>OX276377.1:67278969-67878969 GCA_946251855.1 Alsophila aescularia | reverse complement strand
CTCCTGGCTGCAACATCATTATGTTAATCAAAAAGTGTGTGGTATTGATGAACAAAAACACATATTTCGTAAATATATAGAGACGGTAGTGGTAAGATACCTATTGATTGAAATAAAGGTTTGCAACTGTCTAAAAATTCTGCTCCACATAGGGCTCTAACACACTTTTTTTGACCTCTAAAAGCTCTAATCACGTCAACGGAATTACCCCACATTATAATGCCATAACGCAGGATCGAGGAGACGTAGCCGTGGTAAGTGCATAATTCAGCTTCCCTAGAAGCAACTTGTCTTACCTGATTAAGGACATACACAAAACGATCCAATTTACCACATAAGCTGTTAATATGTCCTTTCCAATTACAGTTTTTGTCAAATGTAATACCTAGGAAAATAGTGAAATCAACTTCTTCTACAACAACACCGTCATATGTAACATTAAGCTTTACTGGTTTACTATTGTAAGTTCTAAATTGAACGATTGTTGCTATTTGAGATTTGCCAATGTTAACATGTAAATTATTTTGCTTCAACCAACTTATGACACTATTTAGTGTTTTATTAATATCTTCTTCAAAATTAGCCAGATCCCTACCTTCAACAACTACGGTTGTATCATCTGCGTAAAGGACGCATTTGTGTTTAGTAACATCAGGCAAGTCGTTGATGTACAAGATGAATAAAAGGGGCCCCAAAATACTACCTTGGGGGACTCCACATTTATTCTCTTTAAATTGGGATCTGCTGGTGACTTTGTTAGGGCCGGAAAAACTCGAGATTTCTACGCATTGAAAGCGGAGACTGAGGTTGCTTTCCAGCCATTTTAACGCTTTGCCTCGAATACCATATTTTTGAGTTTGTGCAATAATAGTTTATGGTCAACATAATCGAATGCCTTCGACATATCACATTTCATGCATCACTTTTTCAAATATCTTTGATAATACAGGAATGAGAGTTATAGGACGGTAGTTATTCATGTTGAGCTTGTCACCTTTCTTAAATAGTGGCTTTACTAATGAGTACTTTAGATTAATAGGAAACTCACCATTTGTCAATGATAGATTTACAATGTGACTAAGAGGTTCTGACACAGATACAGCGCATAGTTTCAGCATTTTAGTGTTGATATCATCATATCCAGTAGAGTTTGTGTTTCTAAGACTAAACATTATTTAAAAATGTCATTTGGTGCAGTTGGGGTCAAATAAATGGTTTTTGTATTATTAGGTATTGCATATAAATACTTAAATTTATGAGCACTTTGCGAGTTATGTGTCAAATTGGTCAAATTAATAAATAAATTATTAAAATATTCTGCAATCTGATCTGCTTCAATACAAATGTCATTGTTTACTTCTATTCCTCGAGATAAGTCATTTGATTCTAAATTATTTTTTATGATTTTCCAAGAGGCTTTACATCGATTTTTGGCTTTAGCTATATATTTAGTATTTTTTGATCTCTGGGCGTGATATACACTTTTTCAAAATTTTATTATAGTCCTTATAGAGTTTTTTGGTTTCATATTTATTAAATGATGATAGGCTGTAATTAAGATATAAACAGCGTTTATTAATGGCTGACTTTTTAAGTCCTTTAGTTATCCATTTATTTTTAATAGGCTTATTAGTAATTTTCACTTTAATAACAGGGAAGCAAAGATTATAGAAAAGGGATAATAGTTCATGAAAACAATCAAATGCATCATTGACATCTTCTTTCTCGTAAACTTCTGCAAAAGATAATGATGAAAAAACTTGGCAAAATCTCTTCTTTTAAGAAACCAAAATTGGAAAGCCTTTCTTGTTACGTCACATTTAACATCTAAAGTTAAAGTTTGTGCTGTTTCGTGGTCCGATAATGCTAAGTAATGAATTTTGCATGTTACTTGGGATAACTTACTTGCAATTAAGTCTATACAAGAGTTTTTCCTTGTTGGTTTATTGACGTGAATGACGACATTATTATTTTTAAGTACGGATTCCAGATATTTAGTGTTATTATTTTTAATTTGTACATTTAAATTCCAGTCGCCACATAAGATAATTTGTTTGTTACTTTTCTAACTCTTTTGCAGTTCGTTAAGTTTTTTGATAAAAATAGACACATTCGAATTAGGTATTTTGTAAATATATATAACATACAGTTGTAACGACATAATTTCAGTGGCAGAATATTCAAAATTATACAACACAGGTTCAATTACGTTACTTAATGGCTTACAATCTAGTTCCCTTTTTACTAGAATGCACGGACCCCCTCTGCGTTGATGTGGCCTAGAGAAAGAAGATACTAACTTATAATGTTTTAAGGTGAGATTGGTTTCCGTACCTTTTTTTCATAAAAGTTTCAGTAAAACATAATATGTCCAAATCAGTGCCTTTGTTTCTGAACTCTTCCAAAGTAATTTCAACTAAGTCTTTTTATGTAGTATTCCAGCGATATTCTGGTGTAGAAGAGTGTACTGTTTATTTACGAAAAAAAATGTTTTCATTTTTTGTTAGGTTTGGGGTTTGGATATTTTTGGTCGCACATTTCGCAAAATAATAAGGAATAGTTCCTTTTTGGGGTAGTTTCTGTAAAATGTCTGTACTGATATTCTGGCTTGTCATTTTCCTCTGCAGATCAAAATAATATGGGATTGTTCCTTTGACTGACAAAGGCTTAGCACTATTTAATTCAATTTTACCTGAGGCTGATTTATGACGAGGTCCTTCATAATTATTGTTTATCACAGATTTTACCAATCTTTCAAAATTAATGTTATCTACTTCAATATTCAGCTTCATGCAAATGGATTCTTTGGCTCGTGAATAACCATTGCTCGAAATAAAATCTATAGTGTCTATAAAAAGACAATTAGAGTAGTTTCGAGCAAACATCTTTAGTTGCTGATTTAGCAAAGTTACATTTAAAAATGAGTTATATAGTACATTGAGAAGCAATACTCTATATTTACTGATTTTTTTAAGTGCATTAGATATTTCAGAAAGAAATTGGTACGGATTTTGGTCATTTGCACCTAATCCTAAAATGATTACATCACCCTCGTTAAGACTATCCGTCAAACTAACAGTACCCAAAACTTGTCTAGATGTTGCTTGAGGTATTACTATTCCAGACACGGAGTATACATCATTCCACTTATTGAAACTTCGTTGAAAACTCATTCTCCGTGCAAATCCCTTCACTTGTTGGTCACCTAAGATTATTATTCTTTGTTCGATGGGCTTGTTTTCTAAAGTTTGTTCTTCAGAAACAATATTGTCCGTCTTTTTTAACGCTGAAGTGTCACTAGGGCTGACAATATTCGGAATGACATCTTCAGCTGTATTTACTAACAGCTTCAGATCATTGTTAACTCTGAGCTTTGGATAACTTAGATTCTTACAAACAGTGTTTACTGAATGAAGAGGTGAAATACGAGGGGTTCTTAAGTTTATATTAATAATTTTGCGCCCTAGTGGCGTAGATAAGTGCTTCCGATTTGGAGTGTTACTGGTCATTGTGCCATTTGTAAGTTTCTTCAAAAGCTCATTTTTTTGTCTCGATGTTCTATGCCTTGTTTCAGAGACATAACTTCTGAATTAAGATTAGAAATTTCATTGTGGGCTGAACTTAATTCAGTTTGAATATCCATTACTTCTTGCTTTAGTTCTACAACGGTCGAATTATCAGTTGATGTCATTGGTTCACTCAATGTAGTCGTGTTCAACATGTGGTGCATCATTTACCACGGGATGTCTACCGGATTGAGGCTCCAAGGGTTGTGTGGACGCGGCTTCGGGCACTCTCGGCGTCGTATCGACCCATTCTTCCACTCGTCTCGTGGTGCGTTCTTCATTGTAGCAACTTTGTTAATCGCGGCCAATTCCACTTCCAACTTCTTCTTTATGAGCGATTGGCGTGCCTTGATTTGTTCGTCTTGTAACTGTGACATCTGGCATTCGGCCTCGTATTCTGCGCGCTTGCGCCGTAACTCTGTGATACGCGTAGAAAAATGGGAAGAAGCGCGGCTTGAGCGAGCACCTTCATGTCGCGGCCTGCAGGTTTCTTCCGATTCCCTGGACGGTTCATACACGATTCTGTGGTCTATTACGCGACCACCTGAACCGCCCAGCGGAATAACCTGCGGAGCCCTCGACGACATGGACGGCACTTCAGTCGGCGAGCCGGGCGCTTGCTCTGAGAGCAACCCAGAGTCCGTTATGCCAACTGACTCGGCGGCTAGTCTCCGTTTCTGTCCCCTGGTGGTCACTGAGCTCCTGTCTTCACTCATTTCTCTATTGATGGATCTGGCTCGAAACGGATGTTACAGACTCTCGCATAGGTGCGGGGTCCCAGTAGCAGAGAAATGAGACTTGAGTTGACCTCAGGATGTGGGGACGAAACGGAAATACACTTTATCACAGTTGAATTGAATTTATTGTCACAGTTAGAAAACAAATGATTACACTAAGAACTTAATTACACTTCCGCTTTACAAATGTTGGCTATGGAGCCCTTGATTCACTGGGTGGTGCTTTAACTTAATGTTGGTCACGTATCGAAGAACTTGTAGCTTGCTTGAACGTCGATATAATAATGCACACTGTTTATTTGAAAGTATTACTATTTATAGTTTTTGTCATAAGCGTTCCAAGCTCTTCCATTGAGCGACTAACTACAAACTTTCCATGACGTCATATGAGCCATTGTTCTAAGCGAGAATTTTCCCACGCTCGAAAATAGGTAATCGAGCCGTGAGTGCGAGGGATCCTCCGATCTTTCAAGCCTCTCGCACTCGTACAGAAACGGCACCCTGTAACATGTTGGTACATTGTTGTAATAGAATAGGATTTTACAGTGAGAAAAATAATTGTTTAAAAAATTAAGATATTTTAAAAATTAAAAAAGTGAATTTATTATTTAAATCACGAAATATGGGATTCTCGCGTGTGGGGGCGATGGTAAGGTGTCCTGAGAGGCAGGAGCAACTTTTGGAACTTGATGGGTAAATTGGGTAAATTCCAGAAATTTATTTTATTTTATTGGAATCACCACGAGAACCCTCTACACCGATTCTAAACCTTCTGTAATATAAACACGTTACTATTTAAATATTTACCAAGATAGACCAACGGCTGAACAATTAACATTTATTTCAAGTACCGTCAGATTGTAATCAACTATTGGGTTCAATACTGGAAATAAATAAGACAAAATAATTATATTACCAGTTTATTTTGACCTGGCGGTATGCACACAAGTTTATACGAAATGTACAACTCGATCTTAAAAACTAAACACTGGTTAAAACTAGCGAGTAACAGCGTTGTTTAAAATAATTTAATGTAAGGACCGAACATCGGTACCACGATATCGGTATTGTTTATAAGTATATTCGATATAATAACAACTTGCAATTGAAATCCAATAGTCTACGTTCAGCTTTTCCACGGCGCAAAATAAATTCAATGGGAGATCACTCAGTGTTTCCAAACAAGGTATGCCAGACGGGCGAAAAAACGAAACACAAAAGAACGAAATATGTTGCGTTCGACAAAGTTAAGAAACAAGGTTTTACGATACCGTGTATGGTATGGTGTATACCGGCGATGCCCGCGCGTGGACGACGAACTCGCCTTTATGTCCAGCTGCACTAGAAAATGGCCGATACGCCGAATACGAAGTACGACGCGCCGTAATGTCCGCTCCAGATAACTGCCTGCCCGTTGCCGTCAGTCAGGGATCAAGGGGGCCGGTATTTCCTTACGGCGAAACCCTCTGAAAAATCCAGAGAAGAAACAGTCAAGACTTGCGAAATACTGCGTCGTCCATGTTCCCTCATGGCTACGTGACATTTTTTACGCGATCGAATCAATCATCACGTAATCAATCCGGACGGAAACAAACGCAAGGAAATACATACTTTTTTCGGGATTTCCTGTATCCTGGGAACTGTGTCTCGTATATGTCGATCGCCTCCAGTTTAGACCACGACGACGTTTCTTCCACCTTCCTTGACATCATCGCGAATTACCAAAAATGGCCCTATCCGTTTCCTTCCTGTGTCACGTGACCCTGCGTTTCTATCCTCCATACTGGCTGGCCCTACGGTTGCTATTTTTATAATATATTTTATTTTCCTATTTAATATATTTCATTATGCAAAATTGCCGTTTCATTTCGTATACCTACCCTTCCTATTGTTATTTATAAACAAGCCGTGGCTAGGCATTACTCATCATTTTCCGTTACCGCTTATCTCCTATAACTATTTGCGCAGGTACTATAACGAAACGTTTCTTTCGCGTTCTATTAATTTAGCCGTGCTTTTCTTATCTAAACTATAAAACTTCTTATGGTTATTCATGTTTTATTTACCATTAAATAACTGATTTAAAATCGTTGTTTTCTTTATTCTTGTTAATTAATTTTCATTTTCTGCATCTATACCAACTTCATGTTTATCGCTCGCGGCGTCCACGAGAACGCACCCTTGCGACTATTTTGTCGTTGAACGTTAGCGGCTATGTTCATGGTTATTATTCACTTTATCAGATTATTTTGTTTTGTAATTACTGTTAAATATTGCCTTATTTATTGTTATTCCTACTAAATAATATTAGCGTCATTATTCCTACGTCTTGTAGTGAAGTGTAGTGCATCATATTATTGTGTTTTGCGGCGTGTGTTTCACTTGTATTTTCACAAGACAATCTGTCGTCTTTGCAAAAGCTAAGGTGAGGTTTAATCTTTTAATTTTGCCTACTTTGAAGTTGTAGATGTTTGTTCTATTGCAAACATGCTACAACCCATACCTGAGATAGGAAACCTATGTCTATTTCAGAATCATCGCATTCCTAAGTGTGACTTATTGTTAGTCAACAAGCTTGACCATTTTAGAAGAGTCTTTCTATCTCGTTCTCGCTCTCGCCGCTGATATAGTCAGTTACCTTTACTTTTGTAGATTTAGTTCAGGTCCGCCCCGCGTTGTAATTTAATACCCTAACAAAGCGGGGCAGTTCCTGAACAGAACCTGTACCATTATCTACAGAGAACTCCAGTGGTCCTCTGTGGCTGCATGACCTGTCACGTGCCATCTTGTATGTTATAGTGGTCATACAAGATGGCACGTGGTTTCTACAACTACGTTCGCCTTTTCCTTAGCCTTCAGTTAATAATATTTCGCTAGCTAACAGGTTGGCCTATCATCCTGCGGATTAGGGCAC
Organism: Alsophila aescularia; assembly: GCA_946251855.1. Taxonomy (NCBI): domain Eukaryota; kingdom Metazoa; phylum Arthropoda; class Insecta; order Lepidoptera; family Geometridae; genus Alsophila; species Alsophila aescularia. Next base: position 67,871,752 of record OX276377.1, on the reverse strand, counting down.
AATATTCCTAACACTACAGTCTATCGTTGTGTGTTGTCCTTTATTTGCTACCTACGTGCCCCTTTCCTCCAAGTTCAATAGCGCAACTCAAAATGTTAACGATTCTATACATTTTGTAACTTATAGCTATTCTGTGGTTATTTATTGCGCTCGTTAACAAACGCTTTTTTTTTGTTTCGTTACTATTCCACTTAACGTAACTGTACTCACAAAGTAAAGACTTAATTTACCCTGCGCATCTATATAAACCAGAATTGATCTATGAATTAAAATGTCGAAATGCTGAGGCCCATGCACCAGATACTGCAGAAAATTTACGATAGAATTATAACTAATTTTAACGCTAAAAGTAGGTGCGTTAATTTAAAGGTTGATATTATCCATATACACACACTACACTACATATACACTGCATTATTCATAATAATGCAGTTGTCACGAGTAATATGCAGTCCTCTATTTCCTAAATACACGAGGACGTGTCATTAAAGTCGGAGGGCTGAATGTAGAACTATTTTCAAAATGCTAAAAGGAGGCGAGTCAATTTAAAGGACAATAATCATCCATAGACAACTGCATTATACTCACGTACCCATGTCATCGGTGAAAAAACAAGAGTGTCGGTTGTTCTGAAAACTAGGTTGTTTTTATATCAGTAGAGAAATATTGTATAAAATAGTAAGTTATATTGCCAAAGCCAAAATAGAATTGATAAAACGGCTTGTTTTATTTATCCGCATGACGAAAGTGCTCACTGTAAGACAACTCTTCACCTTGAAGCTCATTCCGAGGCAACATAGGATTTGTCCCCAGAATGAGTCAAAGCTGAAAAGGCAAACACATCATGCATAATATAAACACATAAAAGAGGACACAGTCTGTAAACAAAATCTATCGTGGAGAAGACGTACTTCTATTAATTGTATTAGAATAGTCCAACGATTTCCTGCGAAACCCGCCCAGTGAGTCCTTATAAATGACAGTTACTCTACCACATTCATTTTAAAGCTTACCAAGTCTTGGAACCACTGAGGTTTTACCCAGGGCAGTTCTCCGAAATGGCGTTACAAATAAATTAATGGTATTGCGGGGAATTATCACCGAGGAATTTTAAAATGAAATCGATTTAGCAAATCTGGGCAGTCTAATTGATTTCTAAAGAGCTTATAGGAAAAAAAAAACTTCGATTTGACAAAGGAGACATAATGAAATATTTTAGCCTACTTGATTTTATTTTTTATAGCAGCACTGTAGGACAAGTGGCAAAGAAACCTTTTTTGAATCCTCTCAAGCCTTAGCATATGTGTCGCAAAGTGTGGTCTCCAAAGCAAACTACAATATTCTAAATTGCTCTTAACCAGGATATTATAAAGTACTTTCTTTAGCATTTTTCAGGACAAACCCGAGCATTCGATTGGATTTATTGACGATATGATCAAGATGGGGCACAAATGTTAATTAAATGTCCAGGATGACTCCTAAATCTCTTACAAAACTAACTTCCCTGACCGTATTGCCGCTGATTGTATAATTTGATGTAACTTGTTTATGATTACGAGTGCATACATTTTTCATGATTAAGTTGCATCAGTTTAATGCACACCATTCTATCAATGCATTGAGATCTTCCTGTAAAAGCAATATATCATCACTGCCCCTAACTATTCTCAAAATCTTCAAGTCATCACCAAACATGAAGGGTAGTGACTGTTTAAAACATTGAGGCAAATCATTTATAAATAGGTTGAACAAAATAGGACCTAAATCAGACCCTTGGGGAACTCCTGAAGCAATTTTAAAGCGCTCTAACTCGTGACCTCCAACAGCAACATCGAAAACACGTGCATGCATATAGGAGTCAAACCAATTCAGCATAGCACCTGCAAATCCATAGCCTTTTAATTTCTGCAAAAGAATTTTATCAAAGGCTTTACTAAAATCTGCGTAGATTACATCTATTTGTTTATGAGCATCCATGGCCTCTATTAAAGTTTCAGTGAAAACTGTCAAATTTGTGTTCGGAGACCTTCCGATTACAAATCCGTGCTGATGATTAGATAATATGTTCTTCAAGTGAGTTTGAATATATGGGCAAACTAAACATTCAAAAATTTTAGCGAACGTTGACAGAATTGAAATAGGCCTATAGTTTTTAACATTATGCTCGTCATTACTTTTGAAAATAGGTACCACTTTGGCTACTTTCCATTGACACGGAAAAGTTCGAGATGTAATGGATTTGTTAAAAATCTGACAAAGAAGACTTGCAAGACTACTGGCACATGTTTTTACAAAATGAGAATGAACTTCATCTGGTCCCATTCCTTTTGTATCGTCAAGAGATTTAAGTTTTTTAAGAACCAAATCGCATTCACAATGTATTATTCCGAAACAGTTATTACTTTGTTGATTAATTAATGATTTTGGAACATCTTGTGAATAGGATCCGCGTCCTGTATCATGATCACTATAAACAAGAGACAAAGTGTTTTGCAAACAGGTTCGTTATATCAAGCCCAGTGCATGCTTTCTGCAGGCTGTTTGTCATTTCGGCAGGAAATGAAGTATTACCGGTACGCCTATCATTTACAAAAGACCATAAATGTTTAGAATTAGCTGCGATTTTGTTTTCTATGTGCGCTACATACGAATTGTAACATTCTAAGGCCAACTTGTCGCACCGTTTGCTTAAAAGTTTCAATTCAATCCCATCGCGTGGATTATGATATAAATTGTAACGACGACGAGTATTTTCTTTCTCTTTTAGGCGCTGAATGGGAGTATGGTTAAACCATAGAGGTTTTTTTACATTTTTAGGTTAAAAAAGCAAATGGTTAATTCAGATCTAAGTACTCGTTATGACCAGTATATCTTGTCTCCTCACACGTTGCAATGAAGTCTCTTTCTATTGAAGTACTTATTGGCCCTCTCGCTCTAATTTTGTTGTCACCCTCGCACAATGCCTGTGATTGGCTCATATGAGGTCGAATGCTCTTTATGTTGTAAATAATAATAATAATAATAATATATTCGGGACAATTCCACACCAATTAACTAGCCCCAAACTAGGATACCCTGTACTATGGGTACTAGATAACGGATAAACATACATATATACGAATATTATAACATCCATGACTCGGAAACAAACATTTCTGCTCATCACACAAGTTATTAATATGCTGAAGTAAAATTCGAAAATGTATACAGTTATGTGACCGCGTTCAGTATAAGTTTAGACGGCGAACAGTGAACAACTAGAAATAAGAAACTAGAATAAGAAGCCTATTAAAGAAAGAAAAATACAGTCCTTTTAATAAAGAAGAAAGTGTTTTGTTTGATTTGAAATCCTGTTAGGTCCAAGTGGTCCTAGCGTCGCCAGATTTAAGAAGACCGAAGCGTTCCAGTTCGCAGTCGAAAAGTTCCTGTTCGTCGTCGAAGAGCTCCAGTACATCAAGTGAAGTACTCGTTCTCGGGCGGTTTGTCATTGTTTCTCGCCCGGGAAAGGCATCGACGTCACCTCCCCGAACTAAGGAGCTGTGAAGTCTCGATCTCGGGTGATTTTTCTTGTTGCACACCCGAGGTCAGAAGTGCAGCATCGACGTCACCTCCCCTCACTCGAGGAGATGTGAAGTCTTGTCTCGGGTCGGTTTATCCTTGCTTCCCCGCCCGAGACGACCGCTGATGCCAGAAGACAGAAGGCGCCGTATTGGCAGAAACACACCAAACGGTGCGACGTCAGGACACGCCGTCGTCCGGCAGAAAAACACCGAAAGGGTGCGACGTCATAGCACGCCGTAGAAGACAACGCGGTTTATCCGCGGCCCTTGTGCTCAAAGCCACCTTGCGGTATTAACACGGGACGAACCTTGAGTTAACGTTGCGAAATCAACGGTGTGGTGCAAGAAGATCGACACGTACGCTTTACTGGATGAGGGATCGACGATTACTCTCATTGACGAAGAGATAGCCATATCTATCGGGGCACGAGGCCCAACGAAAGCGCTGCACATACACGGAGCAACATCGAGTCAGTGCGAACCAGCAGTGCGAGCATGGATCTTATCGATCGATAACTTTACCGTTTTTTTTAATCAAGTTTGACGTTAATATTCGATAATACGAGTTCGGTAGCACGGAACGTACTTTATCGACAACGACATAAATTCGATAAATCATATTTTAAATATATATGTATATCAACAAAAGGAAGCATGAATCTTATTTTAGACAATTGTTGTCGATATAATGTCGGTAATATTACCGAATTTATCGAATTTTATCGGCTTTCCAAAGTTACACGACAATTTTTTTTTGTAGATTCCTCTTCGGATTATAAGCCAAAACGTGGAGGTGTCACAACATCGTGAGGCATGTTTCAGGAATGCCAACGATCCTTTCGATCTGGAAGAACAGCATTTTAAGATTCTTTTTAGAATTTATAAGAAAATTTCCCTCGCTCTCATTCAAGATGTTGAGGGCGTTTGAGAAGGAGTCGATCTAATGGTCTGCCTGCGCATGTTGTAGTATCTACTTTACATAATAATACCAAAATACTTAGTTACGTTTTTTCTATTTCCAGAAATTATATTTTGTTGTGATTGTGTCTAATGCTCTAATTATTATGGTACCTAGTAGGTACTCAGTCTAAAAAACTACCTGTATAATCATTGTTGTAGGTTCTATCAGCTGTACGCTTTTTCACCGAGGGCAGTTGCACCAACGATGCATCGGCCAGGAATATAATATAGCACTAGGACAGCGCACTGTCAGACTTGTCAGGGAGGTGTCTCAAGCAATTGTGCAACGAGTTATGGCTAGTTATACTTTAGCTTAGGTTCAAGGACTACTTTATGGTAGTTAGGTAGAATTCCAAATGACAGAAGTTTCTCCGTAACAACTCAAAATAATAAAAATCTGCCAAATTGTGTCAAAAAATAATTTTAAGACAATTTAATAATTAGTCGTCTATCTGATATATGGTATAGTCCACGAGTTGCCATTTTTTAAATCGATAAACTCACGACGTGTTATCGAATCAATAAAATTTACCGAGAGGCTAGATCCATGCTACCGCATTTTGATAAAATTGATAAAAAAATAGCTGTTTACCGATCGATAAATTTATCAAATTTTATCGATCGATAAGATCCATGCTCGCACTGCAGAAAGCCAAATAGTCGACATCGATATACGTGGTCAAGGTCAGTCGAACTACCAGCCAGTACGTGCGCGCACCGTACGGAACCTGACATTAGAAAGTCAGTTGGTTGTAACCTTCCCTTAACGTAGGTAAACCCTTGCTACAGGACAGAGCTGAATGAGACAACGGTAGTTCTGGTGGATGTTTATTTAATCCAAAAAATTGAAGTGTTGACACATTACAGTAAGATCTCTAATTCAACACTCACTTCACAATTTATGTTGGGCGCCTTTAATTACAATAATAATATAAGAGCTGATGGCGGGGCGGAAGGCCTCTACGTTTATGCTCTTTCTAAAATACAATTATACATTCTCAGGGGTGAGTTACACAATACTCACCTGCGACCAGTATTTATATTTGTTTAACTTTGTATTTGGTTAGGTTGACTTCACAAAATTTAGTAAAAACGAAGAACGGTGACTACCGCTGTTCTCTCCGTTACCGTCTCCGGAGTGGGTGGCCCTCCTCAGTCGGCCAATCACCGATATGTCCTGCAGACTGGTCAGCGGTCGACTTGGAGACGCCTCCCGGTTGAACCCGAAGAGACGGTGTGGAGTGGAGAGTGTATGTGTGTGTGTGTGTGTGCGTTTGTGTGTGAGGATGGCTTGTAGCTTTGGGCCCCGCCGGTCGTGAGGTAAGACTCCAAAGATCCCACGGAGAGTCCCGAAGTTGTATTTGGAGTTTCAACAACACATCCAATAAATAAAAACCCTGTTCAAGACAGAAATAATACTATAAGTATCTCAACAGGATACTGATCAACGTACGAGGGTAGGACGCGGCGGTTATCAAAAACCCAAAACGGGGTTATTGCGTTCTCATTTTATTCCAACAGGAGGGCGGCTCGGCGCTGTTGCCTTTGGAGGGCTAGGGCTCGCTCGATGTTGCAGTGGGGGTCCCGAAGATGTCCTCACGACAACATGTCATGTTCCTCACAAGGGGGTGCCTACTGGATATGATATTCTCTCGGCGGCACCGACTGCAGATGTTGGAAACACGGGGAATGAACCACTGATGGCTGAGCACTCTATGCCCTTTTTAGCATTATAAAAAGGATGATTTTCAGTCCGAATCTCTTTTTATAGCTTAACTCCTTCTACCATTCAACCAAAACCTGATGTAGTTCATTGTTCTCAATTTTTGGAAGCCAAGGTCTTAGAGGACAAATCTCCTTAACTATCAATATCGATCATTGTCGATTTTTACCCTTTTTATGGGTAGGAAAAAAATTAAACTATTTATATGATAATTGATATATTACGAGGATTTAGTTTATGCTATAATTACGCCTTAACCTTGTAATGTATATACTTTTTCCCTAATTTGACTCCTTTTTACGGCAATACTCGGGAGTTTTTCTGCCGGTGTCTCAAAAACTGACAGCAGCGGTGTCAATTTGACATTTCGTTCCTCCACCGTTTGTTTTAGGGACCTCAATTTCCGATACGTCATTTTGATTGCTACATGAAAAATTCCACCGCTCTTTTGAGTGGTTGGAAGCAAACCAGGGGTTACACGGTAAATAGCGATTTACTGAAACAGGCACACTTACGGGAGCTTTGACCAGACGACGTATGTTATACGAACGCGAGGCCACGCATGTTGATCGGAGCCGACAACTGGCATCTTATAGTAACGCGGAAGTTACGGATGGGTAGGAAGAACCAACTGGGAGCAGCACTCACTCGTCTCGGATGGATCGTCACCGGACACCGCACCAGCACCGAGAGACATCGTGACGCAGGAAAACAAAGTTTTCTACGTACACACCGAGCAGGAGTCCGTAGTGACCGAGCGAGATGACGCATTACGCGAGAGAGAGATAAAAGATCGCGTAACCCAGAACTTTCTACAGCACGGAGACGACCGGTCAAAGCCACTATCGAAGTAAATTATGTCGTCAACGATATTCGATGCGCGCAGCTCGCCTATTATGACACGTCGCATACGCATTTTCGCAGGAGTAGTGAAAATGTAGTCCACATTTTGTGCAGTCAATTATTTCGGCTATTGAAATGTGCTTGGAGCACGCCGTATAGTTCCTCATCTTGTAAGATTTGATATCTAATTAACGCAAAAAAATATCTATGTAAGTAGATATACCATTTCATTCAATCGGATGTAAAGTGTCTGAAAATTGTTCATGAAAATGTTATAAATATGAATAATTGTATTTCCGGTTTGAAAAACCTTTGACTCGGTTAAACTACGATTAATTTCTGTAAGACTTTCGCCTAATTAAAGGAAATTGTGACTATTTGTGTTACTGATTTTTGTGAACGAACCCACCATTTCGGCAACGATTGTCATTTTGCGCGCTATGTTATCTTGTTTTGTCTTTAATTCGCTAATATTTTTTTTGTACATTTCAGCGTCATCATGGTCGAGATTACCTGTAATCGTCTTAATTAAGGAACCAAGAGGATTAAGTAATCCGCGTTTAATTCTGTTAGATGTGGGAACCAATTGTTTATACTTTTTTGACGACCGGATGGTCTCGTGACTAGTGGTCCCAGGTTCGTAATCAAACGGTTGCGGGTTCGAATCCTGCAAGGTGCAATCATTTGTGTGATGAGCAGAAATGTTTGTTTCCGAGTCATGGATGTTATAATATTCGTATATATGTATGTTTATCCGTTATCTAGTACCCATAGTACAGGGTATCCTAGTTTGGGGCTAGGTAATTGGTGTGGAATTGTCCCGAATATATTTTTTTTTGGCCTGAAACGCCATGTTCAAAACTTTTTCAATAACAAAGATTTTCATTCCGATTTCACCGAAGTAGAGTCACAAACTGAATATATTATGAATATTACCTTAGAAAAAAATTAAATGAAAAATATTCGGGAATATATTCTAGATAATTATTCGTATATAATAATAATTGGTCGTAAATTAATCTTAAATCTAAAATTTTAAATACAGTCCATGTATCATGGCTGATGACAGTTTGACCTTCCTTTACAGGTAGCAATCCTGGGTTCTTCTCAATCGCCTGTAGTTGAAGGCCCTGGGAGTGGATCACTTGGACCGCCAGAAGGATTAACCTATGGAGGACGTCTGATGTCTTTAATGGGAACTTTGGTATTTCTATTTCGGGTAGAAACAGGTACAACGTTCCTCTGAATACTTCCGGTAATTTGAGCTTTTTGGTATCGCGCTTTATCTTTACTGCGTCTAGTATTGACTTCTTTTATAAAGACCGAATCGCCTACGTCCAAATCAAAGTTCGTCTCTCCACCACGCTTCTCTCTTACAGTCATATTTTTGTCAATCATCTTATCGGTTAAATATTCATACAAGTACTTTGGTTTTCTCACGTGTTCCTTAACTAATTGCTGTGTGAATTGTTTATTGAAGTCTACATGAAACGCGCTATTTGATTCGGTGTGACCAAAAACAACTTCAAACGGCGTAAGGCCGGTAGCAGAATGGATTGAATGGTTGTAGGACATTATAGCATATGTCATTACGGACGCGGCGTCCGTGACCTTGCGTTCGTACTTTGCTATCCTGTATATCTCAATGAGAGTCGAATGAAACCTTTCAACTATTCCCATAGAGTTGGGATTGTGTGGGGTGCTACTGCGAAGGTAAATCTTGTAAAATGACAGCATTTCTTTGATTAATGTGTTGTTGAATTCTACGCCGGGATAGGAACTAATTCTGCTGGGGATGCCGTATAGTGAGAAATATTTCAAAAGGGCTCTAACTGCTATTAATCAATAACAGCCGGGACCGACAGCTTAACGTGCCCTGCGAAGCACGGAGCGATGGAAAAGCGCACATAACTCATAAAAGTCATAAGTGCGGAGCCTAGGTTTTGAACCCGGTATTGTTGGATTCTAAATTGCACTATAGAACCGTTGGGCTACCATCGCTTGAATTATTCCAGTAAAAATTTCGTGTGAGATGTACTAGCGTTTCTTTGATTCCCCTGTGACTGTTCTTTCCTTCATGATATTTAAGCACAACTTCTCGCTGCTCATTCTCGTCATCTACGTGAATTACTCTCCTAGTACATTCATAAAACTTTACCGTTCCTTTCTGAAAGAGTGCTATAGTAACCTCTGAAAACAGTTTGCGGAATTTTTCGTCTTCGAATAAAAATAAATATTTGATTTTTGGCAATGTATTCTTTTAGAAACCTTTTTACAAGATCCAGATTGTCTACAGGTAAATTTACTTCCAAAACTTTCTGTTTACCTTTTGATAAATCTTTAACCGTTAACTCATTTCTGTTCCAGAAAAACACTAGCACCTGGTTTCGCTTGGTGTCTACAGCCTCCTGTAGTATAGGTATGCCGTCTGTATCTAAATCGCGGGCTGAATGTACCGTGGCTAGACTACTTGGCGCCTCTGATGCAGTTGCAGTACTACTGTCTACTGATGGAATGGAATACGGGAATTGTCTACCGTCACCTGCTACGCTTATTGTTTTCTCAGAATCTATTGAAGGTCGCGGTTGGTGACGTAAAATGGATGCGCGAGGGGGACTACTTTCGTGTTCACACGCTATCGATGCGATACTTCTTGTTTTTTCGGAATTGGATGATGAGATTGCTATTGGGGATAATAGTGGTTGGCCGGAAGTGGTAGCGCAACGGGAACTATTTTTGTTCTGAATCAGTCGTGTTATTTCTCTGGTTACTTCTTCTAATTGTCTTTGAAGTTTTTGATCTTATTCGTCCAAATTCACCTTCATTGAAACATCATCATAGTTGCTTAAGGTCTTAACTTTAATTCTCGATAATGCGTCTGCGTTGCAATTTTGTTTTCCATTTTTGTAGACAATGTTATAGTAAAATTCCTCCAAACGTAATTCCCACCTTATCAATTTACTATTCGGCTCTTTAATAGAGTTCAGCCAAGCAAGCTATATGGTCTGTGTAGATCATGTTGTTTTTTCCATACAGGTACGGTCTAAAATGCTTTGTAGCCCATACGATGGCTAAAAGCTCTTTTTCGATCGTACTATATCGGGTTTCGGCGTCGTTTAAAGTACGGCTTGCGTACGCTATAGGCCTATCACTACCTACAGGTCCCTACGAAAGAACTGTACCCAGTGCATAGTTCGACGCATCTGTCGTAAGGACAAATGGTTTCAAAAAATCTGGAAACTGTAGGAGCGGTGCGTTTGTTAAAAGCTCTTTGCATTTTTCGAATGCGTCAATGTAGTCTTGTTTGGTAGGGTCTATTTTATTCTTCTTTTTAAGGCATGATGTCAATGATTGGGTTAGTTTAGCAAAATCTTTTATAAATTTGCGGTAATAGCCTACTAAACCAAGAAAACTTTTGATTTCAGTAGCTGTTCGCGCTAATGGGAAATTTATTACAGCTTTTATCTTGTCGTCATTGGGCATCAGGCCATTTTTGGTGAATGTGTGGCCTAAATAAAGGACTTCCTTTCTCAAGAACTCGTTCTCGTTTCCCTAAATCTGTCAAAGATTTTGCGGATTTTGTCAATGTGTTCCAGGAGATTTTGTGAATATATTATGACGTCATCGAGGTATACTAGACAGTGCATAACTTGAAGGTCCCTTAACACATTGTCCATCACCCTTTGGAACGTGGCAGGTGCCGTTTTTAAGCCGAACGGCATCCTTGTGAACTCAAAATGACCTGACTTTGTTGTGAACGCGGTCTTCGCTCTATCTGTGTCATTTACTTCAATTTGATGGTACCCACTGGCAAGCGTGCTAAAGTATTGGGATTTACCTAACTTGTCAAAAAGATGCGTGATATTGGGCAGAGAGTACTTATCATCGACTGTGATTTCATTTAGGCGTCGATAGTCGATCACCATTCTATACTTCCTTTCCCCGGATGCGTCTATTTTTTTTTTGGGACAAGATGTACCGGTGCACTCCAAGGTGAGTGTGAATTTTGAATTACATTATCTTCCAAAAGTTTGTCGAACATATATGGGGTCTTCGTTGGCGGTTCTAATGCTATGTTTCACTTGGTTTGTGAATGACAGAGGCAGTTTATCGCTGTAAAATATATCTCTATATTCATAACAAAGCTTGGATATAGCATCGCGTTCCTCTTTGTTAATTTGGTCTGTACGTATTTTACTCAAATTTTGTTTAAGAACATCGTCATTCACACAATCGTCCATCGTAACATTCACCTCACATACTTAATTTTCATACACGGTCACTTCTAACGGTTCCTTAAATGTGATGGTCGCTTCCTCATCTGAAATATTTTGTATGACAGTGTCGGCGAAGAAATTGTCCCACCTGACGAGGGCGGTAGGCATACGTAATACCTCATTAAATTGTACAAAATCTACTATGGCGTCACCGTGCTGTAAGTTCGTGGGAATTCGCACTTGTGTCTCAGATCGTGGCGGAATATTGATTTCATAAGGCGGATTATAAATTATAGGAATGGCCGCGTTATGAGTTGGTAAAATTTGGTTTGCCGCAATTTTTTTTAATAGGTCATATCCAATTAGGCCGTCATATCGAGCGTCAACATCAAACACATACAATTTATGAGGTGCTTTTGAAAGTTTTTGGCATTGGGATAAAAATCACTTCGTTGTGCATGCTCTGAGTAAGTGTACTAACGACCTTGAAGGGTTTGTAGTATTTGTAGTCACGGAAGAATTCCTCGGCTTTAGCGGGACTGATGAAAGATCGACTACTTCCGGTGTCTATGAGAAACTTTGAATTTATTTCCGGGATCTCAATATGGGGCAATTTTAAAATACTGTCACAGTAGTTTAAGTGTATTATGTCATTCGGTTTTTCGAGGCTGTTTCCTGAAAATTTTCAGTGTCATGCTCCTGAATTGCAGGTTCAATGACTTCATAGTTCTCTAAGTAGTGACAATCCTCTGCCAATAGAGGCGCTGCATACTCACTACACATTTCATACGTATTATAATCGTTCTCATAGTTATTTTCAAGAGAGAATTCCTGACCTTGACTTGGATCTTCGATATAGTTTAAGTCATTTAAAACCATGTTTTGTCTCACGGGGGCGGTGCGCATTGATACATCGGTATCCTGAAGCCCAGACACCTGACGTTGATTTGAATTACCAAATTTAAGTTGATTGGGGTTCACTTGAGGTTGTTTCGGAATTCCGAGCTTAAAACCTTGCTGTTGAGGTATGCCATATTTGCCATATTTAAATCCACCGTGTTGGAAAGGTGCGCGCGGTTGTTGGAAAGGTGTTCTACCAAAATTCTGCTGAAATTGATTTTGGAGTCTAAATTGAACTTGGGGAGCCGCGACTCTATTTGGCTGCATAAATTGTGGTCGAAATCCCTGCTTTTGAGGGATACCGAATTTAAAGTTATTACTTTGGGTTATTACTTTGCCAAATCTAAAATTATTATTTGGCGGCGCTGTAAATGCTGGCTTAATAAAGCCTTGAGCCATGGGCAACGGTCTCAATGCATTTTGTGAATTTTACTGTGATGCTATGTTTTGCTTATTAAATTTATTTTTAGCGTTGTATTGAAACTGAAAGTTCACTTCTTCTGTTGCGATACTTAAAGCCTGTTCAAGGTCAGAGCAACCATTCAAACGTACGGTGCGTATTAAATCTTCCGGCAAGTTATACAAAAATATATTCAAAGCTGTATTATTGTAAATTATCATTTTGGCAGCTTTGATTCCCTCATCTGACAGTCTGTTAACCTTCACGAATAAAGCACTTCTTATGTTATGAATTCTTTGACAAAACTGAATATACGTTTCCCCTTGTTTTAATTTCATAGTCTCGAGATCAATAGCTTCTTTTTTTTTATTACGGTCTAGGCAATCGTTTGACCACGATCTCACCTGATGGAAAGCGATGATGTGGTCGAAGGTGTAGCACCCTTGCCTAGTAGATACCTATTCACTCTTGACTTGAACACACTGGGGTTATAATTTACCGGAAACACTGACGAGGGCAGGGCATTCCACTCCTTTGCAGTTCTTATAATAAATGAAGAAGCGTAACGCCTCATTCTTGTACGAGGTATTTCAATCATGAAAGGGTGGCGCTTTGCACTCAACATTTTTTTTTTTTGCATCAGCTTGTGACATGTTAAATCATGACTCCAAGTAAGATTTTGTTATTGATCTCGATTAAATAGAATGTATTGGGTACAACGCCATCTGGCGAGGAGCAGCGTCTTTTCTATTAGATCAAGTTGTGTTTTCTCCGTATCTGAAAACCAGACGCCAAGCTTGTAAAAAACGCCGAACTCCACCACGCGTGCGCCACTTTCTTCGTTGAAGGAATAATGAAAGCTTTTCTTGTTGAAGACAGATTGATAATTTCGCCTATCTAAGAGTCAAGAAATAATGGTTGAATTTGCCTCTGCGAGTGAAAGGGAAAAGTTTTCATCTACTGTCTCAAAATAGATAAAATGGTTAATCCACGCAGCGACAGCTAGCGACAAGAGGCGTGAACTAGAAGGAAGGTGTAAACGAAGCGGTGGCCTCTGACGGCAAGTAGCAGAGCTTCTGAGTGTTGCTATTATTAATTGACGTTCCAGGAATATTTCGGGCTCTGGATAACTTTGGACGAGGAACGGGTTGTTTAAAAATCCAGAATAGGTCGCATCTTTAAGTTGGCTAACAAATCGTAAATTCAGAAGGCAGCGCTTCATATGTCGAAAATAATTTACATCTAGAAATCGCTTGCGATGGTCACACCATGGAAGGTTTTGACATAATGGCGAAATCACATGTAAGTTCCGGAGAGATGGTTTTTTCTATATGAAGTTTTTTGAAGTAAACAACGGAACCTGATTGAAATGTACCAGAACTGGCTGGAGGACAGTGACCTGTATAGCTAGGCCGACAAGGTCTGCTTTACGAAGCAAGTTGCAGAGTTCTTTCTAGAGTTTTCTGGATACCGGAAGTTCGAGGTCTGAGTAGAATGCTACTCGAAGTGCAAACCAAAGTTCGTATATATACAAGAGAGAAGCCTGTGGATTGGATTTTGATTTCGGACGTAAAACTGGATTTAGTTCACGTAGTTGGCACGTGATTAAGATCGCCGCAGGCAGCAAAAAAACACGCAGTTCTCTTGTGTGAACAAAACGACCGAGGCACGCAGTCCAGAACGAAGCTGCCCTGTTACAGGCGAAATAAGTATACGAGTGCAAAAGCCAGGTTAGTGTGATTTCCCGTGATTTCAGTATTGTACTAACGAAATATCTGTTTTGATTTTGCACCGCGTATATCTAAGGCGGGCATCTCGAGACACATTTGAACACAAAAGAACGTGGGTTCCAGGTTAAAATCGTGCATCTACGGTCGGCTATTGTCGTCACCACTGCGAGCTGCTGTGCGCGATCACCCGGGGCTCACCACCGTTCGTGGAAGAAGCCGGTCTACGAGGGACTCCAGAAGGACTCCAACGCACCACCTGTCCAGTAGAAGATACCAGGCACCATTCGTGGAGAAGTAGTAGGAGCTGATCGAGTGGAGTAAGGAGGCGTTCCGCGGCGGCACGCGAGATTACGGTACGGCGTCCCAGGAAGCTTCCAGGTTGGTCCACTCCATATCATTTTGAGTCTGCGAGCTACGGTAGTGAGGGAAGCCTTCGCCTTCTAACGTGTTAATATACTGTTGAAAGATACTTTTCTGTCTTACTTTCTGTTTAATATCCCTCTGGGAAACACAATCTTACACACACACACTCTGTTTGCACAAGTTCTCTTTTAATTTAGGATATTCTAAATTATTCCGTTGCGTTGTGACCAATACATGTTAATCTGCTGAGCACAGACTCTCTAAGTATTAGTAGCCTAGGATTCTCCAGTACTATTGTAAATTCATATCGTACTGGCCGAAGTTATGTACTAAATTTATATGTTTGAGGAAATTGTAATCATATTTGAGAATTTTGAGTTTTGAGTATTAAGTTAGTAGTATTTTCTATTATAAGATCTTGCTGTTTAGAATTATTTTGATGCAGAACAAACTAAATTAAGTGTAAAATATTTCTTTTTGAATTCCTCAGTAAAGGGGAGAGTACCAATATTCGATAACTCATGTGTGCTTTTTCTATTTTTTGTAATAAAGCCCTTTGTTATTGAATTTACCATCTTGTTTTAATTCCTCGCCTTTGAGCGTCCGATAGCTCAGTAGTTAAGTTAAATCACCAAAATGTTCCCCAAAAACGAAAAACCCTTGGCCAGGGACTCACCCGCCTTCTGCCGTCGATCTGTGCTCCAGCACAGGCTGCAGACCCGGAATTTTGGGTTTCACGTGCGCGCACTAGTGTCACTTTGATTTTGGCACAGTATTTATTATGATATCGTCCGTATTTAATCGGTTTTTGCATTAATTTTGAATAACAGCGGAGGAAACGCAGCCGCTAATGTCCGCCCGAAAGTAGTTGTCGATAGTTCACACCGCGCGCGTTAGGGGGCGCGCGTTGTGCAAGATGGCGTTTTTGGCGGGTGATTAGAAATAATAGGCCAAGACCCTACATTTCCCCCCACCGAAATCCGCCAGGATTTCCCAGTTACAATTCCGGGAAGGATTCAAAATTTTGTTGAAAAGTGTGTTGAATAACAAAATTCTTTAAGTGTAAATTGAATGTGGTTGATTATCATTTTGTTGAAAAGTATGTTGAATAACAAAATGTGGAAAAGCTTATAATTAAATATTTTAAACTATACCTAACACTTGAATACAGCATTGAAGGTACAGTCTAACTAATAGATGAACATATGAGTGGACTGTATTTTTTTTTATTTTAATGTATTAAACTTAAATGCTAATTTAACTACATAATATTGTAAGAGTTGACCGCTATTAGTGTTCAATCGAAGGTTCCTCGTCCAAGGGGAGAGGACTAAGTTTGACTACGGGTCTAATTAATTCACTGTTCTTGGTGCGTAAACTAACGACACGGGTGATGTTATCGGCCCCGTGTGTAGCTTTGTGACTCTTCCTAATGGCCACTGAAGAGGAGGTGCATCAGAGTGTATCAGCACTAGATCTCCAACCATCAGCTCTCGACAACCATTGAACCACTTCTGCCGTTGCTGAAGTGTGTGGAGAAAGTCTCTTCGCCACAGACGCCAAAATTGTTGAGCGATCTGTTGCACAGCCTGCCAACGACTGAGATGACTCATAGGATGACTAGATAAGTCATATTCTGGAGCGTTTAGCAGTTCGCGGCCTATCAACAGATGAGCAGGCGAAATTATTTCGAATTCATTCGCATTGGCCGACTGGGAACAAAGGGGTCTCGTATTTAAGATAGCTTCTACGCGTGTGAAAAGTGTAGTTAATTCTTCATAAGTTAACGCTCTAGTTCCAATAGTTCGTTTTAAAAGTAATTTTGCAGATTTTATTGCGGCTTCGTAAAGACCACCAAAATGGCTACCGGTAGGAGGATTAAACTTCCATTCAACTTGACGTTTTGTAAACCCGCATGAAATCTCATCTGAGTTCGATTTTAAAAAGTGTGAGACCTCTGCTAGTTGTCTACTCGCCGAAGTAAAATTTCCTGCATTGTCTGAGACTATCCTGCTACATAAACCTCGCCTAGAAGTGAAGCGATCAAATGTTGCTAGAAAACATTCAGTGCTCAGTGACGTTAATATCTCTAAATGTACCGCACGCGTGGCACAACAAACGAACACGCACAAATAAGCCTTCGTTATGCGAGCATTTTTACGAATCGACTCTTTTATTTGAAAGGGACCCCCAATGTCGATGCCCACCGTATGAAACGCATGCACGCTTTGAGTCCTGAACTTCGGTAGCTGCCCCATAACAGGTTGCCTAACTGTAGGACTTACTTTAAAGCATGCTATGCATTTACTGGTACGCAACCGAATTACATTACGTGCAGCCACAATCCAGAATTTTTGGCTTATTATACTTTGTAAAGTACGTGGACCAACGTGCAAATGGAGCACGTGATAATAGTCGATCAGACAATTTGTGAAGTTGTATTTTTTAGGTAGCAACACAGGATGCCTTTTTTGAAAAGACATATCTGCTAGCATAAGCCGTCCCCCCACCCTCAGGAATCCGTCCGGTCCTACAAAGGGGTTAAGTTTTAGCAAAGACTGTTGAGGCTTATGGTCTTTAGAAAGCGCCGCAATGTCGTCAGCAAAGTGTTGCTGCTGCACGGATTTAATAATTGTGTCCCGTGCTTTGTTAATGTCTGTTAGAGAGAGTTTAGTTCGTTTGCCTTTAGGAATACGTCAATTTAGTATGAATTTCTGAATCCAAGCAACGACATTGACTAATTTCGTGTAATTAGAATGCCTCTCAGTAAGCTGATAAATCAGATTTGTAGGTTTTTCAGCTGAAACCATCACCTTAATCTCATTGAGTGTTTTAAGCTCAGGAATATTCTCATCTCTATTATTATTTATAAATTTGTCCATTGATCGGACTGGCCACTGCTCACTTAACAGCCAACTGGGACCATTAAGCCACTCTGGTGTGGACAGTAGCGCTGATGGAAGTGCACCTCTTGAGCAAATATCACAAGGATTACATTCGCCACTCACATGGAAAAACTTCGCACTGGGAACTGTGTCCAGTATCTTAGTTACGCGAGTAGCAACAAACGTCTTGAGTTTGTAAGAGGGTGTGTTTAGCCATGCCGACACTACGGATGAGTCAGTGAACAAAAGTGTGTCATTGACAGTTATAGCTCGCTCCTGTAGTACAGACAGAGCATACTTTACTAGCTTGGCTAATAAATGAGCCGCCATCAGCTCCAGTCGGGGAACAGATAGCGTCTTCAAAGGAGCTACTTTAGACTTGGCGATAAGTAAACTGACTTTGCTTTCGCCCTCGTTATTAGTGGAGTATAAATACAACGTCGCTGCAAACCCTAGAGTTGACGCATCAGAAAATCCGAAAATACGACAGTGTCTACTTCTCTTAACCATGACATGTCTTTCATGTGTCAGCTCCGATAGGAGTGGTAGTTCCCTGACGTAATTTTGCCATTGACTTTCGAGGTCAGCTGGCAAACGCTGATCCCATTCTAGTTTCAGAGCCCAGAGCTTCTGCATTAAAATCTGATTAATATCTGCCTGAAGCTTAGGTCCAGCGAGCAAGACATCGTTCAGAGCCCGCTGATTAAAACTACGGCTGGACGCATCGTAAACTGTTCTTTGTTTTGTACTGGAACTGTCCGGTTTATGTATACAAAAATGTGGGATTAAGTATTTGGAATCCACGTCTTGCATCTCACCTAAACACGTCATATGTCCTAACGCCTCGTATTCAGACATGAATTTCTGATACTCAGACTTTAACTGAGGGTCGCGATTAAGTCGCGTCTCTAAATTGTTCAGCCTACGTACTGCCATCTGCCGAGAATCGCCAAGACTATGGTCCGGACGAAATGGATACCTAACAGTGTACCTACCCGTTTCAGGGTCGCGACTATGTTCCTTAGCAAACAATTCCTCTGCTAATATATCGTCTGGTTTTTGCGTTCGCTCGGACGGTATATTTTCAATTTCCCAAAAGGAGTTCATCACCTGGTCTAAGTTCGTGCTACTTGAAAACCCGGTAAAAGTATCGCAACTTGGTGCGATGCACTTTTGGTTTCGCGGTTCTAAATTGACTTGACCAGTTAGAACATAACCGAAAATAGATTCTAACAGTACTGGCATTCCTGTTTGTTCGGGGAGAATTTTATTCCCGTTATATACATATGGAAATAAATCACCTGCGATCAACATATCCACAGGTGAGGGATAGTGAAACGCTGGATCCGCAAGTTCAAGATGTGTATATTTACTTAACATCTCAGTCGGTAAAGACACTGTCGGTAGGTTGCCGGCAATGTTCGCTACGATAACAGCGTCCGTTGACAAAACCGGCAATTTGTCGTTTCGTGGTTTTATCTTACACGTTGTTAAACCAAAGTTCTGAACTTGGTTTCCGCCTAGACCGATAGGCTTAAAATCGCACTTGCGGCGAGATAAACCTAACTTCCTAGCGCAGTTTTGAGTTATGTAGCTTGACATAGCGCCGCTGTCAATTAAAGCACGCACGGTGTGGTACTGGCCCCAAACATCTGCGACGTGTATAACAGCGGTGCCAAGCAAAACTGTCTGTTCGGTGGAACAGGTAAGGGCCACATACTCTTTACGCATAGCTGTGTCTATGTGAAGAGATTTGTGGTGCCTTTTTTTGCACACCGTACAACAAAATTTAGACGTACAGTCAGCTAGTGTGTGACTATCACGCAAACAGTTCTCACACAATCTGAGCTCTTTGACTTTTGCAGTGCGTAACTCAGGTGTGAGTGCGTTGTAGACGGTGCATCTATATATAGCGTGCGGCATTTGACAACACGGACAAACATTGGATTTCCGACGTTCGACAACGTTATCTGTGCTGGCCACAGCTGATGTGAATGTAGGTTTCGGACTATATGGTTTAGTCGCGGTGGTCTCTTTTGATGCAGTTTGCTTGAAAGACGGCTTGACGTACACTGACTTGCATTCCGACATCTCAAGAACTCGAACCTGCTTTTCGACGAAGCACAATAGTTGCCTAGCTGTAGGTATTTCACCCGGGGATATGGTTTGTTCAAACTCACGTCGCGTTACGGGGTCGAGATTACGTAAAGATACTTGAAATAGTATAAAACTGGACAAATCTGGTACATTTAAATGTTCTAACGCGGTTATATTTTCCTGATACGTTTGTAAAAAAATATTAAGATTAAACGCTGTCTCGCTAATCAGTGGTTTGAAGTTAAACAGCCTAACTAGATAAGCCGTAGCCAGCGCGCGCTTATTTTCAAATCGCTGGACCAACGCACTCCAAACTATCGCATAATTATCAGCTGTGACCGGCAAAGACTTGACAATGGCTAAAGCCGGTCCGGTCACGCACGACATTAGGTAATAATATTTTTCAATATCGGTAATACCGGCGTTGTTGTGTATCAAGCTAGTAAATGTATCGCGGAATGTTATCCAATTCTCGAGTTTGCTATCGAATTTAACTAATTGTAACTCCGGTAACTTCACTCTACGTCTAGGTATAAGGAATTCCTCATTGCCACCGTGTTCCATCTTGTTGGGAAGCTGCGGCGGGCTGAGGTTGTTTGCAACCTTTCGGATTGAATAATAAAGTTGGTCGAAGGCCTCAATTTCACCATACGTAGGGACGTAGTTAGGTTTGTATTTTTTACATAGTGTATTTATTTCAGTTATACAGCGATCGTATTCTGTACGGAGTTCTGATAGGTCCTGAACCCTAACCGTAAATTCTGCTTCAATCGATGTATCTGATTCTACCTGTTTGGATATATCAAACATCCGCTGAACGCGAATAAAACATATTTCTTTTGACGTCAGAAACGGTTGCAATAAATTGTCAAGATCCGAGTCAGAGTTGTTTCCTGGATTTTTAGGCATTTTAAATAAGTAATAGAGTGTAGTGAAATTACTTTAGAACACTTGACAATATTTGTTCAGCAATTATAAAATAGAAGGTAGATAACGTAGGTAGGTAAAAGAATTACAACCTATTGAACGACGTGACCCGATACGTAGGTACCTACGTTGCGCGTATATGACTGTGATGGCACGCAATGGTGGTCAGTTGATTTGCCTCCAACAACAATGAATAATGTGTAAAAAAACGAAATGAAATACGGGAGAAAAACACTAAGTAACTGTCAAATTCCACTTTACACACTTATAGATTAAGATATTATGATGAAATGTGCAAATGCAATTAAATTAGCATAGTAAATACAATTTGTGTTTCAACTAAAGGTCAACGCACCGGTTTAACTTAATTCAGTAAATAACAACTTTTCCACACTTTGAACACTAGAGTTAGCTGGAATGTGGTGTATTATGAATGTAAGAAATTAGGTTGATGT
Source organism: Alsophila aescularia (assembly GCA_946251855.1). Classification (NCBI taxonomy): domain Eukaryota; kingdom Metazoa; phylum Arthropoda; class Insecta; order Lepidoptera; family Geometridae; genus Alsophila; species Alsophila aescularia. The sequence continues at coordinate 67,850,692 of OX276377.1, read as the reverse complement.
TGGAACCTGTGTAGTTTTTGTATAAAACACAAATTTGTGCTCAAGCCGCACGTGTTTTTGCACCAATGTGTTGGTGAAAATATACTGTAATCGGCGTTATAACTGGGTAATCCGGTTCGAAGGACCAAAATGAGCGTCCGATAGCTCAGTAGTTAAGTTAAATCACCAAAATGTTCCCCAAAAACGAAAAACCCTTGGCCAGGGACTCACCCGCCTTCTGCCGTCGATCTGTGCTCCAGCACAGGCTGCAGACCCGGAATTTTGGGTTTCACGTGCGCGCACTAGTGTCACTTTGATTTTGGCACAGTATTTATTATGATATCGTCCGTATTTAATCGGTTTTTGCATTAATTTTGAATAACAGCGGAGGAAACGCAGCCGCTAATGTCCGCCCGAAAGTAGTTGTCGATAGTTAGAAATAATAGGCCAAGACCCTACAGCCTTTACCTGAGAAGGAGGTCCGTTTCCTTAGCCGGGCAACGATCTTTTCAAGCTATGCACTCTTCCGAGCGCGGGTCGCCGAAATGCTGCGTAAGTATTTATTTTAGCTGTACCCATGTTGCTATATTTGGGTTGTCGCTAAGTAGAGTCGCAGCTCTACCAAAAAACCTACTGGTGATGGCATGGAAAAGTTACAATTGGTGTGCACTATTTCCTTGAATACTACTACTACTACTTAACACATATTCGCATTTGGAAATTAATAAATTTAATAATTTTTCATCCCCGTCGTACTTAGGGATTAAACACAATATTTCTTTATGTTTTTTTTTTTGTCTCAATTGCCTCTTGCGAAATACCTGTTGTTTTCTAAAAAAACTGCATTATCCCTAACAAACAAAGCCAATCGTTCTATATAGATGCAAGGAAGAGATAGTAACTTTAACTTCTTAAACAGTGGTTCACATGAATCCAAACTATTAGCTCTACACATTGCTCTGATACATATCTTCTGTATTACTAAAATTCTATTTATGTCAGTTGAGTTTCCCCATAGAAGAATCCCATATCGAAAAACAGCGCAGACATATCCATGGTATGCTTTTAAGGCAGAGTCAAGAGAGGATACCTCTGTTAAGCGACGTAGTGCATATACAAAACGACTCAAAAGCCTCTACCGGCTGTTTCGTCAATATGGACTTTCCAATTTAAGTTTGAATCTACGTAGATATCCAGGAACTTCATGTGCTTAACGTCTTCTATTTGTGTACCATTATATTTGATATTTAGGTTTATGGGACTACCCTTTGCTGAATAAAACTGCATAAACTTAGTTTTATCTAAATTATCTTTAAGATTTTTAGCATTCAGCCAGGTCACTACTTTATTTATTGTATTATTAATTTCACTTTCGAATTGAATTATATCCTTATTATCACATTTAATTAAAATTGTAGTGTCATCGGCGAATAAAATAGACGTGTGAGTTGTTATGTCTGGAAGGTCATTAATATATAGCAAAAATAATATTGGGCCCAGAATACTTCCTTGCGGGACACCAGAGGCATTATTTATATATTGCGACCTATGGCCTTGTTTCAATCTGTGTTTTTGATCTATATTCATTATTTTCGTACACTGTAGGCGATTGTTTAAGTAATACTTGAACCAATCTTTAGCAATCCCTCTTATCCCGTAATTATAGAGTTTACTTAAAAGACGCTCATGATGTACGAAATCAAACGCCTTGCTCATATAAAAAAATAATGCAACTACGGGCTTGCCATCATCGATATAATCTGTTACAATCTTCATTAGCTTAAAGTTTGCAAGGGTAGTTGATTTGTTTTTCCTGAATCCGTTTTGTTCGGGACAGATAATATCGAATTTATCTAAAAAGTCTTCTAGTCTCTTATGCATCGCTTTTTCTATAATCTTAGATAAAATAGGTATAAGGGTAATAGGCCTGTAATTATTCAGGTCCCTTTTATCGCTCTTTTTATATAGTGGTTTTACAACAGAATATTTCAGCCTGGCCGGAAAAAATCCCTGAGTAAAGGAAAGGTTAATAATATGGCTTAATATAGGCGAAACCAAGTTGGCAGCTTGTTTCAGCAATAGTGTAGGTAATTCATCATAACCAGTCGATTGCGAATTATTCAGCGACGTTATTATATGATTTATTTCGTCAGGACTTGTTGGCTTTAAAAATATACTTGACCCGTAACCAGATCGAGTGGCACTTCCAATTTGAGGTTCATTTTTGTTGGTGAGATCAATAAAAAAGTTATTAAAAGCTGAAGCAATGTTGTTTGGACTATTTGAAGTGCTTCCATTACAATTAATTTGTTGTATACAATTTTGTGTAAGTTTTGGTGAAGTATGTGTCTTTATAATGTTCCAAGATTCTTTACATTTGTTTTTTGCAGTGTTAAGGTATTTAGAGTTACTAAGCCTATACGATCTTAAGATACACTGTTTGAGTACGTATGAATACTTTGTATAATTTTGTTTCGATACTAACTTTTTACTGTATTGCAGGTATAGATTACGTTTTGTTCTACAACATCGCTTTAGCCCTTTCGTCATCCATGTTATTTTAGTGGATTTAGAAGTGTTTTTTTACTTTAAGTATCGGAAAACAAAGCTTGTAAAACAAAACCACATACTCATGGAATAGCGAAAACGCATCATCCGTTTTACTCTTCGATAGCACATCAGAAAATGACAGGCTAGAAATACAATCAATAAACTTACTTATATTACATTGGTTCATATCTCTTCTCTTCACAAACCAATAGGTGCAGAGCTTTTTTGTAAATGATGATATTTCTAAGATTTGGCCGGTGTCGTGATCAGAAAGTCCTAATTGATGAACAGTTCCTTCCGCCCTTCTAACGTTACTAATCATCAGGTCAATACAGGACTTTTTTCTCGTAGGGCTGTTTATATGTATCTTCATATTGAAATTATTAATAATGTCCTTCAAAAGCTTTGTATATTTATTATCTTTAAGTATATCTATGTTCAGGTCGCCAGCCAAAATAATCCTTTTTTTATGGTTTTTAGATAATTTGAACAGTAGTTTATTCAACTGTTCAAAAAATAGGTCAATATCAGACTTCGGTGTGCGATAAATGCATACAATTATCAAATTATTACCAGTAAGTTCCACTCCACAGCACTCAAAAAATAATAACTTAACTGTTTTACATGCTAAATTGTTTCTGACTAAAATGCACGAGCCACCCCTTCTTTCCTGTGCACGTGAATAAAATGCCTGAACCATATAATTTCGTAATATTATGTTACGATCATCACCGGATTTTATGAAGGTCTCGGTAAAACATAAGACATCTAATTCTTTGTTAGCAACATATAATTCCTGAATAACTGTATCTATCATATCCAGTTTACCTAAAAGACCTAATTCTCATATTCTGGTGAAAAGCGGAGAATTTTGATTTCCCATCACTGGAGACAAAAAAATGTAGTATTTATGTTAGGGGAAGTACTTGTGTCTATTTTAGGGTCACATTTGTATAAAATTTGTTTTTGAAAATAGTAGGGGATTGTCCCTATCTTATTATTTGTCCCCAACTTTTGAGAAACGTGTAGGTCTGATTGTCCGAATACTGGTGCAACAGTTGAATCAGTCTGAGTTTGCTTTTCTATTAAGACTTTCGGTTCGTACATACATATTTTGACAATATTTTTTTCCCTGTATTCTTCCGATTTTGCTTTGTAATCAATTGCCAAAATTTCTCTCCATAAATTTCTAGTTAAATTTAAAGTAAATAGTTGTGGTACTGGTCGTTGCACTAAATAGTTCAAGTCGGCAAAAGTAATTTTTTTGCTATTGTTACATATATATCTTAATTCGTAGTTTACCTTGTTTTCATTGAGGACCCTATTATATGGTATTTCAGATACAATTATATTAACATCTGGGGTAGAACTTATCCAAGAGTACAGAGATGATTTTAATTCAAAAGGATTATTATCATTAACTCCTCCCAGAATTATTACCATATCATCTTTTGTCAAAGCTAATATCTCACTTTTCCCTGATTGAAGCACTTCTTTTAAAGGTGCTCCATTCTTCCAAGTGCTGAATACTTGAAATTCGGACCCAAGTTGCTTTTGAAGTTGAGTGCGGACGTTACGTCCCTGTTGGTCCGCAAGTATCACTTTTTTTTTTGTCTTCTTGTCTAGCGATGAGTTTATTTGCTTATTTAGGACTTGTTTAATAATGTCTTCATTTTTCCTAGTCTTTAGTTGGGTAACATCCAGTCCAGAATGTGTTCCACTTTTTTCAGTCTCGTGTTGCAATGTAAGTTCTGGGATGTTGTTGAAAAAAAAAATACTATTTAATGATGTTTCTAGCACACTATTGTGGTTGATGCTATGATCATCCTTCTGCAGCAGTTCTTGTGATGGAGATAGCTTATTACTTTTGTTATCTTTCTTAGAAGTAGGGAAAGAAACCAACTTAGCTGTGACGTTTTCCTGGGGTAAGCTAATAGCACTACCGTCATCTGCTGTGATAAGTTGACAATTCTCATATTCATTTACAATATGTGTCCTTACTGAAACACAAACACAAACAAGAGGGCCTGGATGTATCTACAGTTTCTCTATCTGCATTTGCTAAAATGTCCTTGTCAAATTCTTGATATGTGTCATTCCTTCTTTGTCGTTTCCCTTTCTTATTAGTCATAGGACTATCAGAAAATCCCAATTTTTTATATCTCTCTATAACATTTTTTAGTTCGGCTACATTCGATTTCAGGTGTTTATTTTCAAGGCTCAAGTTGTCTCTCTCTGTGTGCGCTGATAAAAGATTTTCATCCAAGTGTTTTATTTGCCTACTCAATTCGACGGTTTGAGTATCATTTAGTGAGTTACTAGGCAAACTTTGCACTGTGGAGTCTAACATCGTTGAATTGGACAATTTGCTCAAATTACACAAGGAGTTCGATTTCCTGTAGTTTCGGAAGGTTACATTATCAGAGTCCATTTTATTTATTTTCAGCTCTGATTGTATTCGAAGACTTATGATGCTGCGTGCGCCACAGTGTAGGCCAAGAGTACTGCAGCCAACCGCGTTCGCTGACACAGCTTAGAGTAAGAGTACTGCAGGCGTTTCCGTTCTGTTATATATTCCCTCTGCACTAATACATGCAGACATGTATTAGTGCAGTATAGACATACAAATCTAATAGATCATCATTTATTGTTTGCAAGTATATTCAGTCATAGAAATGGTACTTCAGTCTCCCTCTACCCTCTGACGCGAAAAGGCTGCTTAAGTATAGTTTTTCTAACTTTGTGACACATTTTCACAATTAATTAATAAATAATTTCATTTTAGCGAACTCAAATCTTTTTTTTTAAAACGTGTTTTCTACAAACCCGCGTAACATAAATGGTGGCAGCGGTGGGATCAAATTAGGGTCAAATTAGGTCCGTCTCCAATCTTCTGAGTTCCGACAGTGAAATTAGTGGACAGTGAAGGTCACTGAACCTAAAAGTGCACCCCAAAATTGGAAAATAAAGTGTCAAAAACTGTATCCAGAAAAACACTAAATCCTACTCTGTATCCTGCTCTCTGTATCCAACTCGCTATATCCAGCTCGCTGTTTCCTAAAAGAAAAATCGCCGAATCCTGAAGTATTCATTCTTCGAGGGAAGAGACTCATCCTGCATCTCGTTGTCGCTCAGCTCCACTGTGCATCAACAAGTCACAGCCACCCCCGATAGTTGTAGTTGCGACCCCATCCAGCACCGAGCTCCCGTGTTCCAGACTCCGGATAATAACCTTGGTAATCAAGGTTACGCCGTGTCGTCGCGACTTCGCCCGAGAATGCATCTTATCGCGGCCGCCTACGCGTTCTGTGTACTGTAAGTCTTTGGTCATTGTTCTACTCCGTTAGTGTTGTTACCTTCTAAATCCAATTAATTATAATTCAATTTGTATATTTTTATTGTGTCCAATTTATTGATTCTCTGAATTCAACATGCCAAAAGAAGCTAAAGACGAATCCGTTAATGTGCTTGTACCAAATCAAGAATCCAGCGGGAGTAGAGCCCCGTCAAGATCTAACAGCCAAGAGCCCAATCCTACTGTGGATTTAAATATTCTCACACAGTTCATTGGCAAATTCGATGGTAATCGAGAACAATTAAATCCATTTATTACCAATTGTAAAAATGCAATTAATCTAGCCGCCCCATGGCAAAAGGACATCCTATTTAAACTTATTCTTTGTAAATTGGAAGGCAAAGCTCAAATCGCGTGTTCTATAAAAGAATTTGACAACTGGAACCAATTGGAAGAATTTCTTAAAACACAATTTGGCGACAAAAAGCATTATGCTCATTTGCTTTCCGAATTACAAGAATGTAAACAACTGCCTAACAAGTCAGCCAATCAGTTCTCACTCAGAGTCGAAACATGTTTGGCCAGACTAATTACTGAGATCAATATATCCATTCCGACTAAACGTAAAATGGAACTGAGTGGTCGAGTCGCAGCCATGGAGGACCTTGTCCTTCATACTTTCATTACAGGGTTTAATCCTAAAATTGCAACAATTGTGAGATGCCGTAATCCTGAAAATCTTAACACTGCTGTAAATTTTGCCATTGCGGAAGAGAAAATTTCTGACAATATGTCAAAGAAAATGACACCATCTTCGTCAAATAATAATTTTAATCGTAATAGAAATCCTCAATCACGTCCTGATGTCAATTCGTATGGCAAAAATGTTAATAATAAATTATTTTGCCGTTACTGTAAATCCGTAGGTCACGTGATTGAAAACTGCCGCAAGCGCGAATTCAACAATAACCGTTTTCGAAACACCGACCAACAACAACCTTCAAGCTCAGGCTATAAGCCTTCACAAAAACAATCCCCACGTGTTCATTTCATATCCGACAATTCCGACTTGTCCTATGATGAGCCCCAAGATGAAGAGGGCTGTGATGAAGTAGATTCTGATCCAAAAAACGAATAAATGTCTCGTCCCGGTGTCGTGCGGGACCTCACATTTCTAAATTCGACACTTCTACTTCAAAATCACTTTCATCGAGTTTGCTTTACGCCAGTCGAACTTTTTCGAAATCCAAATTGACTCCGCTACATGGCAGTCAATCAAATTCTAAATCCAAACTGACTCCACTACATGGTAGTCACGACCTGGATTCATGGAACCCTAAATCGCTAGCATCGATACAAGATGGCAAGCATAAATTCATTGAATCCGTCTCTAATTCAAAGTCTAAACGCGAGCAGGAATGTTATGTAAGCCTGCCACAGTCGCGAAACTCTAAATCTAACCGCGAGCAGCAACTTAACGTTGTTTTGCCCCAATCGCGAATCTTTGAATCCAAACGCGAGCAGCAACGTAACGTTCTTCTGCCACAATCGCGAATCTCTGAATCCAATCGCGAGCAGCAACGTAACGTTGTTCTGCCACAATCGCGAGACTCTAAATCCAATTGCGAGCAGCAACGTAACGTTATCCTGCCACAATCACGAATCTCTGTATCAAAACGCGAGCAGCAACGTAATGTTAATCTGCCACAATCGCAAAATTCTAAGCCGTCTTCTAAATCCAAGCAGCAATGCAACAACGTTGATCTGCCACAGTCAAAAAATACTGAATCGATTTCTAAATCCAAGCAACCACGTAACGATGTGGATAAGTCTAATATTTTTGAAATCACGAACGATCCTACCAAGATGCTATTACCACATGTTCTCGTTAAATCCTCTGTATCGGACAATCCTTTATCTTTGCTAGTCGATTCTGGGTCATCAGTCAGTCTAATAAAAGGATCCTGTATGCAAATTCGTCCCAAACTTACTAAAGAAGTTATCCACCTAAAAGGTATCGACAATATGGAAAAATCTGTTCAAACCTTAGGATATTTCCAATTAAATATGTGTCTTCCAAAATCCAACGTTTCACACAAATTTCATGTGATTGACAAAATCCACCTTCCCTATGATGGAATCATAGGCACGGACTTTCTTAACGCTCATAATTGTAACATTGATTACAATGATAACTTACTTCGTCTGGGAAAGACATCCCTGAAACTCTATTTCTGCGACCCTACTTATATAATTCCTCCTAGAACCGAAGCTATAATTGAATGCTCTGTCCAAAATCCAAATATAAGATAAGGGCTCGTACTCGATCAAAGTCCATGCGCTAATCTGTTGATCGCAAACTGCCTAGTTCGTGTGAAAGACAACAATAGGATAAATATATCCGTAGTCAATACTTCTGAGGAACCTATAACCTTGAAATCTACGCTAAATCTCAAACTTACCTCAGTTGATCCCTCTGAATTTTATGAAACTCCTCAGACCCTGCATCCTGTGAACAATGTAAATGCAACGATCCCAAAAGATACTTTCAAACGTACCGAAGAAGTACTAAATCAGTTGCGTGTTTCTCACCTCAACAGTGAAGAGAAAGAAGCTCTCTACCAGGTGTGCTCTGACTTCTCTGATATCTTCCATTTACCTGAAGAGTATCTCACGTGTACCAATGCCCTGAAAGACGAAATAAAAACTACTACTGATATTCCTATCCATACAAAAGCATATCGATTCCCTGAAATTCATAAGCAAGAAGTCAAAAAACAAATCGATCAAATGTTAGACCAAAACATTATTGAACCTTCTGACTCTCCATGGTCCTCTCCAATTTGGGTAGTACCTAAAAAGCTCGATGCTTCAAAAATTCAAAAGTGGCGAGTCGTAATAGTAATCTATTACGACTCGCCACTTTAAAATTTTCGAAAACTAAACGACGTCACAATTGGCGATACTTACCCTATTCCTCAGATTGCAGAGATCCTGGACCAGCTGGGAAACAGTAAATACTTCTCAACCCTGGACCTAGCTTCTGGGTTCCATCAAATCCCTTTAAATGAAGCTGACAAAATCAAAACAGCCTTCAATGTCCCTGAAGGACACTTCCGATTCACGCGGATGCCATTTGGGCTGAAAAATGCCCCTTCTACCTTTCAAAGGCTTATAAATTCGGCTCTTTCCGGCCTCCAAGGCATCCGCTGCTATGTTTATTTAGATGACGTGGTCTGTTATGGTCATGATCTAAATTCCTCGATAGATAGCCTAAAGGCCATCTTCCAAAAACTTCGTAAATTCAACTTGAAACTTCAGCCCGACAAGTATGAATTTCTCCGACGAGAAGTCGGATATCTTGGCCATGTAATCACTGAAAAAGGCGTGAAGCCCAATCCCGAAAAGGTTAAAGCGGTAACCCAATTTCCAGTCCCAAACACGCCGAAAGACGTTAAATCCTTCTTTGGACTCGTTTCCTATTATCGACGTTTCATTCCCGATTTCTCAAAAATTGCTAAACCTCTTACGAACCTTTTGAAGAAAGACGTCCCCTTCAATTGCGAAAACCAACAGCAATTAGCGTTCGATAATTTGAAACATAAATTGACCACTGCTCCTCTTCTCATCTACCCTGACTTTACCCAACCATTCGTGCTTACATGTGATGCCTCAAACCATGCCATAGGTGCTGTCCTTTCTCAAAGACCTATCGGTAAAGACAATCCAATAGCCTACGCATCGCGTATCCTCAATAAGAGTGAAACCAATTACAGTACAACCGAAAAGGAGTTGTTAGCTGTCCTATTCGGATGTAAAACCTTCCGTCCTTACCTTTATGGTAACAAATTCCAAATTATTTCTGATCACCGACCATTAAAATGGTTATTCAACCATAAAGACCCTAGTAGTAAACTTCAAAGATGGAGATTAAAACTAGAGGAGTTTGATTACGAGATCATATACCGGAAAGGAAAGCTTAACAATGCAGCAGACGCTCTTTCTCGATTTCCGGTGAATCCAGTCCTTCCCGATGCTCCTTCTTCAGACGCTCTGGAAGAATCTCTAATAGACCTTGGCCCTTTAGAAATTAGTCCTCATGACGACAACCTTGGAATCGATTTCAGTCCGCTCAATCCTGTGACTCCTAGCCCATTGATTAATGAATCTGCTCCTGTCGTGGAAAGCAATCCCGAAAATCAAAATAACTTACCTGAATCCGATGAAATTCTCGAACAACTCATTCAAGACAGTCCTGAAAATACTGATACTCTACCTGATGTGATTGCTATACCATCCCCGATCTCTGAACCTTTTAATGACTATGATTATTCTACCTTTCTGAAAGAAATTACAAAAAACTATAGTTACAATACCAATCTGAAAGAACATAATGAATCTCTAATGAAGACTTCTTCCAAAATACTCATCATCCCCACGTCACTAGACTTAGATGAAGCCAATCCTTACATTCCAGAAATATTGGCAAACTTAGAGAACTCGGAAGAATTTCTGAAAACTGAAAGAGAACTCCACTCCTTCAAAAGACTCAACTTGAACAATAAAATAATATTCTTGGCATATACCAAAGTTCATCATTTTGATGAAAGTTCCTATCAAGATATCTTCAAAATTTTGTAATTAATTAGAAATGAACTTGTAGTAATCCAAGACTCCACCGACATTGCCATATCTGACTTTAAAAGTCCTTTTGAAAAACTCTCATACACAAAAATCTACAACATGTTAACTTACCTTTTCCACAACACTAAAATAACTGTTAATATCTACCATAATAAAATAATTTACCTAACATTGAGTGAAATCAAAAAAATATTGCACGAAAACCATGACATACCTAGCGCAGGTCATTTAGGCTCTTCTAGCATGCTGAAACGAATTCAAGAACGATTTTATTAGAAAGGTATGAGAACTGAAATCGAAAACTTTGTAAAAAACTGCACTCTCTGCCAGCAGAATAAACCTTTTAGAAAAACTAATAAAGCACCGATGCAAATTACTACAACTTCAACAAGCCCATTCTAACGTGTAGCCTTAGATATTGTTGGACCTTTGCCAGAATCTGGCACTGCCAAGATAAAATACATATTAACCCTTCAGGATGATTTGACAAAATATTCAGTAGCCTACCCGATCCGTTCTACAACAGCAGAAGAAACCATGGAATGCCTAGTACATTTTATCACTATACGCTATTCCTAAAGCAATATTAACCGATCAAGGAAGTATCTTCACCGCCGACCTATTCAAGAAAACATGCGAATTCTTAAAAATAAAACAGTTGTGGTGCTCCCCGTATCACCCTCAAACACAAGGCGCACTTGAGCGCAGCCATTCTACTTTAAAAGAATACCTCAAATCATTTGTCGACTCGAATCAAGAAAATTGGCCCAGATACGTATACAATGCAATGCTTACATATAATACAAGCACCCATTCCACGGCCAACTTCAGCCCTTATGAGCTTCTGTTTGGTCACAAACCATTCCTTCCTGATTTTATCTTCGAAGAAACTCTAGATCCATATCCTGAGTATTTGAAAATGTTGAACCATTGACTTAAACTGTGGGCTACTCCCACATTATACATGTAGTTACATATTTAAACATTAAATAAATACTGACTACATAATAATATATATTTATTAGACAACAATATATAAATACTACTAAACTACTAATAATACTATACTTTCATACATCACCTTACATATAAAGTAATGCATAATAATATATAATAATATGAAACAAACAAAGCACATACTTACCAATACATACCGTTCCGGTATCCGGTTGGTGTACCAACTGGGCGCTCGCCTTCTAGTAGTATGGAACCGCACACCGCGCCACTAAACTATAGAAGCCTTTCTATTGTTAATGCGCGCGACCCGTGTGACGTAGGTGATCACGCGCACCACCGCGTGCACTGTCTGCCGGCCGGCCGTCGGCCGGTCCGGCGCCGCTAGTTCGTACCTACCTTCGCTATCGAACGCACGCCCGCCGGCTAGAGCTATTTCGCCCGCCTCTCGTATTTGTTTACGTATCAATAATTGTTGTGTTTGTTGACAATCATCTTGTTCATTTCTTCTGTATCTAATTAAAACTGTGCCGTGTATGAAGTGTAATATATCAGTCAACCTAGTGCCAACGTCTGGACTTTCATATACTCCAATAACCAGCTAAGTACCACCTTCGTTGACCACACCATTACACACCCCACCTTCTGGCTAAACTGGTAACCCCTAAGAACACTATGAGCGACAGTAGTGACTCAGCAAACACCAAACTATCCCGTGACAAAGCAATTGAAAATATAAATAAATCAAAAGAAAAATCTAAGACTCATTATGATACCCATACGCGTCGCGTTCAATACAAATTTGGCGACTTAGTTTATTTAAAAAATCATCTCCGTCTCTGAAAGGCCTTGTCCTCAATCTGGAAAGGCCCATACAAAATTGTAAAACTTCACAACAACAATACAGTAACCTTACTAATAAATAGACTACTATATGTCGCTACTTTACGTCGCTACGTACTCACCACTTTGATGAGATTAAGCTTGCCAGCAATAATCCACCTTGAAATATTGTTTTATCAAACATGATTTTAGCAATATAAATACCAAACAAACAATAAAACATTTTCAATTTTATTTGTTTATTTCAGCGCCTATGCTGGAGCGAGCCCAAACTTTATTGAACCGATCCAGACTGGATCTGGATTATATTCCGAATATGTGGGAAAAATGAAAATTAGAGATGGGAACCTAAATATCATAATCCCCATTGATATTTCTCATATTGAACCACATATTACTCATCTTAATTTAGTTTTAGGTACTTTTAAGTTTCTTTGTAGGCAAATAGATATTATAGAACATTATGAATGTTATAATACGGTAGAACCTCTGTCAATTCGATATCAGGACGTAGTCAAGGAATTCGATTCAATTTCTCATTTGATTGACGATAGAACCAAACGGTCAGCCTGGATTGGTGCCGGCGGCTCTATTCTAAAAACTGTTTTCGGAACTTTAGACGAAGATGACGCCATAAAATATGACTCTGTTAAGAACTCCTTGCAAAATAATCAGAAAAAACTGGCTTCACTCATCAAACAAAATATTTTATTGACTTCATTGACTTTATCAAATTACAACCAAACCATTCATAAGATTAGAATGAATGAAGCTAATTTAAATCTGGCTATCGACGAGATCTCTGCTAATTTAAAAAATGTTACTTTCATTTCAAATGAGTTACTTATAAAAAATAAACTGGACAGCATCATTAACCGACTTGAAACTGCATTACTTACAATTTCGTTTCAATTAGAAGACATAACAAATGCTGTCTTACTCAGTAGCAGAAATATTATACACCCATCGGTGATAACTCCCACGCAGCTATACCGAGAACTCGCCGATAATCACTTACACTTGTCTGCAGGTGTTAACCTACCGGTAAGTTTAGAGTTAAGTAAAATGTTTATTATTTTAAGTATGTCGCGAGGAGTTTGCTATTATTATAATAATAAGATAATCTTTGTTCTTAAAGTACCACTTGTAAACTCAGAGAAATATTTCGTATACCGAAACTTACCTATTCCACATAATACTGTAAAACCAAACACATATAGCCTCATTATACTGTAACGATATAAAAGTGTGTAACGATATAAAAGGGTGTTTTAGTGATTTCTGAAAGTAAAGGTAATAAAAAATAAATTGGGACAAGTCAGACCAAAAGTGGGGTGAGTCAGGATTCTTGCCCCATTCGGTCGCTCTGAGCGCGAGGACGCTATACCTTTCTTCAGAATCACTCGAAACTAAAAATACTCGTTACTATTTTGAAATTAATAAAATTACCTGGATAAACTTAGACCGGAACGAGCTTCAAGAACTATTAGATCAAGACCGTTCGGTAATGTACTAGCTAGTGGGTATAATAGTGGAAGATAAAATATACAACTCAAATTCACCAATACAATCTTTATTATCCTTGGTTTAATTTTGCTTATTTACTTAAAATCTAAGGAACCGTGCCGTAGGTACGTTGGACGGCCATTCAAGCTAGCATGTAAAGTTGAAGACAAAACATGCAATTTAAATTCACCAATACAACATTTATTATCCTTAGTTTAATTTTGTTTACTTACTTGAAATCCAAAGAAGCGTGCCGTAGGTACGTTGGACGGCCATTCAAGCTGTGACATGTTAAATCATGACTCCAAGTAAGATTTTGTTATAGATCCCGATTAAATAAAATGTATTGGGTACAACGCCATCTGGCGAGGAGCAGCGTCTTTTCTATTAGATCAAGTTGTGTTTTCTCCGTATCTGAAAACCAGACGCCGAGTTTGTAAAAAACGCCGAAATCCACCACGCGTGCGCCACTTTCTTCATTGAAGGAATAATTAAAGCTTTTCTTGTTGAAGACGGATTGATAATTTCGCCTATCTAAGAATCAAGAAATAATGGTTGAATTTGCCTCTGCGAGTGAAAGGGAAAAGTTTTCATCTACTGTCTCAAAATAGATAAAATGGTTAATCCACGCAGCGACAGCTAGCGACAAGAGGCGTGAACTAGAAGGAAGCTGTAAACGAAGCGGTGGACTCTGACGGCAAGTAGCAGGGCTTCTGAGTGTTGCTATTATTAATTGACGTTCCAGGAATATTTCGGGCTCTGGATAACTTTGGACGAGGAACGGGTTGTTTAAAAATCCAGAATAGGTCGCATCTTTAAGTTGGCCAACAAATCGTAAATTCAGAAGGCAGCGTTTCATATGTGAAAATAATTTACATCTAGAAATCGCTTGCGATGGTCACACCATGGAAGGTTTTGACATAATGTCTAAATCGCATGAAAGTTCCAGAGAGATGTTTTTTTGATATGAAGTTTTTTGAAGTAAACAACGGAACCTGATTGGAATGTACCAGAACTGGCTGGAGGACAGTGACCTGTATAGCTAGGCCGACAAGGTCTGCTTTACGAAGCAAGTTGCAGAGTTCTTTCTAGAGTTTTCTGGATACCGGAAGTTCGAGGTCTGAGTAGAATGCTACTCGAAGTGCAAACCAAAGTTCGTATATATACAAGAGAGAAGCCTGTGGATTGGATTTTGATTTCGGACGTAAAACTGAATTTAGTTTACACAGTTGGCACGTAATTGAGATCGACGCAGGCAGCAGAAAAACACGCAGTTCTCTTGTGTGAACAAAACAACCGAGGCACGCTGTCCAGAACGAAGCTGCCCTGTTACAGGCGAAATAAGTATACGAGTGCAAAAGCCAGGTTAAAATCGTGCATCTACGGTCGGCTATTGTCGTCACCACTGCGAGCTGCTGTGCGCGATCACCCGGGGCTCACCACCGTTCGTGGAAGAAGCCGGTCTACGAGGGACTCCAGAAGGACTCCAACGCACCACCTGTCCAGTAGAAGATACCAGGCACCGTTCGTGGTCAAGCAGTAGGAGCTGATCGAGTGGAGTAAGGAGGCGTTCCGCGGCGGTACGCGAGACGACGGTACGGCGTCCCAGGAAGCCTCCAGGTTGGTCCACTCCATATCATTTTGAGTCAGCGAGCTACGGTAGCGAGGGAAGCCTTCGCCTTCTAACGTGTTAATATATTGTTGAAAGATACTTTCTGTCTTACTTTCTGTTTACTTTCTATTTTAGAGTTTAATATCCCTCTGGGAAACACAATCTTACACACACACACTCTGTTTGCACAAGTTCTCTTTTAATTTTATATTCTAAGGCAAAGACAAGATTATTCCGTTGCGTTGTGACCAATACATGTTAATCTGCTGAGCACAGACACTCTAAGTATTAGTAGCCTAGGATTCTCCAGTACTATTGTAAATTCATATCGTACGGGCCGAAGTTATGTACTAAATTTATATGTTTGAGGAAATTGTAATCATATTTGAGAATTTTGAGTTTTGAGTATTAAGTTAGTAGTATTTCCTATTATAAGATCTTGCTGTTTAGAATTATTTTGATGCAGAACAAACTAAATTAAGTGTAAAATATTTCATTTTTGAATTCCTTAGTAAAGGGGAGAGTACCAATATTTGAGAACTCATGTGTGTCTTTTTTCTATTTTTTGTAATAAAGCCCTTTGTTATTGAATTTACCATCTTGTTTTAATTCCTCGCCTTTACCTGAGAAGGAGGTCCGTTTCCTTAGCCGGGCAAACGGTCCTTTTCAAAGCTAGCATGTAAAGTTGAAGACAAAACATGCAATTTAAATTCACCAATACAATATTTATTATCCTTGGTTTAATTCTGCTTACTTACTTAAAGTCCAAAGAATCCTAGCCTGCAGATCCAATTCAGCAGCCAAGAAATACCAAGGTCTAAGATTACCCAGTTATAACTAGGGCCGATATAGAATTGACAAAGTTAAGTATTTACTCTAACAAAACATTGATGAATTTGCCGGCCGGCAGTATAGTCTACTTATTTACCTTTTTTCTATAGGATTTAGCCGTTATGTTAGTGAAGGTAATTCTCCATCCGACGTTTCAGCAATGTCCGATTCGAGAGGTAGCCAGGCTAGACCCCTCAGGCGTTGCAGGTATCCAGCAGGTCGGTGGGGAACCAAAGTTCAACACTCCGGTTAACGAAATATATGGATAAAATACGATATCGCATCCCAAGAACGTGGCAGGAATCGTTGGGTATAATGTCGGCGTGGCGTGACGTATTGTATCGCGACACGGCGCCTTTTCTACTTAAATCCGGGGGAAGAAGCCTCCTTCGTGGTATGTATCAATCCCGGGGGGAAAACCTGCTGTGAATGAATAGACACAACGTTTTTTTTAGAATTCGAGACTTTGCAAACGCCACCGCTTTCGGTTCGCTAAAATGGCGTCTCAAAAAATGGATAAAAGTGATTTCACAATCGCAATCATTACTGCCGGCAATACGGAAATACCAACAGAATCTCTCACCTATTTTTAAGGGTTTTATAATATGCAGGGAAAAAACTTGTCAGTCCTGCTAGGCTCTCCAGCACGAAAAGAAGGGACACGTCACTCCTCTTCATTGTCTCGGTTACTTAATGTCGCCGGATCTAGTTTTTTTTTATTTAGCAAAATCTATCCGAATAACATTTCGTTTCACCAAGAAACCGATCAGCGCTTACACATGGGTTTTGGAAATGATAATCTGGTTTTATTTTTATTTTTAAGATTTCTCGCCCTAGAAATCACCTTTGTTTATTTATCGTTTCTTTAACTATTTTTGACAGCTAAACAACTGCCAAGTGACGTTTAAGAATTGTTATAAACTATAGTCTATAAAACGTTCCGTACCAGACGAAAGGTACGGAACGCGGTTTCTTTGCTTCGCTACCGTTATATCATCATAAAACTATATACCGTAACTATTAAATTATGATATTGTATGGGTTTGCTTTGGAAAAAATCTACGTTCCTAAATTTAACATTTGTTGCATTTAATTGGTTTATTTAATTTTATTTTCTATTTGCTGACATTGCGGGACCGTGCCGAACAACGGAACGCGCCCTTTTGCTTTGACAGCTAATCGATGCAAAGATAAGTAAAATTTCGGTAGTGGTCACCACCTGTCTCCGTGTTTATCAATTGAACTTTATTAATTATTTATTATTTGATTTCCAGTTATTCCTTGTTCCCTTTCGTATTTATTTCAATCAATTGACCTAATGAGAGTTATAAAGTCGTGATCAGTAGTGCACGGGCGTGTTGTATTCATCGAAGTGTTTATAACCTATGAACATGACTATTGTTCTTGGAACTCTGATTTACAGGATTATATCATGTAAGTAAACAACGTACGATAATCTATTTTATGTATCCGATCGTCTGCTTTCGCTGGTATTCACCAAATACGAACGATAGCACTGTTTCAATCAACTATGTGTGACTTCAATGTCGTCATCTGTTAGATTGTAACAACAAACAACAACAGAATGGCTTGTCTGTTGTTTATTTACTCCAAAAACGAAGATACATTCTAATATGTGAGTATATTGAACAATATGCAATTATAATTCTAGTTTTCCTATTATAAAGACGCGTTTCTATTAGTTGTTTATGTGCTGTCTTGTTTATTCCTACTTTTACTTGTCGAATTGTTGTTATTATAGGTTTATTGTTTTTTTTATTTAAGTAGCGTTTTGTCAACGCTACAATACCTAGCAGTACATATATAGCAATGACCAAAGACAAAACCCGTTACTGTACATTAAATGAAATATTAAAGTGTGAAAGTGCCAACCCTGAAAACTATATTTGTGACATACATATTATAAGTTTGTCAAGTCCGGCCGCAGTCTCGACATAAATATTAACAGTCTAAATTCCCGTAGACCTTCAATTTCTCAATCAGAATACAGCGCTGCTATTCCTTTGCCCCGTCTTAGAGAGATTTCATGAGAAAATTATTATTTGAAAACTTTTTCTATTTGTTACCTAGTTCTTAAGAATTATGGCTTTATGAATAGAAATGAGTGATCAAAATAAAACAATAAATAAATAAAATATTAATAAATTTAAAAATAATATGCATATTTCAATATAAACTTCAGTTCCTCATTCAACCCTGAAGTTTAGTCTTCTTCGGGGGGTTGTTATATATTCCCTCTGCATGTATTAGTGCAGTATAGACATACAAACCTAATAGATCATCATTTATTGTTTGCAAGTATATTCAGTCATAGAAATGGTACTTCAGTCTCCCTCTACCCTCTGACGCGAAAAGGCTGCTTAAGGATAGTTTTTCTAACTTTGTGACACATTTTCTATGTTCAAAACTTAATTAATAAATAATTTCATTTTAGCGAACTCAAATCTTTTTTTTTAAAACGTGTTTTCTACAAACCCGCGTAACAGTTCGCGGGGCGACACAGATACCGACCTTTCCAACTACACCTCAGGCGAAACAGTACACGACCGTTTGAGAAAATAACCGTCGAAATCAAAATTGATTTGATGATAGCTTTTATCCCAAGTTAAAAATCAATTGGCACATATCACTATGTCACTATGGCTATATATCATACACACCATACACACTTATGTGTCTGAACCATATCATACTCGATCTGGAGTCAGTCAAGGGTCAGTGCTCGGCCCGCTCCTCTTCTTGATTATGATCAATGACCTAGCCAAGGTAGTGAATATAGCTAAATGTCTCTTGTACGCTGACGATCTGAAGCTCATACTAGAGATTAAATCATACAATGACTGCCTTAATTTGCAAAAGGACATAAATTCTATCTTCGAATGGAGCGTTAGTAATATAATGTTTTTCAATTCTGATAAATGCTATGTAATGACATTTGATCGTGAACATTATCCAATTGATTATAATTACAATTTAAACAATATTGACATTAACACAGTAAATATTATTAAAGATTTAGGAGTTACTTTTGACCGACAACTCACTTTTCATGACCATATTTCCAACCTGGCCAAAGAGTTTTTTCGTCGCTTGGGCTTTGTGTTGCGCAACGCAAAGGATTTTCAGGCTCCGCAGGTCATACGAACCTTATTTAATACTCTTGTGAGGAGCAAATTAGAATCAAGCCCATGTGTTTGGAACCCGCATCATGTTACCTACACACTGATGCTTGAAAAGGTGCAGAAGGCATTTTTAAGATCTTTTTACAAGAGGCTTTATGGCTTCTATCCCTACCTCTATCCCACTAGGTTAGACAGCTTGGCTTCAATTCTCTGGAAGTGAGAAGGTTGCTAGACAAGCTCACTATCTGTTGTAAAGTACTGAGAGGGTCCGTCGACTCTTCAGAATTACATGAACGACTGTGCAAGTTATTTGTCCCGGACAACTATGTGTGGCACAGGCCCAACAGAAGACATAAGTTATTCTGTGTTCCTGGTAGTCGCACTATTACCCGGGCCAAGTCCCTCCTGTGTCGGTCTCTGCACAACCTCAATGCACTCCTTGACGCTAACCCTGATATGGACCTATTTATTGACAACTGGAAAACCATTTTGTCCATTTGTTTGACATATTGTGAAGGTATTTAATTTGACATTGTTTTGTGATTGTTTTGTATTATTTTATTGTAGATAAGGTATCTGGTTTTATGATTTATTTGACTTTACATGTATGTGGTATAGTTGACATTTTTAATTAATTAATTAACATTTGCTATGCCATAAAATTTTGTGAATTATATTTTATTTATTTTTTGTGTAATAATGTGTAATTGGTGTAATTAATGCAGTTTTTTATTACAATAAATTAAATTTGAATTTGAACAGCAGTTGCTTCTTTTGTTGATAATGACCATCATACTTGGGATTTATATTTAAATCAAATCCAATTTGCCATAAATTCAGCTGTTAATAAAACTACTAAATTCACACCAGCTTTCTTAGTATTTGGTGGTGAACTTGTAACGTGTGGTTCTGTATATAATGCTTCGGATCTAACTGAAGAATTGATTTTCGCTCCACGCGATGAATTCGCTGACAACATAGGTCAGTTAAGCCCTTTATTTGCTGAAGTACAAGCACGTTTATTCCGCTTTCATGAAACTAACGCAAAATAAAACAACACCTTGAATTTAACCAAGGCGACATTATATGGAAACTTAATTATCCCATAAGTTCAGCAGGCAGGTATTTTTCAGCTAAATTAGCTCCTAAATTTGTAAAATGCATCATAGCAGCTAAAATTACACCACAAATTTACGACCTCCGTGATTTGCCTGGTAATCCCTTAGGCCTTTGGCATGTCAAAGACCATAACCTAGACCACGTACGTCTTAACCTTAACAATCACTTGTCTACTTACAAACTTTATTATAATTATGTACTAAGAAAGTTACATTGCTTTCATATTCCCGTATCTTAACATACATTTAAATACCTACTTATGACCATTGTAGGTTTTCTACTTACAAATAACTTTGTATTTAAGTTGTAAATAATGTAATTTTAAAATAATTTTCCTTTACGGAGTAATGCCCACATTATTAAATTATTTTTCTTTTATTCACTTCATTAACTTTTTGGATTCATTATGAATATTGACTTCAAGCCCCTACGTATAGCTATTCAGTGCGATTGTACTTACTACATACTTTAATTCTTTGGTACTAACAGTAGCTAATACCCAACTTGTTAGCTATGTACTTTTTATTTAAAATCATAATGTTCAGTATAAAGCGAAACCAGTTCTATATATTATTATTTACTACACCTACACACAAAACTTCCAACACTGAAAAGAGCGGCAAATGTGATTAATCTATAAACCAAGCCTAGGTCACAAAACCAGTATTATCTAATAGTTATTACCTACCTACCTTAATTATATTATTTTAACGTTCTAACACAACGTTTACTATGTACATACACGTGCTACAGGCACGTCGTACCCTAAGGTGCGTTTAGCCATTTTGGCAAACTAATTGTACATAATATTTTTTTCTTGTTTTTTAAATAAACCTAATGTTTTGGGATACGAATAACATCAAAATTTTTACATAACAAACTTTTTTTTTTATTAATCAATAAAAAAAACTCCGGGGAGGCGGGATATTGTGACGATGTCAAACCTCTTTCATCATATACATACCTTTTTGATAGTTTGTCGATATTATTTCTAAATTCAAATAACCTGTCATTCCCATATTGTCATTGGATTAGCAAAAACTGGAATTTTACGAAATAATATCTTATAAAATATGTACTTAAATAAGTTTACATCTGCAGTCCTTTAAATATATATGATAATACTTTCGTTCGTGGTTGTTTTGATCCGTATTGTTGAAGCACGAAAAGTCTGTGATAATAACAATACTAGAGCCCCAAGGATACACTCTTACCAAATATATTTAATTGGGAGAAGACTGATTAAAATAGTCGAGTGCAAGATCTCTGTTTATGAACATCTCCAAGTGAACTTAATTGTTCTTGTACTTTTATGTTGTCCACTGAGGTTTGTTCCCTGGGCTAGTGGAAAAAACCCTAGGACCGCCTCGTGACAGGACTACCGCACAACAACCATTCCCGAAAACTCGCCCTGGCCTCCCCATGACTGTGACTAACATATTTATTCCAACCTGTAATGGTTTTAGGCCGAAGTTTACTCTGTACACAGTGTACTCGATCGCATCCCCGATCCTCAGCAGATGCTTGAGATAGTGCAAGCACAATGCCAGAATACAGTTTATCAATATTTAAGCTGTGAGCCGGGTCATTACAATACCGATCACTACATTTTTCAGTAGAGAAATCAATAAGTTTGGACGTTTATGACATTCAGATTGATATTGTGTAATTTTGACTGCGGTTTTTTCTCCCCACATAATTTTTTTAGTACTCGCAGCTACACTCGAAATATGTTTTACAAGAGTCAAACACTCCAATTTACACTTACTTACGTCCACAATACATCATAATCAACATACACATTGCACACAGAGACAGCCGCTGATTGCGCACACAACACAATGATCTAGCCAACGCTTAGACCCACAGCTAGGCTTGATCTATGTAGTAAATGTGTTAGAAGTCAATCCTAACTTAATTACATCAATAGGTACCCATTTGAACTCTTGACATAAAATACTTAGTTTATTAAAAAATTGTTCGGGATGAGCTAACGCTTATTTTTATTCTAGGGGAATTTAACAATTCCCAATAAGTTCGTTTTCATATTCATTACTAATAGCACTTACAGTTCCCATGCAGTCAGTAAACATCGTCAGATGTTCCGATTTGTTTGTTGGCATATAAACACACATATTGATGCGAATAGCACACACTCGCGGATTATAGCAAATTAATCACTGTAACACTCGGAAACACACTTGTATTCCAAACCAGCGCAGTACCGCCATACGGCCTGCCGCGCAGTAAACCCGCTGTCGTGTCTACAGCTGATGTTCCCTTGCAACTAAATCTGCTATCGATGCTATTTAGATAAGCCAGCGCTTCTGGAAGTAGACAACTTTCCTGAATTGCTATAAGTACACACTGGCCACATACGCGTCGAATATTGCTCATGGACTATGGCAAACCCCCCAATATGATAGACACACCGCAAGGACGGCCCCCAGTCCCCGTCGGCTCCGTTATTCCTGGCACCGGTAGCAGCTACGGTAACGGTGAAGCAAGGGGTGCTAAGAATCCCCGGTAGAGACCCAGCTACCAACCCCCACGATCGCTGGACCTGGCAACTTATAACGCACGCACCTTGAGGACCAATGAGAAGTTGATAGAGCTGGAAGAAGTAGTAAGTAAGTTGCGCTGGGGTATTATAGGGTTATCAGAAGTCCGAAGAAAGCGAGAGGATACGATGACCCTCAATTCCGGCAACTTACTCTATTACCGGGAGGGCGACCAGCAGTCCCAACACAGTATCGGGTTTCTCGTCCACAAGTCCCTCGTCAACAACATTGTAAAGATCAAAAGCGTTTCGAGCAGGGTGGCATACCTTATGCTCAGAATTACCGAACGGTATTCGTTGAAGGTCATACACGTGTACGCCCCACACTCGAAACGCCCGGACGATGAAGTGGAAGCTATGTATGACGACATTTCTAATGCCATACATGCCCCGAAAACACTTCACAGTAGTGATGGGGGAATTCATCGCTCGGCTGGGCATGAGGAATGGCGATGAACTGAGAGTGGGGCAGTTTGGATTTGGACAGCGGAACCAAAGGGGTCAGCGATTGGCCGAGTTCATGGAGAAGGAGGGACTCTTTATGATAAACTCCTTTTTCAAGAAGCGCCCGTCCAGGAAAAGGACGTGGCTGCACCCCGGCGGTCATAAGCACGAGATAGATTTCATTTTGACGACCAATCGGCATAATATATTCAATGATGTCTCTGTGATCAACAGGGCTCATTGAATATCAACGTGAAGCTGGAGAGGTCTCGTTTGATGAGATCTACTCTTCGCCTGTCCAAAGTCCTGCCCAAATCCAAAACCCCGAGAGCTTTCAGTTGGAGCTCCAAAATCGCTTCCAAATCCTTACCGAATGCGATACAGTGGACGAACTAAATAACGGGCTGTTGGAAATTGTCCACGCGGTCCGGTCGGAGTTCTTTAAGACCCTCCGCAAAAAAAGAACACAGAAACTCTCTGAGCATACACTCAAACTTATGGTAGAACGAGGCGAGATGAGGCTGCAGTCTTCAGTGGATATATCGAGTTACAGCTTGCTTAATAAACAGATCTCCAAGTCGATGCGACACGATTTGCGTTCCTATAATACTACTTGTATTAAGAACGCAATAGAGCAGAACAAGGGCTCCAAAGTGTTCGCAAGAGATCTGTCTATTGGGCAAAGCCTGTTGACGAAGCTGAAAACCGACAGTGGCAGCATCGTTTCGTCGAAGCCAGAGATTTTGAGTTAGCTCGAGAAGTTCTATGGACAATTATACACCTCATCGCGTAGTCCTGCTAGCAGGACTAGCGATGCAAGAGCCCGTTTGACCCGACATTATACCGAAGATATCCTGGACGTCAGCCTATACGAGATCAGAATGGCTCTCAAACAGCTTAAGAGCAACAAGGCACCAGGGGAGGACGGAATAACGACTGAGCTACTGAAAGCGGGTGGAACACCTGTACTTAAAGTCCTTCAGAAGCTGTTTAACTCCGTCATCCTCGAGGGTACTACGCCAGAGGCGTGGCACAGGAGCGTAGTGGTTTTGTTCTTTAAGAAAGGTGATAAAACCCTTTTGAAGAATTATAGGCCCATTTTGCTGCTGAGCCACGTCTATAAGCTGTTTTCGAGAGTAGTTACAAACCGTCTCGCTCGTAGGTTTGACAACTTTCAGCCTCCCGAAGAAGCTGGATTCCGGAATGGCTTTAGCACCATAGACCACCTCCATACGCTCCGGCAGATTATACAGACGACCGAAGAGTATAATCGGCCACTATGTCTAGCGTTTGTGGACTACGAGAAAG
Organism: Alsophila aescularia; assembly: GCA_946251855.1. Taxonomy (NCBI): domain Eukaryota; kingdom Metazoa; phylum Arthropoda; class Insecta; order Lepidoptera; family Geometridae; genus Alsophila; species Alsophila aescularia. The sequence continues at coordinate 67,825,904 of OX276377.1, read as the reverse complement.
CCTTTGATTCAGTCGAGACCTGGGCAGTGCTACAGTCATTACAGCGGTGCCAGATTGATTACCGGTACATCGAAGTGTTGAAGTGTTTGTACAGCAATGCCACCATGACAGTTTGTCTTCAGGATCAGAGCACGAATTCTATCCAGCTGCAAAAAGGGGTGAGACAGGGAGACGTTATTTCTCCGAAACTGTTCACCTCTGCACTGGAAGATATCGTCCCCGTAGAGCGAAAATTAACTAACTAACAAAATATATTCAAGCTTCTGAACTGGAACGGATTTGGTGTTAACATCAATGGCGAATACATCACTCACCTTCGATTTGCTGATGATATAGTCATCATGGCTGAAACCCTGGAAGATCTAAGCACAATGCTCAGTGACCTCAATATTGTTTCTCAACAGGTGGGTCTTAAAATGAACATGGGCAAGACGAACATCATATCAAATGCTCATGTCGTACCCATGCCAGGTTATGTTAGGAACGATATTATCGAAGCTGTTTGATCGCTAGTTCGCAGAACCGACAACCGCTGGGGAATAAAGGTTCTCGAATGGCGACCACGAACAAGCAAGCGAAGTGTGGGGAGACCCCCCTACACGATGGACCGATGACATTGTGGCCATCGCAGGAAGTCGGTGCATGGAGGTGGCACAGGATCGCTCGTCATGGCGCTCTTTGGGAGAGGCCTATGTTCAGCAGTGGACTTCTAAAGGCTGACATGATGATGATGAGATTTAATTTTTATTTTCAGTTCCAATCTGAATTATTTTATTATTCTTACCCATCTTGGAAAATATAAATCAACATCAATGAATAAAAATACGTTACTCACTATTTTTACCTATACGATAACTTTACTACGTCAATCATTTATTTACGGCTCTATGCTACAATGATCATACATGTACCTAAAGCGTAAGCGCGAGGGGTATTTTTGCGAAGACAAACGACACACGTCCTTCCTCGGAGAAGCCTCGGCGGATATTGACTTAAACGTAGTGATTATATTCTCTCTGGACACTGACCGACGCTAGCTAGTGCTTGAAATGTTAAATTTTGGTTGTTTTTCCTTCTTGGAAAAAAAAAGAACGAAATTAGAATATTTTTGTCATGCGTTTCCTAAATAATAAAAAGCCTCGTCTATTGAAATAACTTTCACATGGCTTTATGATAGTATCTCTTAGCAGGACACCTTTTAAATACCGATTTAGAGTCATCTTTGGAATTATTTTTTATCGAGCCAACAATTCTCAATCACGTTTCTATCACTTACAATTTATAGAGTGTACCTATATTCAAATTTAATAAAACATATTTTTTATATTTAAGTCGATTTACAGAGGTACAAATACCTTCAAATGTAGCGAAAACTCGCCTTAACGAAATAAGAGACCTAGGAGCCTGAGAAATTTTCTTGAGTCAACTTTTGCTTGGGGCAGGATTTGCCAAGTTCTCCTGGGTTCAACCATTGAGATTAGCGTTTCCGATTATCGAACAGGATAAATTTTTCATCAAAAGTAACAATACAATTAAAAATCCCCTCATTATTGTGCCGGTTGAGTAATGTAACGAATCACTCGACGCGTATTTGTTGGTGTGCTTCACTCACACTTCACGCGGTACCTATTTTTCGTGCTTTTTTGTTTTTCCAATGTGTTTCAAGTGAATTAAAACTGTTTTATCACTACGGGGGAATTGGTTGCTACAGCGCCAACGGGGATTCAGCGGTTACTGCCCCATACACAACAGTAACCCTTAGAGCTGTTTATGCAGCGCTGGTGGCTGGTGGCTGGCTGGTGGCCGCGGTGGATGGACCTTGTGTTCTTCAATAACTCGTGGATGGACCTTGTTTACTCAAATACTCAAATACTCATTTATTAATAAACTGGGTTTATACATCAATCGTGTTTTTCTCGGAGTAGAATAATAATAAAAATTGAGTACATTATGTATACAAGGTATACAACGACACTTAATCATTTCATAAAAACATGTCAACGATTAAACATATGTCAATGGTACACTAACAATTATAACAATAAAAATTATACAAGGTAAAAATAAAAAATAAAATAAGTAATAAAATAAATCAACGTCATCATTGAAACTATAAATAATCATAATAATATGTCAATACCTAAATTAGACCTAAGTTAAGAATTCGTCAAAGCAATAGAACGTTTGGTCGATAAGCCAGCGTTTCAGTCTAATTTTAAAGCAGGCCATACTGGGAGCTGCGATTATGTCCTTGGGAAGCCTGTTATAAACACTAGGGCCCATTACGTGAGTCAGCTTACTGGATTTAACAAGGAAGCGCGGTACTGCAGCGAGCTTGTTCGCGTTACGTGTATTATAAAAGTGCATGTCACAGTGTCTCCTAAAAGAATGCAAATTTGTTCTCATGTACACTGCCACCTGAAGGATCACAATGGCAGGTAACGTAAGAATTCCAAGTTCTTTGAAATAGGGTCTCGCGGAGGTATCTTGCGGCACTCGTACTATCGCCCTGACGGCACGCTTCTGCATGCGGAAGACACGTTTCCACTCTGAGCATCTCCCCCAAAGCTCTGCGCCGTACTGCAGCAACGAGTGCACCGTCGCGAAGTAGCACGCGCGCGCCACCTCCACGGTCACCACCCGGGACACTCGACTGAGCGCGTAACATGCACTTCCTACTTTCCCGCATAGTTTCTGAACATGAAACTCCCATGTCAACGCTTTATCAATTTCAAAACCTAGAAATGTTGAGGTTCTTACTTGTTCTACTCTAGTACCATCCACTGAAACCACCAGTGGCCTCGTCACCCGGCCCGATAAATCAAAGTGGATAAAGTGTGTTTTACTCAGGTTGAGCGCGAGGCCATTGGTAGAAAACCACATCGCGAGTTCTGCGGTTGTATTGTTCAACATCTCTTCCAAACGATCCACCGATGGTGCAGTGACAATTGCGGCTACGTCGTCTGCGTACATTAAAATGTCAGCCATTGTCACGACGTCCGAAAGATCGTTAAGAAGGAGGGAGAACAAAATGTTGGAAACCGATGACCCTTGCGCCACCCCCATGGTCAATGACAGTGGATCTGACTTATTGACGCCATCCCCTGCGTCTACTGTCTGAGACCTTCCTTGCATTAAATCAGTTAGAAGAGTATATGAAGCATTTTCAATCCCATAATGCTTTAATTTGACTGCAAGCACGGCATGGTCAGCTACGTCAAACGCCTTGGACAGGTCACAGCAGAGGACAGCGACTTGATATTTGCGCTCTCGCGCAGCCATCACGCGGCTTATCATCTCCCGGGTTAAGGAAGTTGTTGATCGACCTTCTCTGTAGGCATACTGACGGTCAGATAGCGCATTGGTTGAAGACAGGAATTCCACCAGTCTGGAACTCAACCCGTTTTCAAAAATCTTCGCGATCGCGGGTATTATAGACACGGGCCTATATCCATCAATATTGTCTCTCTTCCCCTTTCCCTTGAATATTGGTGACACTTTGCTCATTTTGAGATACGATCCTACTTTAATACAAGCATTGTATAGGGTCGCCAATACAGGGGCGAGGGGTATTATAGCCGTTCTTAGAATCTCCATGGAGATTCCATATAAGTCCTTCGACTTCTTGGGCGGTATACGCGTGGTAACTATGAGAAGAACCTCGTCTGCAGTAAACGTACGAAGTCGAAGCGAGCGGTCAGCAGGTGCACACGCACTCAATAAAGCACAGCGCACACCAGCTATGTCCGCACGTGGTGCTCCACACGCGGCCGCAGCGTTGTTAAATCTCGCGTTCATCGTGTCTAATGCATCTTTTGTACAATTAAATTTATTTCCATCCAAATTCACTAAAATTTGTGCAAAGTTTAGTTTCGGGGCGTTGTTTTTCCCTCTTTCTTTGTTAACTACGCTCCACATGCCTTTGGACGCGCTTCTGCTATTATGTATTACATTTGAATAATAATTCGATTTTTGATTAATAATAAGCATGTCATATTTTGAATTAAACTTGTCCATAATAGATTGTAAACAAATGTCATTTGGAAATATTTTATTTAGTTTAATAATGTCAAACAGAAGTGATTTCATATTTTTTACATCGGGTGTTACCCACGATGAGTCAGATGTTCTAATAGCCTTTCTTTTCAACGGAAAACAAATGTCAACTTTATTTATAATTATATTTGTAACCGACTCTGTTAGAGTCTCTGCGTTTTTGGAATGCGTGATGATCTCGCTCCAGTCTACACTGTCTATAGAGGCAGCAAAGTTGGCACGATTACACTGAGAAAAATCCCTAATGAGGCGCGTACAACACTCTGGTGTGCGCCGAGCGCATGCTACCTCCGCGCGCACGGCGCGATGGTCGCTCAGATTAGTTACCACAGGAGTGGCTCGCACAGACTCTGTTAACATGTTCGTGTACAAATGATCCAGACATGTGGCCGTTGTTGCTGTTATACGAGTAGGAAAGTTTACGATGTTTGCCATATTGTGGGCTGACAAGAGATCAGAAATCCGTTTTTTCTCCGGATATATGTCGGCTAAGCAGTTGATGTTGAAATCACCCACTATGATACACTCTCTATCCTGTTCGCTGATCTTATCGAGCAAACGTTCAAAATGGACTAGAAATTCAATACCACTAATTAAAGGGGTGCGGTACACACAAACTACCGTGATGTCAAAATCTATGATGTCAATTGCAGAAATTTCACAATATCGTTCTTCTGATAATGTCACCAAATCTAAATTTTCAATACATTTTACGCTCTCATTAATAAATATGCATGATCCTCCATGAGGTACTCGCTTCCTACAAAATTTAGATGCTAATTTAAAACCGCTAATGTTTACACACATCAATTCCGGTTCCATTAACCAATGTTCTGTCAGCCCGAGGATATGGCACTTGAGTTCACTTTCTAACAACACCTCTAATCTTTGAGTTTTGTAATCAATTGACGCGATGTTTTGATGACATACTACCAACGTTTGAGGCGAGTCGTGTGGGAATACCTGTTGGGCATGCGTGTCCTCACAATCACTGTCTCTCCGGGACTGCTGAGCAAATCGCTCGGCCGACTTCGGCTGCGCCTGCGCCCCGCTCTCAGGGCGATGCACGAAAGTACGTCCATTCGGATATCTTCACACCGGCAGCCCGATTCCATAACTTGGCTTCAATCGAATTCTCAGTATCGCAGCCACTAATGCCTTGCGATAGAGTCGAATTTGCTATGAAAAAAGTGATAATCCGATTGTAGCCAAGTTATGGAATCGGGCTGCGGGTGGCCACGCTGCCGGCGTATAAACTTGCTCGAACGTACTTACCGAAATACCAACGACAAATGCTGCATGCCTGTCAGTTTTCAAATCACGTTTTTCAACGATAAAATCATCGCAATGAGCTGTCCCGATCTCCACAATGAGCTGTCGCGTTTTTTCGCTCCGAATAATTACCGACGTAACAGGAGACGTAAATTGTTCGCAGTGCCATCATGCCGAACTAAAGCGCATGCTCAATCTCCTATTCCCCGAACTCTCGCTGCGCTCAATGCCCTCCTGTGCACAAACCCTGAGATTGATGTGTTTGCTGATGAATGGAAGGTGATTATTTCTGAATGCTTGGAGTATTGTGAGAAGAATTTATGAAAATGTGTTTATTGATTTTAATTTTAATTTATTTTGACTGATTTATTTGACTTCTATTATTATTATTACTATTTTTCTAATCTGTGTTTGACATAGTTTCTTATTATTATCTAATTTAATATTTTTGTAATGTAATTAATTATAATAATTGGCTAAGGCCGTGTAATTAATTGAATAAATAAATAAATAAATAATAATAAATAAATCGCATTTTATTATTTTGCTGACGTGATTTCGAATACTTTGCTCGGTGGTGTCCGGTCTAAAGGACCAGGCCTGCATGTATTTTAATTGCTCCACTGATTGGAGCTCAAGGTCAGAATTGCCTGAGCCAGTTAAAATTGGGCGTTGTTTGTGCGTTAGTTTCTTTCGTTTAACAACCTGCCAACCAGCCTTAGCAGTGTTATTATTTTTTTCCAATTCATCGTAGTTGTACAGCTTCGCTGACACTGGGGCCGCACCTTGTTGTCGTATCTCGTCGCGTTGCTTTGTAGACGCAATGGTAGGGGTAAGTACTAATTGGCTCACCTCGGGACTTTTCGTATCCTCAGAAATTGACGTTCGCGGTCTCGCTCTCGTCGCACCCGATGTCGTCGCAATGTTTGCCGAAGCATTCATTCTTACTTGCCGAACCGGGCGCTGCTTTACGGTCGGGGCCTGTGAGTTTGAAGCCGATGATTTCCGAGCGGTGACGACGGCCGTTGAAGTACCCTCCATATTTGATCTCAACAGCGCAATCTCCGCAGTATTCTTCACAATTATTGTATTTTGCTCGTTGATCTTACACTCCAGAGTGACGATTTTGTCACTAAGGCCAGTAACCACTTTAATTAGTTCACGAATAGCACTTTCAGTACCTTTCTGTGCCATTTCATAATTTTAAATTCAAGAAATACGGGACTGCTCTTAGTGCGTGGAGGCTTCCCCTCCTGAAAGCTGTTTTCTTCACTATGTCGAGGAATGCGATGATATGTTCAGTATTTTAAGTTTTTAATATCTGGGGCTCGTTCACTTACACGTTCGAGGACGCACGGATCATCCGCGTGATCGCTCGAAATCGTTCACGGTGTCGTCGGACGTACGCCTGGGTCATCCGAAAAATAGTAGGGGAGGGGAGGAATAGTATGAACTGACACTTGACAGTTGTCAGTTCTATGTGGACGTCCAAAGTCGTTCACTAACTCCGGATGATAGAGCGATAATCGCACGGATGATTCGAGCGTGTAAGTGAACACAGCCCTGGGGCCCGACCACAGAACTTGGCTTCAATCAGATTGTCACTTTTTTCATAGCAAAATCGACTCTATCGCAAAGCATTATTGAATTTGACGGCTTGAAACCGTCATGATCAAGATTACGTAATCGCACTGCTGGAGATCTTTGCATTCTTTGTTGACAGATTGACACAGCTGATGACAGATGGCTCATGACGTCTGACGACTTGGACTTTTTTTTAAATATACTTTAAGTGCAGAATATTTTGGGCTATTTCTTCAAATATTTCATCAATTAAACTTAATCGAGAAAACGGAACGTTTTTCATCTCAACCCTAAACACATCGTCTATGGCTTCGATATTTTATATCTACGTTTTTAATTGCGTTTTTTAGGAAAAACGATAATTTTGCGATGTTTCTAGTCGATATGTTAGACAGGATACATATCGGGATTCGATAAAATATAACGAAATCGTGAATTGCCCTCCAGAATAATAAATATATAAAATACTTCTTGAAGAACCAGTGGTCTCGAACATACCGATTTTTCGGTATTTCTTATGATTTGGGTACTGTCCTACCGAAATCTAACGATTTTCTCACGATTTCTGGGCATATTAGGCATTACTTGTTTTTTTTCACCAGATTTTTCAGAACAATGATTTTTCAATCAATCAATAGAGTGTTTTAAGAAATTGTGAACAAATCAAAACATTTCCGGAAGACATCACTATATTGGGACAGTGTCAGTTTATTATAGTGTGGCGATGATACTCAAATATTTCTTTTGTTATCTACTTTCATCTTTACTATTTTATCATTGCCCCACTCATCCGCCTATGTCAAGCGCACATTCTCGCAAATTAATCTGATGAAAACAAAACAACGAAATAGGTTGGCTACTGAATCAATCATTGCTTTATTTATTACATACAAAAGGACAGTTAAATTAAGCTAATCCTGTTACATTAAGTTAAATTAAGTTCCTGTTACAAAATTAATGAAAAAATTACTGCGGCTATGGCCTATTCTGTGGGTAAGATCCTTAAAAAGTATTTGTATTCTTTACTCATTCTACCTGTTCTGTAAGTAAATATATTACTCCAAAAATACATACCAATTTTCAAATAAATTATTTTTTATAATACAACTAGCTTTCCCGCCTGTGACTTCGTCCGCGCGGACTATTGTTTATCGCGAAAAAAAACATCCTATGTTCTTCTAGGATATTATAAACCAATGGAAATGCATTGAGATATATTGCAAATGTAGGTATAGCACCCTTGAAGTTTTTTGACAGACTTGTCATTCATTTCCATGGCAACCGTTCCTTACAGCGAGTAATCAAAATTTTCCAGTTATCCCGTGAAAACTTACAATTTTCTGGGATAAATAGTATCCTATGTTTATTCTAGGGTATAAGCTATCTCCATTCCAAATTTAATCAAAATCCATCAAGCCGTTATCGCGTGAAAGCACCCCAAACAAACAAATAAACAAACAGACAACATTTCACTTTTATATATTGGTTGGATAATAAAAACAAGTTAAGTATGTTTTTCATATATACCGATTTTGTGTACATATTTACCGATATTCGACGGCAATTCTACCAATTTCACATTTTGACGTTCGAGAACACTGTCAGTGGTCTCGAACCTACCGATTTTTCCACAGATTAAGTATCAGAATGGATAGAGTTATAAAACGTTGCCGCTACGCCCGACCATTCGTTTACGCGTTGTCTTGTTTATTTGTCTTTTACAATGATCGTCCCCTTGAGTGAATGAGAAAACTATTGTAAGATTGGCAACCTCGCACTGTCCGTGTGCCTCGTGCCGATTGTTGACCTCCTAGGAGGCCATAACAAACTGTGTGCATATAGAGTGTAATCCTAGTGAAATATCTTTGCTAAGACTAGACATTCTAGCTAAATAATAAAACTATGTCGTGTTGTGCTGTGTTTTGTGCATCAAGAACAACAAAAGGAGGAGTAAAAGATCCGGAATTATCATTTCACAGGTATAACTTTATTGGCTATTATTATCTTAATTATCGAAGTTTCAAAGCAAAAATGTATTTCACATTAAAGATACACATAATTAACATCATATAATTACCTCGAAGTGATGATTAACTAAGCCTTTAAAGCTTTAATCTAAGTTAATTAAATGCATTGTTTTCCGCCTCCAGACTAGTGATGTTCCTACAGCGCTAATACGACTTTGTCGATGTTTGCTTAATCCATATGCTTGCTTAATCAATATTATTAAGTGAACCATTGACCGTTAATTCTTCTTTCGCTGAATTGATTTGGATGATATTTTGTAAGGAAGGTTGTTGACTGGGGTATATTGGGTACAAATGTACCAGCTTGACCTACGATTTTAGGAAAGCGGGTGGGGGCAACAGGTAGGGGAGAGAGAGTGGTACCACCCCTGAGAGTTGGAGGGGGAGGATCTCTCCCCTCTCTGAGATATGTTTATTTTAATATATATATTAGGCTATTTTTTTAAGTTAAGCTAAGTTTTACGTTTCTGTTAAGAGCTGTTTTTTTAGGTTAGAAGGCGAAGGAGGGAGCGAAGTCAAGCAAGCAAAAAAACATATCTCAGAGGGTGGGAAGAAATAGCCCCCTACTTTTACGCTTCTGTTAAGTGCTGTTTTTTTAGGTTAGAAGGCGAAGCCGGGAGCGAAGCGAAGCAAGAAAAAATAACATATCTCAGAGGGTGGGAAGATCTAGCCCCCTACTCTCAGGGGGGTTCTTCACCCTCCCTTCTCCCCGCTCCCTCCTTAAATCGTGGGCCAAGCAAGTACAGTCACTTAAAGTGCCAGGTGTCAAACTGACAGGTGTCAACCTCATGGGTGCAATGAGGAGGGATTTATTTGAAATTTCATTCCTGAATAAAGGGTCCTGATGGTGGTGCGAAAATTTGCACGCGAACGACGCAGCTAGTTATTAATAAGTATTTAACTTAAAAAAATAAAATGTTTTGTTGTAGGTTTCCAAAATGTCTGTAAATCAGAAATCAGTGGATAAAAGATGTAAGGCGCGAAAATTGGGAGCCGACTAAATACTCCAGGCTTTGCTCGAAACATTTTAATATATCCAACTTTGTGACTGGATTGTCAATATAGAAACTTAAAACAGATGCAGGACCTATAATTTTTGAAGAATATCCGATATATTATCAACCAGTGGATAAAAAAAGAAAACAGTGTGAACACAGAAATGAAAACCTGGATTTGACTCCTAGGAAACGGAAGAGGATAGAAGCGTGTGGAGTGAAGTCAGAAGATCCTAAACCCTTTGTTGCGAGTTGCGACATCCAAATTAACGGAATGCGTTATCGGTGGTCGTCTATCATAATATGTATGTCGCCACGAATCCCACAATAATAGGGATCTCTACCGATACGATAACAACCGATAAGCTATTAGCCTCCTTTTTAGTCTGTCGTCTACGGAAATCGTGCAAGTCTCTTTAGAGTTACTCTTATAAGTATTCCATGTGGTTTGCATAGCAAAAGTCAAGTGTAACTTATTGTAGATATTATAGCGTGCTCCTGTCGAGTGTCAATATGATAAGTATTTATTAAATTTATTTCGTAATTAAATTGTACTATTTAATAACTTGCCTTACCGTGTCCATAGAATCCAAAAAATAAGAAGTTATCGCATTTTCTTATTTTTGTAATTTCTGTTTAGAATCAGCTGGATTTAATACACTCAAATGAACACTACATGAATCTGTCTGAAAACGTTAAACATTGTTATGATAACAACACTGAAAACTGCTACTTACTAGTATTATGAAATTATTTTTGCATATTGTAGCGTAGACAAAACGCTACTTAAATAAAAAAACAATAAACCTATAACTAGCAATACAAAACAACAATTCGACAAGTAAAAGTAGTAATAAACAAGACAGAGCATAAACAACTAATAGAAACGCATCTTTATAATAGTAAAACTAGAATTATAATTGCATATTGTTCAATATACTTAACATATTAGAATGTATCAGATGACGACATTGAAGTCGCACATAGTTGATTGAAACAGTACTATCGTTCGTATTTGGTGAATACCAGCGAAAGAAGATGATCGGGTACATAAAATAGATTATCGTACGTTGTTTACTTACATGATATAATCCTGTAAATCAGAGTTCCAAAAACGGTAGTCCTCTTCAGAGGTTATATACACTTCGATAAATATAACACGTCCATGCACTACGGATCACGACTTTATAACTCTCATTAGGTCAATTGATTGAAATAAATACAAAAGGAACAAGGAATAACTGGGAATATTATAATAAATAAATAATTAATAAAGTACAATTGATAAACACGGAGACAAGTAGTGACCTCTACAGTAGATTTTACTTATCTTTGCATGGATTAGCTGTCAAAGCAAAAGGGCGCGTTCCGTTGTTCGGCACGGTCCCGCAATGTCAGCAAATAGAAAATAAAATTAAACAAACCAATTAAATGCAACGAATGTCAAATTTAGGAACGTAGATTTTTTCCAAAGCAAACCCATACAATATCATAATTTTATAGTGACAGTATATAGTTTTATGATAGTATAACGGTACCGAAGCAAAGAGACCACGTTCCGTACCTTTCGTCTGGAAGTGAACGCATCGTTTCTGGTACGGAACGTTTTATGGACTATAATTTATAACAATTCTTAGACGTCTCTTGACAGTTGTTTAGCTGTCAAAAATAGTTAAAGAAACAGTAAATAAACAAATTCGATTTTGATGGTGAGAAATCCTAAAAAAATAAAAATAAAACCATATAATCATTTCCAAAGCCCATGTGTAAGCGCTGATCGGTTTCCTGGTGAAACGAAATGTTATTCGGATAGATTTTGCTAACTTGGAAGCAAACTAGATCTGGCTACAGAAACAAACCGAGGAATGGAGACGAGTGGCGTGTTTTTTCTTTTCGTGCTGGAGAGCCCAGTAGCAGGACTGACAAGTTTTTTCCCTGCATATTATAAAACCCGTAAAAAAAGGTGAGAGCATTTTGTCGGTATTTTTGCATTGTCTGCAGTAATGATTGCGATTGTGAAATCACTTTTATCCATTTTTTCGAGACGCCATTTTAGCGAACTGAGAGCGGTGGCGTTTTCTAAGTCTCGAATTCTAAAGAAACGTTGTGTCTATTCATTCACAGCGGGTTTCCTCCCCCCCCCCCCCCCCCCCCGGACTGAAATACCCCACGACGGAGATTTTCCCCCGGATTGAGACATCACATGACGGCTTAACTAGAAAGGCGCCGCCACGACGACATTATACCCAACGATTCCTGCCACGTTCTTGGAATGCGGTATCGTATTGGCATGTTTATGCATATATTTCATTAACCGGAGTGTTGAACTTTGATTCCCCACCGACCTGCTGGACACCTGCAACACCTGAGGGGTCTAGCCTGGCTACCTCTCACGCGAATCGGACATTGCTGAAACGTTGGATGGAGAATTACCTTCACTAACAACGGCTAAATCTAATAAAAAGGTAAATAAATAGACTGCACTGCCGGCCGGCAACTCATCACTTGTTTTGATAGAGTAAATACTTAATTTTGTCAGTTCTATATCGACCCTAGTTATAACAGGGTAATCTTAGATCTTAGTATTTCTTAGCTGCTGAGTTGGATCTGCAAGGCAAGGGTTCTTTAGACTTTAAGCAAACAGGCGAGGTTAAACCAGAAATAGTAAATATTGTATTGGTGAATTTAAATTGCATGTTTTGTCTTCCACTATTACATGCTAGCTTGAATGCCCGTCCAACGTACCTACGGCACGGTTCCTTAGATTTTAAGTAAGTAAGCAAAATTAAACCAAGGATAATAAAGATTGTATTGGTGAATTTGAGTTGTATGTTTTATCTTCCACTATTGTACCCACTAGCTAGTACATTACCGAACGGTCTTGATCCAATAGTTCTTGAAGCTCGTTCCGGTCTAAGTTTATCCAGGTAATTTTATTAATTTCAAAGTAGTAACGAGTATTTTTAGTTTTGAGTGATTCCGAAGAAAGATATAGCGTCCTCGCGTTCAAAGCGACCGGATGGGGTAAGAATCCCGACTCACCCCACTCTTGGTGTGACTTGCCCCATTTTATTTTCTATTACCTTTATTCTCAAAATTACTTTTCATTGATTTGAGCGAATACCCTATCGGCGTTAGACACCGGACCAACTATCTCGGGGGATGTGGTGAGTTTGGCCTTAAAGGCAATTCATCACAAATTCACCCCATTTTTCTTTTTTTTTCGTTACCTTATTCTGTAAAGTAAATATTTTTAGCTAAAATATTATTTCCTTATATTTTCATGTTCTGCAGTTTTGTTTAGATATGTTTTTATCGTTATGGCCGGCACTAGCGATCACTTCCCTACTCACGCACACTAATGCACATATGGGAACTCACACCAACATAAAATGGACATGCTACCCAAGCATAAGCTCCATCCATTCTGATACTTAATCTGTGGATTTTTCGGTATTTCTTACGTTTTGGGCTACCTACCGAAATACCGAAACCGGTCAATTTTCTCACGATTTCTGGGGCCCTGCCACTGCCACCTAAGCCAAAATGACTTGTTGCAAACAAAATTTTAAAGCAATATTGACTTCCTCGCCAGCCGCACTATGTGCTAATCTGTCATCTGTCAGTGGATCAATTAGTGATGCACAAATAAGGTTTGAAATAATCAACTACTGTGAATTTTAATCAAAAATCGGCCATTGGCGCCGTCAGTTAAAAAATGCAAAACTGACTGCTGCAATGGCCAAAAAATATTGGCACGATCCTAAAAACGATTGATTTGTATTCGTACCTAATCCCACCTGTTCTGTAAGTACCTAACTATTTTACTTCAAAAATACGTATGTACCTATTATATTGAATTTTTCCCTATATACCGATTTTTTGTACAAGTTTACTGATTTTTGAGGGCAATTCTACCGATTTCGCATTTTGACGTTCAGGAACACTGAGTCTGTGTTTGTGAGTTTTGTGACGAAAAAGAAGTACATACATAAAGGCTAAATAAATTACATATAATTTAAAGCTAAATAAATTAATAGAAGTAATTTTAGGGTGATTCTCAGTTTAACATCCGTCATCAACTAATTTATTGTGTTCAGTTCAGTTGAAAGTTTACACAAAATGAATATGGAAATGGTAAGTTTTTAGGGTGTGATTATTAGATGAACATAACCTAGTTCGAAAATCTTGTAAATCTTCAATATCCGCGTACAATCTATGAAGTTTATTGATGTAATCGTTAGGTATGTGTTTTACTTGTACAACACAGCGCGTTCCGGTTTGTGTGCTTGGAATGTAGTCTCACTTGTGTCGAGTTGTGTTATGCCAGTGTTCAATGAATCTAGTTTTATAGTCTCCGTATAGTGGTCCTTAATCATCAATCAAGATTAAGTACATAATACAAATCAAACTAATTAAATTATATATCACTATTAATATGTTAAAAATTGTGGCTCAACTTTCCAATATTTGTAAGTAGCGGAGCGTAGATCGAGTGGGCGAAGTGACGCTCTGGGGCGACCTCGTGAGAGTTCTGGTGAGAGCCCATACCGAAGACAAATTTTTATTCCTTTTCCAACCTGCCACACCCCTCCCAGTGTCAATTCTTTACATTTTTTCGAAACAGAACCTTGTGTTTTTTGTTTTTTTTATTTGTTATCGGCATCCCCCCTTCCATGAGGGAGCCGCCTCTCCCATCCCCCTCCCCCTCCCACCCTCCCTAACCCTTCTACAACTTACAAATATTGGAAAGTCTTCCAAAATTGTGTCAAATCCATTCGATAACAAGATATAAGTACAAAAATTAAAAATTGACTATCCGTTGAGGGGGGAGAAGGGAAGTCCCTGTAGATAACCCCCCTTTCCAGGAAGTGTATAGTTTTTGAGTTATGTTTTTTTTAGGAAAATAGTAGTACATAAAAAACAGTTTTATGCGACCAAACAGCCGTAAGTTAACTTTTACTATGAGTAGTCATGTTCAAACCTACCCTAGTCTTTGGGGCCATACATAACATCTACAATTTACTTTCTGGTGAAAGCAGAGGAAAAAAAACACATTCTAACTAATTAATAATTTTATTTACAGTGACTAAACAGCCGATTTTTAACAAACTTTAAACTGAAATATCTCTTAAACTAAGCATCTCCGCGGGGAGGGAGGGGTACTAGGGGGTAGCCCTTCACCACCCCCAGCCTACCACCACCCCCCCAACTCCTGCCCCTCGATGCTATAGTCAGCCCCATTTCAAAACTTAGCGTTTCCTGGAAGGGGGGAGGGGATCGTGGGGCACTTCCCCCATTCCCCTTCCATTTCCCCCCACTCCCGTCCCTCAATGCCAGTACCGGATGTCTATAGCCAACCCAATAAAACCTATGGGATTATTCCAAACTAATTGAAACCACAACTGAATAAAAGACTTCCATACATATATTATGCTTATTTTTAATCATAACGTGGAGTATAAACCCCATATTTAATTAATTAACAAAAACACATAAAAAAACAACCATTTTCTGCTATTATTTCGAACTAAGACACTGACTTTGAATATTGTCTGAGTGGTATGATTTTTGCTTAAGTAAATTACCTACTAAGAAGGGTCCAGGTAAGGTAGGTATGTTTTATGTCCCGACTGCCGCTGAAAAATAGATACTTAGTTGTTTTAATCTATAACCTGTATTAGACCTGTAATGTAAATAACTTCCAGAAGTAAGAAGGGACTGGGCAGCTATTGTTTAGTCTTATTTATTAGTATTGATGAATTAGATTCATTTATTAGAAGATTTTGTGAGGCAACAAAGTTTAGACCCTGACTGTCACAATACGTAATTAATGAGGTAAAAATTAAATATTCACAAAGCAAGTTTTTAGGCATTATGTAAGTACAATTAACTCTTTGCGGGCCATTTGGGCTTTTAAGACCGAACATCGCAAGCACACGCAGTACGGCAGCGAAGCGGTGGCCGTCGAAGAGTTAAGCATTATTTGAATGGTTTCCGAATATATATTTTACATACATAAAATAGGTACTATATGGTTGGTATTGACCAACCTTCGGCCTATAAAAATCTTTTATATTATGATTATTAAATAAGTACTTAGGTTGCTTGAGCAATAAACTATTAAAATACTTAGTAAAATGTCATGTTTTTGGTACTCGTCCCAACCGCCACAACTACATGTCCCGAAGGCCACACTTTTAAAAAAACTATCTAGAGACATTTCTTTTAAAAGTTACAGACTTGTGTCTTGTTATTTCGAACTACTATCTAGGCATCTATTTAAAAAAATGCAATGCCATAGTACGTCTAGAGGGGCTGAATTTAATTTGTGTGTGTATCAATCTGGAAAGGGAGGGTGCGTGCCTGTTCCGTAAGCCGCACTTTTTCAAGAAGGGATTTAACACTTTAACATACCAAACCACAAGTATTTTTGTAAATGATATCCATACACAAGTATTTTACTACATTTCTGTATATTTACATTATGCAAAAAGAGTATAGATAGATAGATAAGTCTCTATTGCACTAAAAACTAAAATACAGTATAATTACAGAGCTACACATAAAAAGGAAGGACTTTCCAATATTTGTAAGTTGCAGAAGGGTTAGGGAGGGCGGGGGCGGAGGTAGAGGGGGCTCCCCATGGAAGGGGGATGGTGATAATAAATAATAAAAATATATGAGGTTATGTCTGGAAAAAAATGTGGGTCCCTTACATTTTTTTTCAGTGTCAATTCTTTACTTTTTTTTTTGGGGAACTTGGAAAAGGATTGATAATTTGTCTCCGGTATGGGCTCTCGCCAGAACTCTCGTGAGGTTGCCTCTGAGCGTCGCATCGCCCACTCGACCTACGCTCCGCTACGGATGTCGCCGGCTCGCTACGCTCGCCTTCTCCCCCCTTCGCTCCACTTCGACCTCGCGGTCTTGCTCCACTCAGGACCTACCACGCGAGCTTCTGGCTCCACACATTTTATATATACTCTAGGGGTACACAGAGCACCACAAGACCAGGTGGTATTGGGGTGCTCTGTGTCGGTTCTGTGGCTCATTTAGAACCTAACCTACTCATGTTGAGGTGCTCGGTGTTGGTTCTGTGACTCCTTTAGAACCTAACCTACACATGTTGGAGTGAGTGTTTACCCATAATGTAAATATTTATGGTTTTTTTCGAGTTTGAAAATGGTGCCATACTGATGCCATATTGAATGTTTAAAAAACATATAGCCTATGTTACTCGGGGGGATGTAAGAATTCTAACGATACCCCATACATCTAAATCTGTTCAGACATTTAAAAGTTATGGTGAAATAAAGAAACTCACATACAAATATACATGAATGATATAAACAATACACTCCTCTTTTTGGTCAGTCATGTAAAAATTAACACATATATAAAAAAATAAACAGTATCTTAATAAAAATAACGAAATTATCACATTTTTAATCAACTTCACAAAAGGAGACGGTTATAGTTATGTTCGACTGTATGTCGTTATTTTTAATCAACTTCACAAAAGGAGACGGTTATAGTTATGTTCGACTGTATTTAATCAACTTCACAAAAGGAGACGGTTATAGTTATGTTCGACTGTATTTAATCAACTTCACAAAAGGAGACGGTTATAGTTATGTTCGACTGTATGTCGTTATTTTTTGTGTGTACACCGATTTCTCCATCAATTGCAGACCAAATTTGAAACATATTTTTTTTTGGAATTGTATTCTCTCCAGGTCCCATATACATATTTTTTATTTTGCCTCAAATATCTATGATTTTTAAACCAATTTGAATGGTTTTTGTTTTATTCAAAAGGGTAGACTTACAGTGTAGTCCCATATAAACTTCCTCAAAATTGGTTCAGTAGTTTTTATTTTTCACGACCCAGATGACTGGTAGATAATGCTGTTTAGCATTAAGTCCTTCTTTGTACACTATTTTTGTGCAAAACAATTAAATTAATAAATAAATTAACTTAACCTAGCGACAATTACTTACACTTCCTCCATAAACTATAGTGCATTGTATTCTCTTTGCTATATTATATTGCCGTACCATTTTGTCTTTAGTGTTATTCTGTTTATCGCAAAGAGGTTGATTTACGCTTACTGTTGAAAGGTTTATCGCCAGTAACCGTAATTCAACCTCCTTTGGTTTAAAAAACCAGGTGGGTTTTATACAGTGTTGACAATTTTGACGTCCGAACCGGAAACGTCATTGTACTATTATTATTTTTTCACCCGTTTGGCAGGCAACAAGGCTGGTAAAACATTGTAGGAAGTAAAAAAAAACTATTTCATGATTTTTTTAAATTTATTTTTTAACCTTGCCTGTCCCAGGTTACAAGCTATGTTGAAAAACATAGAAAAATAATTACTTAGGTTCTGCAGAAATGATATTTCAAGACGCTGCAAGATTTATCACAAAAAAAACGCCGTTGTTCTTTTCTATGTCCCCTAAGTGGGGACGTCCACAGTGATCCTCCATCTCATTCTGTCTTGAGCTTCACACTTGACTTCAGACCAAGACTTTCCGTTGTCCTATACCTCGGTCAGTATGGAGCGGCTCCACATCTGCTTCGGGCGCCCCTGCTTTCTTTTATCCTGGGGGTTCCATTCCAGAGCTTGTCTGGGTAAGTGCTCTGGCGTCCTTCGCAACGTGTGTCTGACCCGGCTTCATTTCCGCCGCCTTATCTGGGAGTATTGTGGTATATATTTTTTCCTTAGTCCGGTTGACTGTACAACTGAACCGTACTACGGGCAAAAAGTGATTTCTAGTAGGTCCAAGTTGGAGATTATGTCCGGCCAGAAAAATTTGTCGAAGGCAACGGTTTATGAAGATTTGTGTCTTCCGTTTGAGTTCTTTGGTCACCTTCACATCTTTTTTACATTGTAAAACAATTTTCTACATTAGACTTTTTTTTTAACTTTGTTGTTAGGTCACTCTCCGTGATTGGCATACACGTCTAAGTTTCGCAAAGGTTGCCCTTGCCTTGGCGATCCATGAAGTTATGTCTTCTTCAGGTTACAAGATGGCAGGCATATGTACTTTTTTTGAGCTACAAAATTAAATTCTTTATTGTGTCGTCAGAGCTGGCCCACAATATCAGCCCATATCCGAGTACAGAGGAAATATAACCGTGATAAGCAATAAGTGCTGCTTCATGTGAGACCGTTTCTTAATATGCATTTGCTTACTCAAATTTATCAACTTTCGTGCAAACTTTTTAAGTATGACTTTTTCAATTCATGTGCTTGTCCACGTTTAAACCTTTAACAGTTGAATCGACTTTTTCTAAAATTTATTTATTATATCGAACATCCATCGATGTTCGATTGGGGGTTCAAACCCCCCCGAAATGCCTTAGAAAACCACCACCATTTTATACAACGAAAAAGTGGAGCTCTATTTTTACTATACCTATAAAGAATTGCATATAAAATTTGCTAATTTTTGATGTAAAGTGGTATAATGGAAACATAACATGGAAATTCTATTGTTTTTGGTGATTTTTATTAAGAGAGAAAGTAAAATAAAGTATTTACCAAACAATGTTTACAATTAAAGCAATTATATCAAACATCGCAATGTATATCTACATTTTTTTATACTATTAGGACCCATGAGCTTAGAGTAGTTCACAACCAAGTTTGCAACAATGAAAACCATGTGCAACTACCGTGGTGCTTGAAATTCTGACACTTGTTTCAGTTTTTTCGAAAATCTACTATAGGGAAGCGTTTTTCGAGTAGGTATGTTTACGTTCATAATTTCCCCAAAATCAGATGTTTTACTATTTTACGTTTCTGAGGAGAATATATATCCCAAGATATAATAAACACGCAGTCGTCTGTAATGTCTGTATATGTTTATCTGCTTTTTTAAAAATAAAACTTGAAGGTTAACTTCAGAAAATTACAGCAGCCTTAAAACTATCAAGGAAAAAATGTAAAAATAACGCATTAAATATGTAAATGCTTTTAACTATGGAGCAAAAACAAAATAGAAGCGCATGGTTTCAATCCACGGACTTCTGGATTACATTTCCACGCATATTACCGTTTCGCCACTCTGCTTCGTGGGGGAACGACAAAATTCGGTACCGTTCTATAAACGGATGAATTATTACTTTAATATAAATAATTTTGGACCCCTATCCTTTAAAGTTCTTTATTTTATCGGGATTAAAAGTATTCTAAATTTTAACACATGATATAAACTTTGACTGTGCCCAGTTACATCAAAATCCATCCAGTAGTTTCAGCGTGATACGTGTTCTTTTAAATAACTTTCAACCCTTATCCTGCGGGTACCCTTTTATTTTTTTCGGGATAAAAATTATTCTAAATGTTAATCCATAACCTCAGCTGTTATTGTGCCAAGTTGCATCAAAATCCGTCTGGTAGTTTCAGCGTGATGCTTGTTCAAAGAGACGGCCAGACAGACAAAAAATAAAAATATACCGTTTTGTACTCCATATCAATTTTGAAGTTTATCTCAATTATAATTTTCAAAAAATATGTAATGTACAGATTTAGCCCAGTTACAGTTTTAATAAAGTAGCAATACTCAAAAGAGTTGTCCTCTCCATGTCCTTTAACTTATTCTCCAGCACTGCTAGAGATCAAGCGAACATCCTGCTCATTTTGTCAATCAGTTGAAAGTATACAAAATGGTGGTAGTTCTTTCTTTCAATCTCTTCTCTAACGGGCGTATTTCCGAAGTACCAGTAGTGTCAGAAGGGTATATCCTTTTCCAGTGTGAGATTTAACTCTGTTGGAACATGAAATGGAAATTTCCTTTTCAAACTCAAAGAATACTTAGTTTACCTAAATTTTTATTGATTTGATCTTTTCATAATACTCGTATTTTATGTATTTCTCTTTGTTCATGTTCATTTGATGTTAATTTTGACTTGTAAAAGTGCTATTATTTTGCCTATTTACAATAAAATACTTTGACTTTGACAATGAAACCCCATTTTATTTTTTTATAGTTTCTGAACAAATCTGTATGTATGTTTGTTCACATATTTCTCGGAAACTATAACTCAGTCGATTGCAATTACTCTTTTTGTAATAGTTTCAGTATCTTTCAACTCAGGGAACAGTTCAAGTTTCATGAAAATCCTTTCAGTAGTTTAAAAGATATAGACTGTTACCGGTTTCTGGTATGGATTTTTTCTTAGCGAACTACAAATAAAAGCCGATGGTGTTGCAGGTGCCGAACTCGATGTTCGGCTCGCTGGCGGGCGGTGCGAGCGCGGCGCTCATGCAGCCGCCGCTGCCGCCGCCCGCGCCTCCGCTCGCCACTTCCCTCGCGCCGCTGCCCGCCGCGGACGTCGGTGAGCCACACAGTACAGTGCACGCACACGCACAGTACCCGCACGTACATACACTCGCAGTTCCGTAGACTCGGCGTAACGCCGCTGGCTCTGCTCGCTGTTACAGACGCCGCCGCCGCCGCCGCCGCCGCCGCCCGCCGCCGCCGCCTCGTCGCGATCTCCGACTCAGTGATCAGTGTTTCTGCTTTCTGTTTCAGGCTAGATATAAGTTAGGTTTATGGTTTGAAGGTTCCGCGGCCGCCGCCCGCCGCGCGCCGCCGAACGCCGCCCACACGACAATGTACCTACATACTTGTTTATACGCATCGTCTCGAATGTCAGGCGACAGTGACCGTCCGAGCCCCGACCGAACCGACCGTTTGTTGCTCAATTACAGATTTCAATGTAAACTATGTACGAAGTATCGATATATTCCCAACTGCCCAATTGGCGTGAATAATGGGGCAGGTGGGAATTTAAATTCCCATCGGCCCCATTGATGGGGATGTTAATGGGGCAGTTGGGAATATATTAAAGATACAATGCCTTACAATGTTTCAGCCTTAGAATAATTCTAACAGCACATTCGTTGTTCGTATCAGAAAACTGAGCCCGCGATCATTTTGGTTTCCACGAGGGAGCGTCTTCGCTCCCCTCCGTTACCTCGAAGCTTTTATTTAGCGAATTAGTTCCATTGAGTCGGTCCCGCTCGCGCTCGTGTCGCTCGGGCGGTCGCGGAGTGCGAGTGCGAGCGGCAGGAGAGCGTGCGAGCGAACTCCCCCGCGCGCGCTCCGCCCGCCCCTCACCACCCTCCACTTGCAGGGCTCCGCGCGCTACCGCTCTACGACCTGCAGCAAGTGGGCGACGTCTACACCGGTGAGTGCCACTCTACCTATTTTACCACGTTTTTATGAAGTCACTTTCTTTTTGTCTGTCTGTCGTTCCGGGTGGAATCTTGCAACTCAAATTTCGAGCACTTCCCGATTAGTTATCCGGCTGAAACTTTCAGGCTCACAACTCGACAATGCAAGCAAAAATTAAAAACGTGGTTTTTAGATTAGTTCTTTAATTTACATAAACAAGCTAGGTATGTGTTTTCTTACGTGTTGTTCTTTTTCTCGGTGTCGGTCAAAATATTGTAAACACGCTGTGCCCGCGGCTTCGCACGCGTGGTCATTTCTCTAGGTTAAAAGTACTCTGGTTACTAGTTATATGTGCCATGTCTATACCAACATTTTGATCAAAATTCCTTCAGCCGTCAAAAAGTTGCCAAAAAGTTTCCTAAATTCAAATCATGATTTAAATCAATGAACCCTGTACAGCACTTTTACCAGTCGGGCAATTCCATATCGACGTGGAAAAGCAATTTTGCTGCAAGTAGACATATTGCAATTGTTCACCGGAGCCACAAAACTTTTTCATAAACGGGAAAAAAACATATCTTCTAAACTATCGGGGATAAAGCGGCCATCTTTGGGACACATTTTTTTTTAACCGCCTTTCTCTATTCGCTATATAAACTTTTTACCCAAAGTCACTTAGAGTATGAGTTTTGCTACTTACAGCAAAAAGTTTTTCAAATCACAGACCTTTAAAACGCTTCAACTAAGGAAGTGAAATGTACGTTTCAAAAGAAATGATCTAAATGTACAGGCGATAAAAATGTTGTAAGTTGTTTCTATTTTCACCCGGGAACAGATAACTGTGATGTATGTTTCTATTTGTTTCTATTTAATTATAAGATCTAAAAATGCAGTCGCTCAATACTTAATGTAATGTTTGATTGAAATGAAATGCTATAAATACTAAACAAATAACTTTCAATGGACTTTTAAATTGTTCAGACAATGTAATACTTTATAGTAACACCATCAAGACTTTATGACAGAGTTAATAAAATAGTTTTTTTTCTCATAAATTATTAAAATTAACATAAAAACACGAGAACAATTCCTTAATTTACCTTATATTTTCAAAAAAGTTGATAATAAAGGAAAGTATTGGCGAGCGCGTCGTAAGTTGTTAAAAAGACAGAGAAACATAAAAAATGTGGCAAAAGATGTTATAAAAATAAAACTAACATGTTCTCATATTAAAATATCCAATCGACAAAATAAGTAAAATTAAACAAACCAAAACTAATTCTTATAAAAAAAAAAACAATAGATGTTGAAGATTTTTACAATTCCAGTTACGCAATATAATATTAAAATTATGTTTTCGCTATTCAGTAAGCTTATGTTTCAGTCATCTTCATCGGTTTTAGGTAAACGGTCATTAATTTTAGAACTGTACTCTTATGTACTCTTTGGCGTACATATTTGGAACCACCTTCTCCACTAATTTATTTTTAGGTCATTATATTTTTGTTGTGATGTTGCCAATTTTGTTATACATTAATTTGCTTTAGGAATTTGCACTATTGAATATTTTTGAATTGTTTTATTAAGACTCAACTGAATCTCAGTTGTCTCAGTTTCCGGCATCATTGAGTTTTTTACATAAATAAAATTTGGTTTACACTTATTAAATGTAACCACATGCATCATGGAAATGTTAATATTTTGTTTTGTTTTAAATGTACTTTTTGTTAGTTATTCCTTCAAATCCATGAAATTTGTTACTAAAAGTATTCTAGTGTGTTTACTTTATACGGACATAGGTTTCTTCTGGCGAGCCCATATTACAGTTTTTACATAAATAAAATTTGGTTTACACTTATTAAATGTAACCACATGCATCATGGAAATGTTAATATTTTGTTTTGTTTTAAATGTACTTTTTGTTAGTTATTCCTTCAAATCCATGAAATTTGTTACTAAAAGTATTCTGGTGTGTTTACTTTATACGGACATAGGTTTCTTGTGGCGAGCCCATATTACAGTTTTTACATAAATAAAATTTGGTTTACACTTATTAAATGTAACCACATGCATCATGGAAATGTTAATATTTTGTTTTGTTTTAAATGTACTTTTTGTTAGTTATTCCTTCAAATCCATGAAATTTGTTACTAAAAGTATTCTAGTGTGTTTACTTTATACGGACATAGGTTTCTTGTGGCGAGCCCATATTACAGTTTTTACATAAATAAAATTTCGTTTACACTTATTAAATGTAACCACATGCATCATGGAAATGTTAATATTTTGTTTTGTTTTAAATGTACTTTTTGTTAGTTATTCCTTCAAATCCATGAAATTTGTTACTAAAAGTATTCTAGTGTGTTTACTTTATACGGACATAGGTTTCTTGTGGCGAGCCCATATTACAGTTTTCTTCACTGCTTTTATAGAAAAAGCAGTGAAGAAAACTATCGCATGTATGAATGTATGTATGTTCAGGAATCAAGTGGTTAATCTAGATGACCTCAAGGTTAGCACACCTCGATAGTGCAATGCGTAGCAGGAATCTCTCAGGAAATTCTTCTTTCTGTTTTAGGTGCTCTTTTACCTTATTCATTTCTTCTTCACGTTGATTTCACGTCAAAGGATTTCGTGGACATACACTGAACACATTTATCCGTTTTGGAGATATCGAAGCCAATATTAAAACTATTATGAAAACATTTTCAAAAAACTTTGTATGACATTTCTAAAATTATCTGGTTACAGTCTGGTACAGTCGTGTGGAATCTTTGCGACAGTAATGAGATAGTAATAATGGCAAAGACATTACAAATGATCTGGCTTTGTCGATAATTTCCGGTGATGCTTTATTATGTCCAACATTCTTACCTCTTTCTTACAGTTTTGCAAAAAAAAACTGTTAAATTTTCCATCATGTCATCATCATCAGCCTATATCTGTCCACTGCTGGATGTAGGCTTCTCCTAATGCATGCCACTGAGCTCGGTCTTAAGATCTTCTCATCCTTTTTCTGCCAGTCGCATTTTGCAGGTCATCACTCCACCTGGACGGTAGGCGTCCTACACTACTACGTTTGCCAAGCCGTGTTCTCCACTCAAGAACCCGTTTACACCAGCGGTTGTCCGTTCTTCGACAAATGTGACTAGCTCTCTGCCACTTAAGCCTGTTAATCCTCTGAGCGATGTCGGTGTCTTTGGTTCTCCGTCGGATTTCCTCGTTCCGGATCTTATCCTTCAGAGAAACTCCAAGCATAGCTCTCTCTAGAGCTCGCTGAGCGATCTTAAACTTGTGGACTAGTCCCACTGTGAGTGTCCACGTCTCTGCTTTTTATTTTGTCAGTTTACCAATTTCTTCACTTTGACCTTTGTTAAGGCCAAAGAACCATCAAAGATGTCTATGGATGAGCGAATTGCATTTGAACTTGATAACATTCTGTAAAGGGCAGAGTGTTTTCTTAAATTAGTGCGGCAATTTGGCAACTTAAAAGTCTCGGTTATTTAATCGACTACTGGATTGTGGAATCTCAAAGTCAATACTCGCAAGGAAATCTGGGCAGAAAACTAAGCCGTGAATCAATTTAAACAAAAATATGATGTCGGATACTTTCCGTCGTACATTTAGAGCTGTAAGGTTGTAATATTCCAATCTAGACTCTTATGATTTTAAGGTTTTACATTTATTAATCGCGTACGTCAGCTGATACAAAAATCTTTTCTGGATGCGCTTCAGTCTGTTACTATGCAATAAGTTTCCCGTCTACGATTTCTACTGCGGAGATTTCGCATACTTGCTCAACCGGAAGTCGGGTGTAAAAATCTAAATTTCTACATTTTATATTATTACCGACGTAAATACACGAACCTCCGTGATCCAAAGCTGTCCGACAATAATAGGACGCTAATACAAAGTTATTAATGTGAATACACTTTAGTTCTTGCTCTCTAAGCCAGTGCTCCGTGAAACATAATATGTAACATTTTAAATGACATTTCAACAACATTTCAATTTGCCTAGTCTTGTTTTTATCGACGCTATATTCTGATGGCACAATCTTACGTAAAAGTTTGCGTCATTATTACGTCCGTCGGCGTCGTTGCTCTCGAACACTGCAGTGAAGATGCATGACGTGTTGAGATAGGTGTCTGCACCGGCGCCGGAGGATGCGCGCTCGGTCGTACTTCCCCAGTGGCAGCGGGTGCGAGCGAGGGCAAAAAAACCAACTTGCGAACCGAATCCCTTTAGGCCACACGGCATCGCAACTTCAGCGTAGATACTTTCCGGCATCCCAATGATGAAAGATGCTTGCCTCTCCGATTTTATGTGTCGTTTCTCGATCTTATACTCGAATTTCACGATCTTGTTTAGAAAGTTTTGCACTTGGGCTATAGTGGTATCAGGTTGGAATTGCCACGCTTGAATATATTTCATTATTTCCACGGCATGTACCTACTCCATGGTCGTCCTTGCAACTACCCACAATAAGATAGATGCTGCGGCGGCGTCGGGAGATGACCTCTCATTGCCCTTTAATGTTGCTGTCCTCCCCATCATCAACATGTTCATTCGCTGATTTCATGGCCCGTTCCAGCGTCCTCTCACCTGCCAGCGAAGCGGGTAGCTGCTCGCCGGGTGTAGTTAAAAAGGTGGTACTCGAATGGTAGTGTTCTCGAGTCGCCCCTTCGGTGTGTTAGTTTTCTGCGCTTTCTTCCTTATAGTGGTGCCGGCCATGTTCACTTTAGTGGTCGCTGCAGTTTTTCGAGCATTACGCAGTGGGCGTTGCAGCGTTGCCGAGGAACCCGCGGTCTCCACAGGTGGACACATTAATGATTTGCGGGTAGACAGGCGGTACGGGTTGTAGTGTAACTGGTGTAGATAACTTCACTATTTCAGCTGATTGTTCACAAATCTTCGCCTCCAGTGACTCCACTTTACTCCCTAATCCTTCGAAGGTCATAATTAAGTCGCGAATGAGACCTTCTAATACTTTTTGTGCCATTTTACGGGCACAAAAAGATTAAAAATACGGAGCACAACACAGGGGGAATATTGTTTGACCCTCACCAGTGCTGTAGCTAGCAGCACGCTGTTGGCAAGCTCTCTTTCCGCGTAATGGGTCGCTACATTGTTATTGACTGGTGTAGAGGCTACTTGTAGTTGATTATCTCGCAGGTTTGAAGTTCCAGCTCTATCTAGAACCAGCTCTGTGGTTGTATGCTCGGGGTGTTTTAAGGAATGGTGTATTTTACTACATCTACGACAAGATGCCTTGTGTTTTCAGCTATATACAGTGTGGTTAGGTATTAAACAATTGTAGCATAAGCCATTCCTCTCTATAAATTTATTTCTTTCAGTATAGTTGAGTCCAATAAACACCTTGCAGTGGTAAAGCATGTGGTTTCCGTTACAGAATCTACAGTGGGTGTTCATTGCGGTGTGAAATTAAGTTTGTCTGGTCCTAGACCTGGACACTTCAAGCGTTCTAAAGCGTGACTCTAGGAAGACGCACATTTGCTTATATGTAGGTAGTTCTTCATCGCTATGTTCGCTACTACTTATGTGTTGTTCCCAAAGACTTAACTGATTCCGCATCTAATTTACATAGATAGATAGATAACTCTTTATTGTACACCACATAGAACAAAAAATACAATAATAACTAAAACATTTATACAAAATAAATGGGACAATGGGCGGTCTTATCGCTAAAAAGCGATCTCTTCCAGACAACCTTTGGATGGAAAGGAATTAATATACGGCAAAGACGGTGGTGCATTATAATCTAACAAATAAATAATAAAAACTGAATACAATGAATAAACATATATACACATATATTCCAATATACCTACACATAAATATGTAAATATATAGTACAGTATATATATATATGTATATATATATATATATATATATACATATATAAATATATATCCATATACATAGTATATACATTATAATAAATTACATTTACTACATATACATTTACAAAATATATACAAACATAATAAAAATAATATACAGTGAAACCACAACAGAATAACAACAAAATAGCAAGAAGTGATATTAATTAGAGAGATAAAACTTCTTTACTTGAAGTTTAAAAACAGGGAATACAAATACACAATGTGATAATGTGTGTGTGTAAGGGATTACATAATGTGTGAAACAAAAGCTTTTTAGTCCAATTTTTAATAACGTAACAAGTAAACAAGTAAGTGAAGTAAGGGGTAAGTGTAAAAGTAGTAAGCTTTAAGTTTTTATAACATTTCACAGTTCATGTTAAAACAAAGTCCAAAGAAGTTCAAAAACTGCCGCGTAATTAAAAGTCAAATATAAGTCTAAATGTTTGTTAGACTTTAACTTGAAACTTCACGTTTGCAAAGGAAACCAACGTCCAAATACAGTTGTAAAATGTTCACACAAAAAATAGAAGTCCAATATATATTTTGTACATAGTATTCAATGTGTGGACTTTTAACGTTTCGCAAAATAATGTCCAAACAGTTCAAGCACAGTACGTACATAGTCTTAAGGACTATATGTGTACTGTGGCACTGTGGTTCTAGTACGTGAACTATTTTAACTTTTTTCTAAGTCAATGATAATAATGTTTCTAATTCTTTATTATTACTGATTTTATGGCCAAACGAGAAGTCCAAACAGTAAAATTTATCAAAGTTATTAATAAAACACGCAGATCGGATACAACAGACTATATATTTTTAATGAATGGTGCACAGACAAAGTAATACATAGATAGGATAGACCACAGTATATATATACAGATTTTGATATTTATAACACCTCCACCATATCAAAATATTTAATCAAAAAATAATAATTAAACACACAACCCTAACTGTTCTAATAATTTATAGTGCTTTATAGCTGGCAAACTTTTAGTTAGTATATCAGCTGGCATGTGCTGTGATGGTAGGTATTTTACTGATACAATATTTTTAGCTACATTATCTTTGATGAAATGATGACGTACATCAATGTGCTTGGACCTTTTATGTAATTGATTAGTCAATAATTTTTGGGCACTTTGATTGTCATTGTAAATGTTAAGAGTATACAATTTGCCAGTTATCTCATATTGTAAATTTCTTAAATAAATTGCTTCTCTACAGGCTTCTGATATGCCCATGTATTCAGCCTCGGTGCTAGACAAGGCAACCGTCTTTTGTTTTTTGGTCTGCCATGAGACAACAGAACCGCTGAGTTTAAAACAGAAGCCCGTGAACGACTTCCGGTCTAAACCGTTATTTGCCCAATCCGCGTCAACATAAGAAAGAAGTTTATCCTGATCATTCACATATTTTAAACAATACCCTTTTGTTTTCTTTAAATACCTTAATATTCTTTTAGCATATGTCCAATGGGATTGGTCAAAACAGTTATTGTATTGACTAAGATAACTTACACTAAAGCATATATCCGGTCTTGTTAACACGGCTAGGTATGTAAGACTACCAATCAATTTTTGATATGGTAATTTAGTTTCACAAACATCGGCTTTATCTAAATCAATTTTTGGTTCCATAGGTGTGTTAGCAATTTTACAATCCAACATATTAAACTTATTTAACAACTTATCAATGTATTGTTCTTGATCTAACTTTATAACATTTGCATTTTTATCAACTGTTACTCTCATCCCTAAACATTGTCTTATTTCACCTAAATCTTTTAGCTTAAAGTTTGAACCTAGAACCTGTTTTAATGCATTAGTTTCTGAAACTGAATTCGAGAATATGAAAAAATCATCAACGTATAGAGCTATCACCATTTCAACTTTATCATTCATTTTTGTGTACAGACATGGTTCCAATACTGACCTTTTAAAACCTAAATCAGATAAACAAGCGTTAACTCTATCATACCACGCACGTGATGATTGTTTCAAGCCATAGATAGCCTTTTTTAACATCAAAACTTTACCTTCAGAATTTTTAGGTGCGTAGCCCTAAGGTTTCATCATCAAAATTGTTTCTTTCAAATATCCATTCAAAAATGCAGTCGTAACATCTAGATGGTTTATATCTAAGCCTAACTTAACTGACAATGCAAACATTAATCTTAAAGTAGAGTGTCGGACAACAGGGGAAAATGTCTCTTCATAGTCAACACCATGCACTTGAGAATAACCTTTCGCAACTAATCGGGCTCTATACCGCACATTACCGTCTACATCAAACTTTTTTTTAAACACCCACTTACATTTCACTGAATTGTCACTATCTGAAGCGTCCACCAATTCCCAAGCACAGTTGTCCTCAAAGGATTGCAGTTCCTCTTCAATCGCTTTCTTCCACTTTTCCCTGTCTGGTCCGTTCATTGCCTCTTTATAAGTCAAAAAATCATCTTCTACAACGTCATTTGTCTCAGTCATATTTAAACAAGCGAATCGTTCTGGCTGACGTCTCTCCCTCTTTCCAATTTGGTAAGTTTTTTTTTCTAAATGGTTTTCCAATACATCATTAACACATTCATCATAATTTTCTTCATCTGAACTTTGAATTTCTGTGATTTCCTGTATCTGTTCTAGTTCCCATTCTGAACTTGTTTGTTCTTGTTTTTTCTCTGTGTTGTCTACATAAATCTCGATTTCCTTTTCATCAATATTGAGATTTTCATCCATATTTTCCATTATGACAACGTTCCTGCTCGATATCACTTTATCATTACTGGGTTTATACAACCTAACATAACATAACCCTTAACATTGTCTGCATATCCAACCAAAATGTGCTCTGTTGACTTCTTATCCCACTTCAGACGTTTCTCCTTGGGAACGTGAACCATGACTTTGCTGCCGAAGATACGCACATGTTCCAGATTTGGTTTCTGTCCAGTCCACATCTCATAGGGAGTTTTATTATTGAGGCCAGAAGCAATTGAGCGATTTCGCAAGTACACTGCTGTATGAGTTGCTTCTGCCCAGAATCTTTTCTTCAGTTTTGCATCATAAAGTAAGCATCTGGCTTTTTCAACAATTGTACGGTTGAGTCTCTCACATAATCCGTTTTGTTCTGGTGTATAAGGGTTTGTCTTTTGGTGTATGATGCCATTTAATTTCAAAAAATTGTCAAATGTATTATTGCAAAATTCTAAGCCATTGTCGGTTCGTATACATTTGATGCATTTATTTGTTTGGTTTTCTACCAAGCTCTTAAATTCTTTGAAACAAGTTAAAGCTTCATCTTTAGTTTTTAGGAAATATATAAAAACCATTCTGCTGTAGTCGTCCACAAATGTTAAAAAATATCTCGAATGACCGATAGACAAAGTCTCCATGGGGCCACAGATATCTGCATGTATCACTTCTAGTAACTCAGAGCTCCTTGTGCCTACATGTGAGAAAGGTAATCTTGCTGATTTTCCTTCACAACAAACAACACATGTTGACATGTCAATGTTGCTTCTTTCTGGGAAATCAACCCCTTTAACAGCTCCATTCTTCATTTTATTTAAATCTCTGCTGTTGATGTGTGCCATTCTTCTATGCCATGTTTTGCCACTAATCACAGCTGCTACCATTGGCTGAGAATATGAACAAGTGTTGTTTATGTTCAACTTGTAAATGCCATTTACTAAAGATGCTGTAGCGACAAGCTCATTGTTTTGATTGTAAATATAGCATATATCTGACCTGAACGTTATCTTATTCCCGTTACTTATGAGCCGACTGACAGACAATAGGTTGGTAGCCAAACTGGGTACACACAACACATCTTTCACGGTTATATCACACGCATTTCCATTGCACAATGACGTCATCTGCACTTGTCCACAACTTACAACTGGAAGTTTCTCATTATTAGCCACCATAATGCTTTTTGTTTGGTTTGAGCTTGATGAATTTATCATCCAATCTTCATGCGACGTCATGTGAAAACTTGCGCCGGAATCTATGTACCAATCGTCTTTACTAAACGCTCCATTCAAGAAAACAGCACTAAATGCATTTGTTTGTTTGTTTTTGTTGTTGAACTGCACATTAAACGGGCATTTATTCTTGAAATGACCAATTTGTTTGCAATTATAGCATTTTATCGCTTTGTTGTTATTGAAGTTTGTTATTTTGGCATTTGACGTCCCTGGTACGTTCCGATCTTTCTGCATTTGCGTTCCATTTTTATGCCATGAGTTTGTGCGTTTTTGTTGCCAATTTTTAGAAGCGAACGCACTTTCTGTCCCTTTCTCACCGCCTGTGCTAAACTCCATGTCGAGAAGTTTTGTTTTTATGGAATCCGCCGTAATGACGATTCCGGAATGTTCAATGGCCATTAACATTGGCGAATACATATCAGGCAATCCGGCGAGTAGCAAGGATCCAATCCATTCATCATTTATGTTGAAGCCAGTACCACTTAATTTTTGTGCTGTGTCTATAATCTGGGTTACATATGTTGTCATTGATTCACAGTTTTCCAATCGTATAGAAATTAGATTTCTTAGTAAACTTATTCGGCGAGTAAATCCCGAGTCATCAAACATATTTTTCAATTTTGCCCATAGACCTTTGGTGTTACTTACACCTTTTATGTGCACGTATAACGATGGGTCGATAGTCATAATTAATTTAGCTTTTGTCTTGGCGTCGTCCGCCATTTCAGTTTCTGTCTCCTGCTTGATGCTTTTCTCCAAGCCTTCTAGGATCAGATAATTCTCTGCTGCGAACGCCCACTCGTCGTAATTTTCACGCCCACGCAACTTAGGTACGTTTATTAACATATTTGAAGCCATCCTAGCAAAATTACACTTATTTTTACTTTAATTCTATTCGGGCTGGGCCCATGACCTAATAAAACACGCAGATCGGATACAACAGACTATATATTTTTAATGAATGGTGCACAGACAAAGTAATACATAGATAGGATAGACCACAGTATATACATACAGATTTTGATATTTATAACAGTTATTTTTAACAATTATTTTGATGATAAATGTTCAAAGTTTCTAAATGTATCATTAAAAGTTAGTTTTAATGATAAATATTCAAAGTTCATTATACCAAAGTTTTACAAGTTCGAAATTCAGTTCACTTTTCCAAGTTTATTATTTTCTCACTGAATTTTCTAAGTGTTTAAATTATGCACTTTAATTTAATTTTTCTAAGTTTATAGTCACTTGCAAATAAGGGTTAAATGGTCTATCCTATTTACTCACGGTTACCAAAATCCAATAAGTCACTGTAATCCAATACGTAACTGTCACTAGTACTACACTGTCACTTGTCGAACACACACGAACGCACTTCGCACTACCGAACTTCACGTATCCGGCTCGAAGGACCATGTACAGCGCGCCGAATGGGTCCACAAGTCAAAAAACCGATTTTAAATAAAACCCGTACTGTATGCGAGATTAGCACTTTATTTCGTTAACTCGAACTCGCCTAAATCGACTTTCGCGCCTTGTCTATCTACCTCAGTGAATGAAACGCTTGCGCTAGTATCTTTTTTGTCGTGCCATCTAGTTAGTTTTTGGTGTACTACGTAAAGTACTTACATTTAACACCCTGGAAATGCGCGGACGAAGTTGCGGACGGAAGCTAATTAATTCATAAAATTTAAAACCGTTGTTGTCCTATTGTATTATCATAAGTTATATTTAAGTTTCATTAAGAACTGTGTTTTTTGTAATATAACCCCACCCATTATAGCTACGAATCATGTAGATCATATCAGCTTTCAAACAGAAAAAGCAGCATCAAAATCGGTTTATTCCTTTGGGAGCTACAATGCCACAGACAGTCATACCCTAAACTTATAACACGCCTCTCATTTTGTGTTCGGAGGTTAAAAATAATAAACATACAAATCTATGAGATAGATCTGTCAATGAAGATAGTATCTATGTTGTGCTGTGTCTCACCACCCCTGCCGTCGCAGGAGCAGGCGCCAAGTGTCCCACGCTGCCGGCGGTGCTCGGCGGGTCCCTGCCGCGTCTCTCCTCCGAGCAAGCGGACGCGGTGGCGCGCGCCAAGAAGTACGCAATGGAGCAGAGCATCAAGATGGTGCTCATGAAACAGACGCTGGCGCACCAGCAGCAGCAGATGGCGTCGCAGCGCACGCAGGTGCAGCGGCAGCAGGCGCTCGCGCTCATGTGCAGGTACCGCTCCCTCCAGCGCCGCCCCCCGTCCGCCGCCCGCCATGATGCCGTGATGACAGCGATACGGAGAGGTTCCCGCCTCGTGCCGGTCGAGCCCGTGATCACTGAAGCTGAAAAGATCTGAGCCTAGAGACGCGCGGTGCGGCGCCTAGTCCCCTTTCACACTCATTCGGTACTGACCGTGTGCGTGTTGCAGAGTGTACGTGGGCTCGATCTCGTTCGAGCTTAAGGAGGACACGATCCGGCAGGCGTTCCTGCCGTTCGGGCCG
The DNA here is from genome assembly GCA_946251855.1 of Alsophila aescularia. Classification (NCBI taxonomy): domain Eukaryota; kingdom Metazoa; phylum Arthropoda; class Insecta; order Lepidoptera; family Geometridae; genus Alsophila; species Alsophila aescularia. The sequence goes on along the minus strand of OX276377.1, from coordinate 67,791,380 downwards.
ATCAAGTCGATCAACATGTCGTGGGACCCCGTCACGCAGAAGCACAAGGGGTTCGCCTTCGTCGAGTACGAGATCCCCGAGGCGGCGCAGCTCAGCCTTGAGCAGATGAACGGCGTAATGCTCGGCGGCAGGTGAGTCTCGCCCCCTCGCGCCCCCTTCCCCTCGCACCGCCTCCGCTCACCCGTCCGCTCATCCGCAGGAACATCAAGGTGGTGGGGCGGCCGTCCAACATGCCGCAGGCGCAGGCCGTCATCGACGAGATCCAAGAGGAGGCCAAGCAGTACAACCGCATCTACGTCGCGTCCATCCACCCGGAGCTCACCGAGGATGACATTAAAAAGTGAGTTCACGCCGCACCGCGCTCCTTCTCTCCCCGCGGGTGCCGCCCCCACTCACCTCCTCTCTTGTCGCAGCGTGTTCGAGGCGTTCGGGCCCATAACGTACTGCAAGCTGGCGTACGGCTCGTCGGGTCACAAGCACAAGGGGTACGGGTTCCTGGAGTACGCAACGCTGGCGGCCGCGCTCGAGGCCATCGCCTCCATGAACCTGTTTGATCTCGGCGGGCAGTACCTGCGCGTGGGGCGCGCCATCACGCCGCCCAACGCGCTCGCCGGCCCGCCTGCGCCCTCCGCCATGCCCACCGCCGCCGCCGTGGCCGCCGCCGCTGCCACCGCCAAGATACAGGCGATGGACGCTGTCGCGAGTAACGCGGTGGCGCTCGGTCTCACCACGCTCAACGCGCTCGGCGTGTCGCCGGCCGCTGCGCTGCCCACGCTGGCGGCCGCGCTGCCCGCCGTCATCCCGCCGCCCGGCGTTGTGATCCCGCCACTGCCGCCGGCGCCGCGCGTGCCCTCACCCGCGCCCGCTGCCGCGCCCGCGCCGACCCCTGCCGAGGGGGGCGCGGGCGGGCAGCAACAGCAGGCGGCGCTGCAACAGAAGCTGCTGGACGCGTCGCCGGACACGCTGCAGCAGCAGGAGTCGCTGTCAATCTCGGGCCAGTCGGCGCGGCACCTGGTGATGCAGCGCCTCATGCGGCGGCGTGCCTCGCGCACGGTGCTGCTCGCCAACATGGTGTCCGCGGAGGAGGTGGACGAGGCGCTGCACCACGAGATCCAGGAGGAGTGCTCCAAGTGGGGCCGCGTCGAGCGCCTCGTCATCTACAACGAGCGCCAGAGCGAGGAGGATGACCCGAGCCGCGCCACCGTCAAGATCTTCGTGCAGTTCGCCCAGCCCGAGGGTGAGTGCCGCCCTCCCCCCTCCTGCCCCGCCCCTCCGCCCGCGTTCTCACTACCGCCCTTGTTGTGTTGCAGAGGCGAGCGCGACAGCCAACGCGCTGAACGGCCGGTACTTCGGCGGTCGCACGGTGCGCGCCGCACTCTACGACCAGGACCTGTTCGACCACGGCGACCTCTCCGCCTAGCGCCGCCCCCGCGTCCCGCGTCCCACCCCCGCTGCTGCTGACCATACGAGTGACACTATTGGAGACATTCGCGCGTCGCGAGCCTCTAGATGGCGTCGTTGTCTTCTGTGTTTGTTATCTCTTCGTTGGAACTTCGCGTGGTGTTCGCGATATTGAATCAAACGTTTACAGAATACACGCCACCCAGAGAGTGCTGATTGATTTTTAAATTATTATCGTCTGTTGGTTTCCTGGAGCGCGAAAGTATTCATCGATATCGATGTCGTATTTGTTATTTACATGTTATTCAATCAAGTTTTACTCGCACTCATAATTGTCAGTTGTCAAAATCCATACAAAACAAACGATTTAATGCTTGATTAGAGTAATTGACCATTACGAGTGCGGCAACTAATGTTTTAAATGAAGTATCTGGTCCTATAATTTAGTATAACAGAACTTGTTTATTCTGTAGAAGTAGTAAGCATAAAGTGGGAACTTTAAAATTAGGAGCAATGATAGTCAGGCTAGTGATGTGTTTGGTTTGGCGAGCGAACAATAATCGATATCGCTTCGAACTTGACCACCATGACGCGACTCGAGCCGTGCGCGCCTCTCGAAATGCGACGACGCGCGTCGATGTTATTTTAGGTAAAATTCAATATAGTTACAAGTACTGACGTGGCGAGTCGGTCTTACCGCTTGCACTAAGATTGTATAGGTGCGCTATTTATACCTTATCGTTGACAGAATATAACAATAACATTATGATTTGTTTCGTTCAGTCATTTTAAATAGTTGGGAAATTGTTATAATATTAAATAATGCAGCTACCCTTAATATAATTTTGATTTCATGAAACTGTTGATATAAGTATACAGGGTTATCGATAATTCAGCGTGCTCCTGCCGGACGAGTAGGGGTGTCGGGGATGAAGTTTTATTAGTAATGGTAATGTTTACGTACACTTAGTATCTTAGTGTTTTTTAAACTGCATAGTGTTTTTTGGCGAGGAACGCAAAAAAATAATCAAATAATTTATTTGTAGTAGTGGTCACATTTTAAATGTTTTTAGATATTATATTTTACAGTTATGGAAGACACACCTTAATCAACAAAGTTCAAATTGGATTTTAAAGAGCTTTTTTTAGTTTTCGCTTAAACTAGAATAGTATCTTCAGCCAAAATAATAATAGGGAAATTTTGAAAAGTCTCATTTAGTAAATTAAACAAAGTAGGTACGCATTGAAGCGACAATTATATCTAAATTATAGTAAATGCAAACAAGGAATATTTCCATTTAGCCTCAAATTAAAAACAGTATGTAGTATTAATTGTTAATTAATACGTTTCTTTTATGGTTCACTAAAGAAAACGTTATTAATGATCAACTTAAATCCATATGCCTCATCATAAACAGATCTGAATTGGCAAGTAAACGGAATTAAAAAGGTTTCCGACACGTAAAATATATGAATTTCGTCAGTAATTCGTGGAGCAGTGCGGGGTATAACTCTTTAGATATGTAGTTTCGACGGCATAACACAAGCAGAGGAGTCTTGAATTTAATTCTAGACAGAAGATCAGGACAATCAATCACTGTACGAAATGAGCACAGCTGGGGAATCCCGGTGACTCCCAGTTTAAGATCAGCCCCCTAGATCGTACTGTCGACGTTCGTCGCCGAGCTTTTCTCCGTATTTTAGAACTTTCCCGTAAGTCCTGATGTAGTACTTGGGACCTGGGGAAACACACAATAGATACATCTATTGGAATGTCTATCTATTGGCCTACATTGTACGACGGACCGATATCTCTCATATAAAAGAGTGGTTTCACCGAAAACGTAATTTAAAAAGAAAATGCGAGAAAAGGAAGTATACGGAGGATCGGAAGTCTCTTTCTCTCTCGTACAAAGTTTCAGTTTTCGCACAGACTAAAATAAACTTGCGAAATAGTTATTACAAAGACAACTGCACCAAAGAGGTCAGTCACCTATTTAATATATTTAGATAGATAGATAGAAAATTCTTTATTGCACACATAAGATAGGTACATAGGCGAACTTAATGCTAGCAAGCATTATCTTCCAGTTAACCTCGGTATATTTCTCTTTGGTGTCAGTTGAGATTTTATATACTATTCTGGAAATTAAAAAGTTCTTGTCCTGTTTGGTTTTCGAAGTATTTGCTGTCATCTGAGATTGGCACTATAAATAAGAAAGAGACAACAAGGGCTTGCTCTCACGTCCTTGTCTTTATTATATTTTTAAATCGTTTCAAGGTCAAATAATCGATACCCCGCTTTTTCTTTGAAGAGGTCGTTCCAGTTGTACGAAAGTACATATAACTTGCTTGCTTTTTTCTATATCTAGACAACAAACGTCAAGCGTTCGATTGCCACATACAAAAAAGGCCCAGACGTTCTGTTTGAACCAACAGACCCAAGTAAGATGGGTGAAACCAAAGATTTGTTTCGAAGAGAATGTCAAAGCACGCCATTCGGATTGGAACATCAACAAAGTCGCTCGGTTTCTGCGGTTGAAACCGAACAATTACATTAGAAGTAATATTATGCAGAAACTTAAGATCAGCTGCTTCTCTACGTTTAACAAGGGACAAGAGATGATGGCGCTTACAACTAGCAATATACTCAGGACTGTGGTTTTTGTGTTTGAAATTAATAAATCTAAGGAATTTCTTTGGTATTCTTTCTAACATATTAATATAGACCTCAAAACATGGCTTCCGAACCTGCGATTCACATTCCAAGTGACTTCTGACCAATGAACAATACAAAATATTTAGTGTTTTGATAGTTCTGAAGTCCTTGGTAATACGAAATAGGAATCCTAGCGATTCCAACGCCTTAGCATTAATTTTGTCAATGTGTTCATCAAACAACAACTTGCAATCAATAATAATGCCGAGACCTACCGCAGCATTAGTTGTAGTGAGCGCTTGATCATTCATTTTACAAACTAAATGTAAAGCGGATGAAGACCTACTAAATGTTATGCAACAGCATTTAAGAACATTGAGATCCAGTTTGATTAACGAACAGTAATTACGAAAGCAATTGAGATCCTGCTGAAAATTGTAAATCATAATTAGAAATAGTAACCCTTAAAAAATAAATAAAATATATTCTTTAATTATTTTCTTTGTCACAAACTCCCAAAATTAGGTATATTTCTAAAAATTGCTTAGTTTCAAATATCTCAATAACTATTAATTTTCGGCCATACATTGGGGCTTTCAATTAGTTGCATATTAGCACCCCTACCACGTCCTGTCAGGAATAAGTGGAGTTATAAATAGCCCTGTATAACAGTTAGATATTAATAGATGTAACAATATTACAACAGAATAATATAACAGTTTTGTCGGCTTCTCTGTGCAGTGTGCGGGTCGCGGCCCGCGCCCCCGCGCCTCCTCGCCACTCGCCCGCTCGCCTCCACTCTGGAACCGAATGACACTAATTATTGATACAATCGCACGTTACACTCGCTCGATTTGATCGCCTGATTTCAGCAATCATGGACGTCCCTATAAACAAAGCTATAATGTAAAGGATGTTGGGCTGCGCGACGCCATATTTCACGTGTTGTTGCGTTGTTGACTCGTAATCTAAGACTTATTTTAGTTAATATTGTAAATAATTATAATAAGAAAATTCATTTAATAAATTAGTTTTTTATTTAATAGTAAACCATCTACTAGACGGCTTCCACTCTTTGCCCGTAGTACGGTTCAGTTGTCAACCATAGTACAGTGACCGGACTAAGGAAGTTTTTTTTTATTTCGTAGTTCGGTTGACTGGACCACCGGAAGATCTACTTAGTTAAATCTTTGTATTGGTTTGTCCTTTTGTTCAACTTATCAAGATAACTATCATCCATAACTTGTCAAGTAACTATCTGCCAGAATATATATGTTACAAGTTTGTATTAAAAGTTTAAACGTTTTTGTCAAAAAATAATTTTAAATGCTATGGGATCACTAAATCAAACCACACTTTACCAGGGTGTCCATTTTCTGGAAAGTCAGGGAAGCTCAAGGTGGCCAGGGAAAGTCAGGGAAATCAAGGGGGTCACCTGGAAAGTCAGGGATTAACATTGTTTTTTTACAAAATAACACTGATACTAGAAATAGCTCCAAATTTTGGCACTCCATACACTCACACTGGAATAACTAGCTATGCACGCGCCTTTATTATTGGTTTCTTTATCTTTATCTATATACTGAATGGAACCACAGTAATTTTTATTTTTTTGTCATACACACGGCCACAAATAGTACGAAATTTTTGCGCTCACTTTGCTCGCGCCTTACCTATTTTCGCACGCTGAAGAATTCCATTCATTTCGAATTTTGACCGAAAATTTTCGCGCTCTATGCTCAAGTCTGTTAAATGATATATTCTGTTTCCTCATTCGTAAGGGAAACTGGAGACAGTTGTGCCCCCTGGGTGACGGTGCGGTTACATTGTTAATCTACTATAACTTAACTGCTATATTTATCTACGCTAGCAACACTTTTAGTCTTTGGCAGAGCAAACTTTACGTCACGGTCAGCTGTGATAATTCGTTGACATTTGGATATTGCGGCCATGATTGTATTCTGTGAAGGCACGAATGTTTTTAGGTGAGTTTTGTATTATATTTTTATGAGGAATAATATTAAATATTGTAAACAAAACAAAAGTGTGTGTTGTTTTTTTTTTTGTATTGTATAAGTTAAGTCTATTAGGGAGACATGTTTTTTTTTTTTAAAGGAGAGTTGATTCGGGAATTTAATCTCCTTGTATAAATATTGCAAGTACTTTGTTCAACAAAAAAACATTGGGATACTTTATTTTTCATTTGAGCTGTAGTATTTTTTTAATACAAAACCATTATGCTATCATTATCAGTCTTGAAGAATGTACACTATAGGCAAGCCATATTGTTCAGCTATGGATGTTGTTATGCTTAAATAATAATGATGATGATGATTATATGAATTATAAAATAAATAAATAACCTTGATGTATTATTTTCAGAAATCATGCCTCGAGTGTACAAAACGAAAGAAGGCTAAAAAAAGAAGCAGTCCTTGGAGGTAAATCTATTAGAGGATCAGCAAAAGATTTCGGTGTTCCAGTAATCCAGTAATGACTTCACTCTCTTTTTTTTTTTGCATACCTCTTCAAGGTATGCAAAAAAAAAAAGAGAGTGAAGAAAAAATTCAATATGAACCGAATTACCGACAGTCTCAAATTTTTAACCCTGCAGAGGAGAAACATTTTTCAAACTACCCTACTAAAGCTAGTAAATTCAAAACGGGGTTAAATTCTAAAAATGTTAGGCAACTTGCATATCAATATGCCGTTAAAAATGAGAAGCGTTTTCCACAAAAATGATCTGAAAAAGAAGAAACCACGTACGACTGATTTAATGGATGTATGTCTCGCCATCCGGAACTGTCTTTAAGGATTTATGTCTCGCCATCCGGAACTGTCTTTAAGGAAGCCAGAAGCAACAAGTTTATCCAGAGCCACAAGCTATAATAGGCACAACGTCGGCAACTTTTTTCAGAACCTTAGAGCATCATATGCTAGATATAATTTTGGACCAGAGTCCGTATATAATGCTGATGAAACAGGAATAACTACGGTCCATAAACGTAGAAGAGTAGTTGCTACCAGAGGTCTAAAACAAGTGTCTCAAGTAACATCGGGCGAGAGAGGAGAGCTTGTCACTTGCTGTTCTGTAACATCGGGCGAGAGAGGAGAGCTTGTCACTTGCTGTTCTGTAACATCGGGTGAGAGAGGAGAGCTTGTCACTTGCTGTTCTGCTATTAATGCTGTAGGCAACCATGTGCCTCCGTTTCTCATTTTTCCAAAGAAAAATTGGCAAAGTAGAATGATCAATAATGCCCCTCCGGGTACATCTGGCGCGCCTTACCGTAGTGGATGGATGACTGGGCCGATGGTACATCTGGCGCGCCTTACCGTAGTGGATGGATGACTGGGCCGATGGTACATCTGGCGCGCCTTACCGTAGTGGATGGATGACTGGGCCGATGGTACATCTGGCGCGCCTTACTGTAGTGGATGGATGACTGGGCCGATGGTACATCTGGCGCGCCTTACCGTAGTGGATGGATGACTGGGCCGATGGTACATCTGGCGCGCCTTACCGTAGTGGATGGATGACTGGGCCGATGGTACATCTGGCGCGCCTTACTGTAGTGGATGGATGACTGGGCCGATGGTACATCTGGCGCGCCTTACCGTAGTGGATGGATGACTGGGCCGATGGTACATCTGGCGCGCCTTACCGTAGTGGATGGATGACTGGGCCGATGGTACATCTGGCGCGCCTTACCGTAGTGGATGGATGACTGGGCCGATGGTACATCTGGCGCGCCTTACCGTAGTGGATGGATGACTGGGCCGATGGTACATCTGGCGCGCCTTACCGTAGTGGATGGATGACTGGGCCGATGGTACATCTGGCGCGCCTTACCGTAGTGGATGGATGACTGGGCCGATGGTACATCTGGCGCGCCTTACCGTAGTGGATGGATGACTGGGCCGATGGTACATCTGGCGCGCCTTACCGTAGTGGATGGATGACTGGGCCGATGGTACATCTGGCGCGCCTTACTGTAGTGGATGGATGACTGGGCCGATGGTACATCTGGCGCGCCTTACCGTAGTGGATGGATGACTGGGCCGATGGTACATCTGGCGCGCCTTACCGTAGTGGATGGATGACTGGGCCGATGGTACATCTGGCGCGCCTTACTGTAGTGGATGGATGACTGGGCCGATGGTACATCTGGCGCGCCTTACCGTAGTGGATGGATGACTGGGCCGATGGTACATCTGGCGCGCCTTACCGTAGTGGATGGATGACTGGGCCGATGGTACATCTGGCGCGCCTTACCGTAGTGGATGGATGACTGGGCCGATGGTACATCTGGCGCGCCTTACCGTAGTGGATGGATGACTGGGCCGATGGTACATCTGGCGCGCCTTACCGTAGTGGATGGATGACTGGGCCGATGGTACATCTGGCGCGCCTTACCGTAGTGGATGGATGACTGGGCCGATGGTACATCTGGCGCGCCTTACCGTAGTGGATGGATGACTGGGCCGATTTTTTTTTATTTTCTTGAAACATTTCAAAATACACGTGAAGTTCTCATTGGAGAATCCAGTTTTAATAGTGTTTGACAACCACGAAAGCCATATTACAGTGGAATCCATTCAGTACTCCAAAGAGAATGGAATTCACCTTTTGACCATTCCACCTCATACCTCCCAAAAGCTTCAGCCTTTAGATCGAGGTGTGTTTGGTCCACTCAAATGTTATTATGACACGGCTTGCGTCGATTTCATGACTAACCAGCTAACCACCCCGGTCAACCAATCACAATATATGATATTGCTGGCATATTGGGAAGAGCATATCCATTAGCTAAGACTGCGCGTAATAATAATAATAATAAATTTATTTATTACATGAAAAATTGTACAATCTTAGACTAGACAGCTATCGTGGGCTTTCTCTCTGTGAACATGAGTGGCAGGCCGTGCTTGACAGACTGCACGATGCTGGAGCGCGGCTCCACCGCGGGGCGCCGCAGGGTCTCCGGCGCCGGCGCCACGCTGAACCGCGACAGCACCGCCGCCAGTCCCGCCATCGACTGCATCAGACCTAGGCGCGCTCCTGCAATATATAAAACTAGTTATCGAAAAATATGTTATCTTCAACATTTATTATATTTTGATGTTCAGTATTTATTTTCAGTTTTTATTATTGTCAGTATTCTTTTTGACCGAGCGAGCGCGAAGCGCGAGCGAACCGTCTTCGTTTCAGCTTGGGCAAAAATGCTATGTCCGCATTTCTCAATCGATTCATAAATAATAATGATCGGGAGCAGATTCGATAATTCTGTTTCTTTCGGTGTTTAAGTGTTTCGAAATTTTTCAAAAAACTGGATAATTATGGGGGTTGAAAACGTAAAAAACATATTTCAGTCATTTCGAAATATGTTCCAAAATGTCACAAAACTTGTTTGTTACCCCGAGTAAGACGCATAAACTTCAAGGGGTTGGGGGTGTGAGGGGGTGGAAAATAAGGAAAAACCCGCGCACAGAGCCGCTAGTTTAGTTAGTCTACAAAATTGTTGTTAATGAGGCAACGGGAGAAACTTACAGCGGACTATTGCTTTAACGGAGGACCGAAAGAAGTGGGGACGATGTGACGTCAGAGGCCAATAAAGAAGGAGATCTTACCTATACAAGCGCGGGGTCCGTCACCGAAGGGCATGTAGATAAACTTGTTCTTTTCGGCATTGTAGTTCTTGGGGTCGAACCTCTCGGGACGGAATTCCTCCGGATGTTCGAAATACTCGGGGTCGTTGTGCAGCGCCTGCAGCGGGATGAAGATGCCGACGCGCTCCTCGATAGTAAACTTCAGCTCCGGGAACGTGTACGGACGCGCGCATTCACGGATCAAGTAACCGAGCGACGGAAACATCCTCAGGCCCTCTTTAAACGTCCACTCTAAGTACTCCATCTCTTTAACTGCGTCGTAGCTCAGTTTGTTTCCGTGCTTGGCGAGCACGCAGTCAATCTCCTGCTGCACCTTAGACTGTACTTCCGGGTGGAAGGCGAGCTGATGCAGCGTGTAACTGGTGGCAGACGAGGATGTCTCGAAGCCAGCCGCGAAGAAAACGAATATCTGGGCGGCGATCAACTTCTCGGTGAGCTCCAGGCTTGCGGTTTCGGGGGTTCCGTCCAATTTTAAGTTTTCGATCGACTCTCCGACGATCGTTCCCTTTTTCTTGCACTCGAGCAATAGATCCACGAAATCGTTGCGTCCGCAAGGCTCATAGTTTCTCTGTTTTAAAATCTGTCGGACTAAGCTGAAAACGTCATTTTCAATTTTACCCAAGTATTTTAGATGTTTGGCCAGTTCCGGAAACAATTCCTTTAAAACGCCTACTATGGCATCTTGGAATCGAACTTGGAATATTTTGAATCCGAGTTTCCTGAACTCTGAATTCTCGTCGTTAAGTGAGTCGGCGTCGAGTCCGAACCCGCAGGCGCCGATGAAGTCGGTGGTGTACCGCGCCATGAGGTCGCGCGCGTCGAGCGGGCGCGCGGCCGCGGTGGCGGAGAGCGCGCGCGCTTGCAGTCGCTCCGCGCGCTCCACGATCAGCGGGAACATCGCCTTCAGCTTGCCGCTCGTGAACGCGGGCGTCATGCGCTGCCGTAGCAGCCGCCACAGGTCGCCGTCCGCGAAGAACAGGTTGCGCATCATCGGTTCGATCACCTCCTTGTTGGGAGCGAGCCCGCGAGGGTAGAAGTGAGCGAAATCAGTTATAAGTATTCGTTTTATGATTTGCGGGTCTCTGATCACGAGTTCGGGTCGTGTGGAGCGGAAGAATCCCACGACTCTCTCGTTGGGGTATTTGTTGTACATCTCCGCTGCCAACTCCGTGACGCTCTTCTGCAGAAAGTAATTCCTCATGTTGTTTCCTAAGTAAGGCACCGGCTTGTCATACTTCACTCCTCGTTGCTCCCAGTAGTTGAAAGTTCTGGTTCCGTACAAGTATAGAGCGACTAAAGCCGCTAATATTATGATTTCGGTGATCATTCTGTTCCTGTTCTAATTCTGATTGATAAGAAACTATGATGTAAGTACTTACGTAAAAACACTTGATATTCGACCACATTAATAGCCGCGGCGGGTGCGTGCGTGCGGTGTCTTCGTGCACTGCCCGTACCTACATAGAAGCTATAGACCTCTTATACGGAAACGACAAAACCGGGTCCTTGTAATTTGTTGCAATATAATAATTATCTACGAGCGAGACCGTTGTTTTTATATCCACACAATAATTATCATGAGTTGCGCATTTTTATCTTTAAATAGATAGGTATTATTATTATTATTATATGAACGTACTAGCTGTGCCGGCTTTGCCCGCGTGGTCATATCTCTAGTGTTAGACGTACGAGGAGCACCGGAACAACTTGTCTAAAGAGGATTCAATATATTAAGTATATTTTTCAGTAGATGATATTATTATTAGAAAAAAGTAGTCAAAGCGAAGCTCCGAAAAAGCAATTTCTTTAGAAAAATATATAAAATACAGTTATTTTTAGGGACTTTGAGTCGCTTTGCGACTATGACAGCCCCATTTTTTACATTCACTTAACAACTACTTAATTACTTTATACACTAATTTGTAAAGAGCTTTTGCCGCGTCACTTAATGGAGCGGACAAGATACTCTGTATTATGCCGACATCTAGAAGATTGGAATTGTACTGGGTGAGCATGTGTGTTCGCAAAGACTGGTTCCGCCCACACTCCACGAGGAGATGATGCACGTCCTCATCGACTCCGCAGGTAATACAATTGAGGAAGTCTGACCTTTTAATAAGATGGTAAAATTGATTTAAAGGCATGTGCCCGGAGCGCAGTCTGTGTGCTATTATTAATAAATGTCTTTTCAATTTACAGTTATTGAACCACGTATTTTAAGTGGTTCTTCCTGCATAACTTTATACCAAATTCCTTTTTCACATGAAATTGTATCATAATGTGACTTCCATCTTTCGAAAATTTTGTACCTATATTTGCATAATATCTCTGTCTTTTCCGGAAAAATGTATACTTCTGATCCAATATCTATAGATTCTTTCGCAAGTTTATCTACTGCTTCGTTGCCTTGTATGCCAATATGTGACTGAATCCACTGCAATCTCGGAGACACACCATTCTGTTGAAGCACTATTCATATTGTCTTTAATATGCCATATGCTACCAAAGCACCTCTGACATTAGAGGCGCATCGAGCAATATGTTGCAAAGCACTTCGGCTATCTGAGAAGATGACAACTTTATCCTGACCTAAATTGAGAATGTATGATAATGCCTTAGATCGCATATAGTTCAATCGACATAATAGAATTATATTCAGATACTAGCTGTGCCCGCGGCTTTGCCCGCGTGGTTCATTTAAAAGTAGCCCACACGTTTTATTCCAGGACCAAAAGCCAAACCACAACCAGACCAGTTGTAGGTTCGGTCCAGGTCCAGAGGACCAGGAGGACCAGGACCAAACCTACAAAGTACAATATTATACTACATTTCTTCAAAATTCGTTAAGCCGTCAAATAGTTTTTTATCGATTGCTCGGCATCTAATCATCGGAATAAGGCACTGCCTTGCCTTTTTACAGTTAAATTTATTTTGTTAATTAATAAATTACTATTTTACTATAAATAATTAGCTTAATTTCGCTGCGCGTTTTACAACTGAAGTCGACTTATTCTATCAAAAAACACAAAAAACATCTCAATACGTTTTAAGAGCCTCTAAGGACCATAAAGTAAAAAAAGAAAAAAACGTGTTGCTCGAGTTCATTCAACGTTCAAACCACTTCGTAACAAACCGCTTGCGTGTTTTAAGGGTAGACAATGCCATCTAGTTTAAATGAAGTAACTTGTTATCATGACCGTCTTATTATTGAGTAGAGAAAATTATCTCCGAAGGTAAGGTGGCACAGATTAGAAAGTAATTAAGGTTTTGAGGTAAATTGGATGGGGCATCAAGGGTAGGTCATTATTGTGAGGTCCATACGAACAAATTTTAATGCAACGAAACATTGTGTTCTTAGTACAAATTATTTTTTATGATGTTTCACAGAACGACGTACCTACTTACTGGCACTTTAACTGGCTCTTAATAATTACCTACCCTACCTACTTACCTACCTTTTGAGCTTTTTCAACACGATATGAGGATTGATTTGAAAAAATAAAAGTTTTCTATACTTTCTCTGTGAAGTGTACCTGTGTACCTACCTCTGTATGTACACAATTCAATACCGACAACTAACGATTTTGCCAGTAAGACATTATGAAGAAACCTCCGATATAATTATATAATTATGTATGTACGTAGGTAGTACATTATAATATCTCAATGGAAGAAACATAATAAAAAAACGTAGTACATATTATAATGTAGGTATATACATACTCAGAAAACTTGCAACGCTTCGAAGTATTTTTTACGCAAAAGCAATTGTGGTCTTTATTTATGCATACCCACGGATCAATTTCCCATGCAAGTATTTTTTTACTTTCATTTCAAAAGAGCGATGGTGGCCTAATGGTTTGTATAGTACAATTTAGAATCCAGCGATACCGGGTTCAAAACCTAGGCTCCCGCACCAATGACTTTTCGAAGTTACGTGCGGTTATCCATCGCTCCGTGCTTCGGAGGGCACGTTAAGCTGTCGGTCCCTGCTGTTATTGGTTAATAGCAGTCGTTAAGCCATGTCAGAGGCCCTCGGGCGGCCTGACAAACTCTGACATCAGAAGCCAGCACTACCTCATACGACAAACAAACAAACAATTTCAAGGCTTCAGAGTACTTTTTCACACACGCGATAGTGCTCCTTTTATATATAGAGACAAAGATCAATTTGCTATGCAAGTATTTTCTACTTTCAAGGCTTCCAAGTACTTTTATTTTGCAAACACGATTGTTCTCCTTATTTATATGACGGCAAAAATCAATTTCCTATGCAAGTATTTTCTACTTTCAAGGCTTTAATCTGTTTCTACAGAAAGCACTTGAAAGTATTTTGAACCCTGGTTTTTCGCCCTGGTGTTTGAAGATAGTCGTACTTGAAAGCCCTGGTGCTGGATATTGCGAAAATGACCCATGCCTACGTGGAATTTGTTCGTGATTGATTCCAATTTCCACGCAGGCAGCGAGGAATTGGCGTCTTAAAATTAGAGAATTAGGCCCCTGGAGGTCGTGCTAGTAGTGTGAGCCGAATCCCAAAAACCTGATAAATTTGAATTTACCGGCACCCTTGGTTGCAGGAATGAAATGATTGCGTGTTTTAAGGTCAATCAGCGCCATCTAGTTAAATCGGAGGGAGAACTTTGATGCCTTTGGTTTATTCGCTTGAGTTGTTGATGCCATTGTGCTATCTGTACTCGTACCAAACTTGTACTATACCATCTCGATTACCTCAGCTTGCAAACATAAAAAACCGCACCTAAGTCGGACCATTCGTTTGGATAGATCCCATTATATATATTGTTTTCAAACAAAACTTGACGGTTTACTTCAGGAAAATACATAAGCCTTAAAAAATCAAAGAAAATGTAAAAAAAGGCACAAAATATGTAAATGCTTATAAATATTGAGGCAAAACATTCATAGCAGCGCGTGGATTCGATCCATGTGCCTCTGGGTTGCAAGGCGGACACCGCTTCTACTGTGCCACTCTGACTTGTGGCATAGGAGCCGAATTCACGGTACCGTTTTATAAACGGATGTGCAATTATTATTCCTTTCAAATTGACATAACTTTAGACTCATATCCCGCAGGAATCCTGTATTTATTCGTGATTAAAAGTATCATTCATTTTAACACATACTATAAACTTTGACGGTGTCAAGTTACTTGAAAATCCGTACGGTAGTTTCAGCGTGATATGTGTTTTTTTTAAATAACTTTCATCCCCTATCCTGCGGGAACCATTGTTTTTTTCGGGATAAAAAGTATTCTAAATGTTAATCCATAACATAAGCTATGTTTGTGCCAAATTGCATCAAAATCCGTCGGGTAGTTTCTGCGTGATGCGTGTTCAAAGAGACAGACAGACAAAAAATAAAATAATTCTTTTTGCACTCCATATCGATTTTGAAGTTCATCTCAATTAAAATTTTCAAAAAATATTTAATGTACAGATTTAGCCTAGTTACAGTTTTATTATAGTATAGATAATTTTATGCCCTTTACTTCTGTTCTGATTAGGATGAAAATAAGCTGCACCAATACCATCGCTTGATTTTGAATCATCAGTATACATTTTATACCAACCCGCATATTTAGTATTAATCATATATAAAGTGTTGACCTTAAGAATTCTAGTGTCATATCTATTTTAGCTTGTGCTATGCCTTCCATTTGTGTGAATAAAATCTGTGTTGATGCTAGAAATCCAAGTGTCTAGCATAAACATATTCAAAGGACTTGTGACCCTGATTGTCTCTGACTTTGTATCGTCAAACACCCAAAGCGAGGAGAGGTTTCTTCCTTCTCATACAATACCTTGAGTGAACTAGTTTAGTAAGTTCTTGGAGTATATGTATAATCACATGGGAGGAAAATTTAACTTTCAAACAATACTTTATTGCAAGATATTGACGCCGCAAGTGCAGTGGGTGAATACACAGCTCGCACTCCATTACATGAATGGGAGTGGTTCTGATGAATCCACCCACAACACGCATTGCAATATTTTGCACTTTATCTAGTTTATACAAATTAGTTTTAGCTGCCGAATCATATAGAAAGCTCGCAAAATCTATTTTGCTGCGTATCATAGAAATATATAAGCGACGAAAATGCTTTGGGTGAAGACCCCATGACTCCATGACGACCCTGCCAAGACTTTTAATAGGTTTAAAGTTTTTGCTGTTTTCTCTATAGTTTCATTTATATGTTTCCCCAACGTCAAAGACTTATCCAGCCACATCCCCAAATATTTTACGTGATCTACAGATGAAATATCATTATCATTAACCATCACCATCTCTTCCTCTTTTAAACTTGCAAACCTGTGTTTTAGATGGCTATACATTTAATCCTAATCTCTTAAACCGTCTGACTGTTGAATCTAAGGCATTTTATACATTGACTATATTTAAATTAGCATTACTATTTTGCGTAAACACAACAAAATCATCAGCATATTGAAGAACCTCTACATTTCTTAAATTCAATTCTACATTATGTGTTAAAATGTTAAATAAAAGAGGAGATATAGAGGCCGCCGGTCACGCTCTCTGTTAGCGTGACCGGCGGCGCAGTGCTCCCTTAGCACGATGAGCTTTGTCACGTGGTGACGGCCGTCAAGGATAACCGGTCGCTTGGTTTCCAGGGGCGCTTGATGCGTCGATGCGCCCCCGCACCCGCAGAAGTCCGTCTTCGAGCACCGGGTCTAGCTTGAATAGTCGGCTTGCCCTAGGGACGGGGCGAGCAGACTCGATCCTCCTCAGTTCGGTCCCGAAGTTGTCTTCTTGGGCACGTCGTATGAGCGCTTTCTCAGCGCGTTCAATGTGATCTGCTTCCATGCGCGTCGTGCGGCGCCGGCATATGTCGATGAATGCCAGCACACGCGTGGCTGCCCGCACCAGCGTCTCGTACTTAGAGAAACGAGTGGGTTCAGGCAGCCATCGGTCACTATATTCATCCCGCTCGTTCGTGTGCGGGATCTCTAAATGTTCGTCCTGCTCGCTCGTGTGCAGGACCTCTTGTTGGTCAGCGAACGCTTGGTGTGTGGGCCATTCTTCTTCGGGTTCGCGAAGGAAGCTGGGCCCCTGGAACCAGCGATCGCTAGCGGCTATGGGCATGCGGCTCAGTCTCGTCGCGTCGTCGGCTACGTTATGTTCGGTAGGCAGCCATCTCCACTCACGTCGGTGAGTTAACTCCGCTATCTCGCCCAGCCGGTGCGCTACAAAGGGCGTGTAGCGCTTCGCGTCGTTGTGCACCCAATGGACTACGGTCGCAGAGTCGGTCCAGTAGGTGGTTTTCGTTACTTCAACGCGATGCTCCTTTTTTATAACGTCCGCGAGCCTCGCGCCGGTGACCGCTGCCTGAAGTTCTAGGCGCGGTATGCTCTGCGCGCGTCGCGGCGCTACCTTGGCTTTGGCAGCCACCAAGGCAATGGTCACGCTGCCGTCGTGGTGGATGGCCCTCCAAAAGGCCACCGTAGAAAATGCCTGCTCGCTCGCATCGCATAGTACGTGCAGGTCTACGCGCTTGTGTCCCTCTAGCGCGTAGCTACGGCGTAGGCGCAAGCGAGTTATCTCGCTCAGCTGGCGTAGCCATTCCGCGAAATGTTCGGCTTCTTCTGCAGGTATTGGCTCGTCCCATGGCATGTGAAGACGCCACAGGCTCTGCAGGATGATCTTCGCTCGAATGGTGTACTGAGTGAGGAGACCAAGCGGGTCATAAATGGACATGACCGCGCTGAGGGCCTCTCTCTTCGTGGGTGCGCGGATCTGCGCGCGCACCTCAGCCGGTACGCGGTGCATTGCGGTGTTGAACCCCAGTTCGTCTCTGTTGGAGTCCCAGCTGAGCCCGAGTATCTTGCTCTCAGGGCTCCCTGCTCCCAACTGAGTGGGCGTAGTCGCTCGTAGCTCTGGCGGTACGTCTCGTAGCACGTTCGTGTTGCTAGCACTCCAACTGCGCAGCGTGAAGCCGGCGGCCGCATGCACCTCGCGTAGTTCTTGGATGGTGCTACGTGCCTCCTCTTCATTGGCGTAGCTGTCTACGAAATCATCCATATAGTGGCTGTTCGTGATGGCCACTAGAGCGCGTGGGTGAGCCTGTGCATGTGCGCGCGCCATAAACGGTGAGCTGGCTGCACCGAAGATCATGCTCGTCATCTTGAAGTGGCGGGGCGGGTTAGTTCGGTCCCGGCCTCGCTATAGGAACTGCTGTGCGGGTTGGTCCTCTGGTCGGATCTTAACTTGCAAAAACATCTCCTGTATGTCAGCGGTGACGGCGATCTGCCGTTCCCTGAATCGGAAGACGATTCCCGGAAGAGAGAGCAGCAGGTCCGGCCCCTCTAGCAGCTGGTCGTTCAGGCTCACGCCTCGGTATTGGTGAGCCGCGTCGAAAACAAGCCGTTGTTTTCCGGGCTTGTTTGGGTTATGCACAGCGAAGTGCGGGAGGTACCAGCAGACGGCACTTTGTCGTTCAGTGCCGTCGCATGGCACCGCATAGCCTTTGTTCAGCAGATTTTCTATCTGCGCAGTGTATTGGTTCGCGAAGTCTGGGCTGGCGTCTATTTTTCTCTCGATGCTCTGTAGACGTCGTTGAGTAGCGCCATAGTTCGATGGCATGGTGATGTCATTGCGCCGCCAAGGTAAACCCACTTCGTACCCGCTGTTCGTTTTCTTGATCGTTTTTTCAAAGATCTCTGTCGCTCGTAGGTCCGCGTCGCTCACCCTTGGTCGGAGAGTGACGCCAAGCGCATCGATGCGGAAGTGCGCCTCCACCAGTTCGTGCAGGCGATGGTCGTGCTCATGTGTACGTGGATCGGGCGCGTCCACGTGTAGCACACTCTCATGGTCGTATATCAGGCTGCGAGGTGCGGTTCCGTGCACCAGCCAGCCAAGTCGGGTTCTCGACGCGGCCGGTTCATTTGGCCCACCGAGGCGAAGTTCACGGGATACGATGAGTTCCCAGTGGTCTGCTCCCACCAGGACGAGAGGGTGTGCCAGGTCGTAGCACACCTCTGCCTCCATCAAGTCCCGTAGGTGTCGGTGTTGTAGAAGCGAGCTCGGGACGGTCTGCCGATGTAGCTTTAGGTCGCGTACCGTGCGCGCTTTGACTTTGTATAGCGCTGTTTCCTTTGCTCCCCTCAGTGAGATTGAGACGGTTTGGCTATCTTCCTCTCGCTGCGACATGTTAACGCCATTCAGATGTAGGGGCTGCGTAGGGCCTTCTGCGCCGATCCGTTTCGCCAACTCATGGTCGATGAGTGTGATAGTGGCGCCTTCGTTGAGCAGCGCGTAGGTGTCGACCTCCCCCCGTGGACCAGTGACAACCACGGGGCAGATCTTCAGCATCACGGTCTTCAGGCCGGCAGCATTGGTGGGTGCTACCAACAAGACCGCTGCATTGTGGCCCGACGAATGTTCGGGTTGCGCAGCTGATCGTGCGTTAGGTCGCGCTTCTTCGTGCAGTGTTGAGTGGTGCGGGCGGTGGCATTGGTTAATGCCGCACAGCTTCGCCTTGCATTGGTACCGGCGATGTTTCTTGTCGGCGCATCAGAAGCAAACCCCTTTCTCTTTGACCAGCTCCCAGCGCTTATCGACGGTCAGTGCCCGGTAGGTTGGGCACTGATGTAGCGCATGGGCTTGGTTGCAGCTCTGGCATCGGTCAGTCTTTGTTTCTTGTTCCGCGCCCTCGTCGGTAGTGTACACGGCATTTCTCTTCTTAGTTGTCGCTGCCGGTCTCGTTTCACGGGCGGCGGAGGTCACTGTGGGCGTATAAGTGTAGCGCAGTGCCATATCCGCCTCTCGCATGAGGAAGTGAGATAGCAAGACGATCTCGGGTTCCACTGATGACTGGTGTTCGTCGGCGTAGTAACACCATTGCGTCTTGATGTGCGGGCTCAGCTTTTCCAGCACCTCTCGTGCCAACATTGGGTTATAAAGGTACCCACGCCGGTCAATGCTCTGAAGCACGCGCAGACAACGTTCTGAATCTTGACAGCGAAGGTATTGAGATCAGTCGCTGTCGTTCCTGGCTTCGGAAATCTTCTAAGCTCCTCCAGAGCTCGGTCAATGATGAGCTCTGGTCTCCCGAAGCTCTGCTCTAATGTCTTGATGATGACGTCAGGATCGGTGGCTGTGTGCAATAATGCAGCCACGGCGTCACGTGTATCACCCTTCAGGCAACTTCTCAGCCGCTGTAGGTTCTCGGCTGCTGAGATGTGGTACAGGGCGGTGGAATCCCGCATTGCAGCCTTGAAGGGCAACCATTCGTTCGGTGCCCCAGTAAAGACGGGCAGGTCGGAGTTGTAGCGGGCCCGAGGTCTGGCCATTCGTTCAATGGCCTCGGCGAGTTGTTCGATCCCGGATCTGCGGTCAGATCGACCCGGGGTGGGTGATCTTGTAGAACGCTCAAAGCGTGCTCGTCGTGGTTCTTCTTGTGGCCTCTCGGTGTTGAGGCGCGGCACATCCCCGCTCTCCCCCCGTAGGGTGGAGGGGTTTGTGCGTTGCAACCAATCGTCCACCTTCTGGTGGTTGTCGTTGTTCCGCACGGTTGGCTCGTCGTGAAGGCTCTGGTCTTCTTCAATATTCGCGATCTGAGCCGCCAATCGCTTCTTCACTAGGTCCGCTTCCATTTCCAACTCCTTTCTCTTCAATTCAGCAAGTTTCTCGGCCGCCTCTAACTCCGCCAGCCGCAGCCTTAGGGTGGAGTTCGCAGTTCGTTGCGAGTGCGCCGGTGACTTGCTTCGTTCGATGTTGCCGGACGGGCCGGCGGTCGTGCCAGCAGCCGTGCCAGCGGCCGGCACAGATGGTGATGCCGGCGGCTCTAGGGATAGCCTTCGAAGGCACTCTTCGTCCAACTGCTTCCGCTCTTCCAGCTCTGCCAGGTCGCTTTGGCTCCTCGTGACCACCATGTTCGATGGGCGGCAGACGTTCACTGGATAAGCTGTTGGTCGCTTAAGTTCTTCTGGTTCTATCCGGCTCCGATGGACCAAGATGTAGGCGCTGGTTCGCAAGGTCTACACGATGTACTGGAGACTTCGGTTCGTAGCTCCTAGTAGTTCAGGTTCCTGGTTCGATGTGGACTGTAGTTCAATTAAACACTGTTGCTTGTTCAAGTTCCGTTGACTGAATGGTCGGATCCAATATTTATTTCAGAAACTTATCGCTATATATACAGTTATACGGTCTTAAAACTAATGCGGTATACACGCCGCAGTTAAAAGGGGCGTGGCCTATTTTACATGTTGTCTGTGTTCATGCTGTTGCGGGCAGGCTCGGCGTCCACAACACTATCGATGTCCGTGCGATAACGTTGAGACGGCCTATTACTCGTAGGTAAGATCGCCGATCCCGGCGACGGTACATTTAATTGTAAATCTTAACTCCCAACATGTTGTAAAATCACATTCTCATCTTGAATAATCTTCCGCACTCATATCTTTAGTACTCATGTTGGACGGAGGCCTTGAATGGGCCTCGTCCATTTAATACTCACAAACCAAACTAAAAACACTAAATTACACACTAAATTTTAATATTATTTTATACTAAAATACTCTACTGATCCAAAAATCAATAAAACACGAAAATAAATTTTCAGTGAAAAGAAACCACGATTGCTTAATTCGACGTACCCGCGAAAAGAAAAAACAGTTTTATATTTAGAAATGGCTAAGTATAGGTACGCTTAAATTGTTATTTGTTGTTGATGGCAGGTTTATTTGTGGTTGTCTTGATGTGAATATTTCGGAGATTGCTGAGAATTGCAGTCAAAGGGAAAGGGGTGTTATTTTAACTACAAATATGGTAGATTGTAGCTTAGTATTTGCAGAGACTTTCATTCAGTAGGCTATTAGTAAAGTAATAATTAATATTTGATTAAATTATCGGCATAGTCAATTGAGGGGATGTGACGAATAATTCATATTAATTCCTAAAGGGATCTAACATTTTGCGGTGACACACATTATAATAAGTGTGATACTATTGGGACTTGCCATGACTGTCTACTTCTTAATGATATTTTTATGTTATTTCAATGGAGTTCCAACGTTTTACTATGCCACAAATTATGATAATGATAAATGTAATCTATTGCAAAATTGTCAAGAGTGAAATATGAAATAATGTTTTCATGTTGTAAATTAATGATTTAAAAGATTATTCGCTACATATTTTCTTGCCAGTTCTTCTATGATGGTGTATTCCGAATGTGGTGGTATAATTAACATTCAATACTAAACATAATAAGAAAGAATGAACTGATCTCTTTATTTCAGTAGTTAAATGGCAGTTAAATGACATGTTAGGTGACAAGACAGATGTTGAGACTAACCTATGCTAGATCCAATAATGTTGCAGGATATGTTTACGTTAGGGTATTTCTAACAACTTCAGAAGTGGGATACGGTGAGATAATTGCGTATTACTCGATGTAAACTTTACAAAACATGAATGGTTAATTTCAACATTGTCATATTTGATGATCTCAAACAGAGGCTGATTGCAGCAAGAGATACATGATTCGCTAAAAGAGGTCAATATGCACTAAAGCATTGGATCAACATATTATAAACATTATAAACTGATGATATGATGATATGATATGACATGTCATTCTACCTATTAATTATTAAGATCTTTTGTAACATATTATGGCAATAAAAGATTGAGTATTGATATCATGCGTATGTTATTGGCGTGTTAGTGTACCAGTACGGAAATCAAAAAATAAAAACCGATTAAAAATAAAATGCACTTTTACTCATAGTTTTCTAACTTTGAGGGTTCCTATATCAAATAGCTGGACTACAACTAGCCTACGTATTCAAAAAGCAAATCATTACCAGACGGATTGAGCCTTTATTATTAGCAAAGTTTTCTAATGAAACGCATAGAAACTTATTAGTTAACAGCAGTGGACAGTGTTTCAAGGCCGTACGATGAATATGTTTACCAACTGTTATAATCAGACACTGACAACAGGAAAAGTCATTATCTAATAGTAGAATGAAACTAGCGTGTAAAATATGTTCTAATTTAAGTGTACAAGCATAGAGAATCAAGCTTAGTATCAGGAACTGTTTTGTAATAATTTATTCGTTAGAATTTGGTCCACAAGAACACGATTTAAACTAAATGATGAATCCATACCAAGTGAAACGTTGTCTGGTTGTTTGTTTGTTTGCTTGTTATTTGGGGAGCTTTCACGCGATAACGGCTGGACGGATTTGATGAAATTTGGAATATAGACAGCTTATACCCTGGAATAAAACAAAGAATACTTTTTATCCCGGAAAATTATAATTTTCCACGGGAAAGCTAATAAGAAATAAAGCAGAGTAATGAGGACTTTTGAACTTTTTCTATTTACATTAAAATAATATTTTTTCATGGAAGTAATCAAAGAATGACAGATTTCAATTGAATTGGACATTTTGGCATTCGGTGCACAACCTCTTTTCGTGAGCGCGGCTTGCACCAAAATATTGTCATTGATTATGTTATTTGTTTGACACGAACATTGCACATTTTAATCTGGCTACTTACAAATGGAAAATAATAATAATAACGCATATTATCAGCCTTGGCTTTTGGTTTACAATATTGTTGATCAAATTAGCGTTTTGGTTCATCACCATTCGTTTTGGATGATAAAATGATATGTCAGTTAAAAATAACATCGTAAATGGCACGTTACACGGTAGAGTATAGGACAGTCAGAGTGAAAAAGGAGTGTTGGAAATGGATAGATAGATAGATAGATTAACTTTTTATTGAACACCACAAGTATAATGAGAAATTATATCTAAAAATACAGTATAACAATGAGTCTCACAAGGGGCGGTCTTATCGCTCAGAGCGATCTCTTCTAGACAACCGTGAATCAACCGATTGGTTAGTTAAAATGTATGTATTTAAACTATCACAAACGCTCTCAACTCAATCCGAACAAAGGGATTGTTTTTTATGGTATTTTAGATTGCTGACAACAGAACTTCGTCAATACAATAGAATATCATTGAGGGAAGTATAACAAATTTCGGAGTAGGAATAGATAGAATGGGGTACATACGTATATTCAAAATTGTTGATATTAACTATGGAAATGTTGATTGAATTGCGTGTTTAGTTAGAACTGGTTGACTTGACTATGTCAGGACATATTTGGAGAATAATTGAAAATCGAAATATTTTGGAAATAGTATATACTTATAACTTATTTCAGAGCTAAAAGTCTCAAAAGGTTGTAATAAATTAATTGCTGTTGTCTTCGATGCTCTGAGGTTATTGGTGTGGGCCGTTATCGGGCGGATAACGATGTTAAAATTGAGGGCCATCGTGGCGGATAAAGATTATGAAATTATGGGCCGTTACATGGTGGTAACGATGATCATGGGCCATTACTTACTCATCAAGTAACGATGTTTCATTTAATTGGTTATTCATTCCATTTCATAGGCCGTTACTTTCTCATCAAGTAACGATGTTTCATTTATTTTGTGATTTGTTTATCTTCATCTCATTAAGGCCGTTAGATAGCGATAATCATGGGCCGTTACTTGATTAAAAAATAACGATGTTTCATTTAATTGGTCATAGTTATAGTTTTATAATGTTATATTTATTGTACATATTTTATATAGTTGAATTATGTTGATACAATAAAAAATAAGATTGGTAATTCATTCCAGTTCATGTGCCGTTACTTAATCAACAAGTAACGATGTTTCATTTATCTTATTATGTGTTTAACTTCATCTCATAAAGGCCGTTGTCTAGCGGATAACGATGATAAAATTATGGACCAACGATGATCATGGGCCGTTATTTACTCACCAAATAACGATGTTTCATTTAAGTGGTCACTCATTCCATTTCATTGGCCGTTGCTGACTCATCAAGTAACGATGTTTTATTTATTTTATTATTTGTTTAACTACATCTCATAAAGACCGTTGTCTGGGGGATAACGATGATAAAAGAATGGACCATTGTCTAGCGGATAATGATGATAAAACTATGAGCCAACGATGATCATAGGCCGTTACTTACTCACAAAGTGACGATGTTTTATTTAAGTGGTCACTTATTCCATTTCATGGGCCGTTACTTACTTACCAAGTAACGATGTTTCATTTAAGTGGTCACTCATTCCATTTCATGGGTCGTTACTTACTTACCAAGTAACGATGTTTGTTTATCTTATTATTGAAATCCATCTCATGAAAGCCGTAGTATGGCGGATAACGATGATAAAGGTATGGGCCGTTGGCTGGCAGATAACGATGATAAAGTTATGGGCCGTTACCTGATAGTAACGATGATCATGATCATGCGTTATTACTTATTCACCAACTAACGATTATTTCATTTGTTTAGTTATTATTTATCAAGCCTATATTTTAATATCATTAGAACTAAATGTTGAATATTTTCGAACCTCGAATATTTCGTGATATGAGATTATTATAAAATATAAATTACTATTATGAAAATTTAAGATTTATGTGATTTTTAGTTCAATTTGATTATTTTTCATTACTACCCGAGACGTTCAAATGTTCTTATAATCTTTATTGTACACATAAATTACATAAACAGTAAAAAAATATATAGAAGATGTACAAAGGCGGGCTTAACTTAAATACAGTATTTTTTTTCTTACAGCATACCCTAAATCTTGACGAGTAACTGTGTTTTGTGTGGAATACAGTAACCAACTTGAATATTTATTTGCAGGGACGCAAATAATTGTCAGGATGGACGATTGTTAGACGTACGAGGAGCACCAGAACAACTTGTCTAAAGAGGATTCAATATATTAAGTATATTTTTCAGTAGATGAAATTGTCATTAGAAAAAAGTAGTCATAAATGTCATGCGAAGCTCCGAAAAAGCAATTTCGTTATAAAAATGGAAAAAAATACAGTTGTATATTTAAAAACGGCTAAGTATACGCTTTAATTGTTTTTTTGTAGTCATGGCAGGTTTATTTGTGGTTGTCTTGATGTGAATATTTCGGAGATTGCTGAGAATTGCAGTCAAAGGGAAAGGGGTGTTATTTTAACTACAAATATGGTAGATTGTAGCTTAGTATTTGCGGAGACTTTCATTCAGTAGGCTATTAGTAAAGTAATAATTAATATCTGACTAAATTATCGGCGTAGTCAATTGAGGGGATGTGACGAATAATTCATATTAATTCCTAAAGGGATCTAACATTTTGCGGTGACACACATTATAATAAGTCTGATACTATTGGGACTTGCCACGAGTGTCTACTTCTTAATGATATTTTTATGTTATTTCAAAGGGAAGCTATTCAACAGTGACCGCATCGCAATCGGTTCAATAGTTTTGACGTGCTGCGTGAACAAACAAACATACAAACAAAAAGACATATATGGTATATTCTCGTTCAGTAGATTTTAGGTAGTCTCAAGACTAAACATTAATACTATAAGACCCTAGACATTTTTTTTCACTTATCTTGCTTTTACATACTTTTTGCTACTTACTGTTTTATTATAAGTATGGATAGAAGATATAGTAGCATAATATATTGATACAAGAATTTTATAAGGCATGTTTTTGTGGGTCCAGCAACGTGTCGACACTTTGGTTTGTTCGCTACTTTCCCTTGTTTGTCACTTTCTTGAATTCGGCACATTTCTTATTGGACACTTTCGTATCTTGATACTTTGGTATAGTCATTGATAAAACAAATTAAAAGAAAAAACTAGTTTGGATTTTTCATAATGAAAATGCGATGTGTCTGAAGCTATTCAATAACAATTATAATTTAAGTTCAAATAGTATGGACCATATCCAAAAATAACGTTTGTAAACTGATAATTTTATTAATTTGAAGAAGTTCAAACTAGCTACCTCATGATTGATGACCTAGACAAAAAACTTCTAAACATCTTTACATCATACTTGAGCAGCGTTCTTTGATCACTATCAAATCCGTGATCTGGATCTGGGGCGGATTCTTAAATAAATATATGGGCAAGAAATAACGGATAAACATACACTGATACGAATATTACATCCAGGACACGAAAAAATAACTGTCGCTCAAATGTTTGCACCTTGCGGGATTCGAACCCTAAAGCAATAAATAATTATAATAGTTGTAGATACAATGCCATGGAACGACGCGCACGAAACGATCTTGTAGCAACATAACTGATTGTTGGTGACATTCTTGACCTTCGGATTGCGGACGAAGGTTCACATTGCTGATACTGTTGATATCACAGGCTGGTGTAGTACTTTGGTCTAAAGATATCTGCTGTTTGTATACCTGCTATCGATTGTGATTCATGGTTTCAGATATCATGTGTCTACATAATTATAACGTTATCTGATAATATTATAACGAAAAATAATGTTATTCACAAAATTTCTTCTAATATTACTTATTTACGTGGAAGATTTGCACTACTACTAAATATCTATGCTTGCTTGGCGTAGAGCTAGTTTGGCATTTGTCGTCTATTGTCGATAAATAACGTCAAAATGTAGTTTGCTGTTTGCCGTCCACACTGACAGCTCCCTCTCAGGTTAGTATAACTTATCACACTCTACATACGCAAGAATTGGTATTCTGTACTAAGAGCGGCATATTTATTATGTGGCGTCGACAAACGTATGTTAAAGAAACAAACATAAAGGATGTGGGAGCAAGAGAAGATTTTGAATACCATAGCTTCCCCAACCTTCAGACAGACGAAGAAGGACCAGCCAGAATAAAAGGAGTTTTAATTTTGACTTATCTGAGAACAAGACATAAGTTAAAAAACTAAAACCCAAATACGGCCGGGTATTAAATAGCATATAACACTCTTGCAAGACAAATCGATTGATATGTACCTCGCTTTTCAAAATCGGACCAAGTTTTCAGTTTGAAAACATTACCCTTACTTTGCCAGTTTTAACGGCTCAGTTCCCCCTACAACAAATACTGTGTTGCCTAATACCTTGCTGATTATGGTGACCGTATGGATGGCTGCCTGTTTTTGAATGATGTTTGTGTTAATATGTGAGTCCAGTTTATTGCAGTACCGGTGAAGGCTCTTACCTACAACACCGGTGGCTCCTACTACTATGGGGATAACTTCTGTAGGTGTATTCCAAAGTCGGGTTATTTCAACGCGTGATATTTACTTAATTTTTCAATTTCTTTTGCCCCTATGTTGTAGTCAGAAGGTACGGTTATGTCTATAAGGTATGTTTTGTTTTCTGTTTTATTTATGTATATTATTGTCTGGACTATTGTGAACTATTGTAACGTCTGTTTGGACTGATATTTCCCACATTATCTTCGCACTCTCATTCTCTCTAACCTGCGGCTGTGTTAGGTGTTCTTGCCACCACAGATTAGAGACTGGGAATTTGTGCTTTTTAGCTAGTGTCCAGTGTATGTATTGCACTATATTGTTGTGTCGTTTGGTGTGGTGCTATTTTCCAGGCGTCTGTCTGTGTTTTAATATGGTTTCAGCTGAAATATACTATTGTGGAAACAAACTGAAAAACTTATTTGACATAGGCCACCAGGTTGCCCGTGGCAACGGTCATTGCCAAGCAGAATCGCGCATCTGCGCATTGCGCCCAACGTATTTGGACGCATGTGCAATGCCTGGCAAATGGCTTTTTGATTAATATCTGCCAATTTGATTTTTGGCAATAAATTACAATTTTATGGATTTTCTATTAATGCTTTCTCCGTCGTCACCTACGAGTAATGATGAATTCCACACGCCCGAGGAAGCCACCAGGCACCTGTCGCTTCCGCCGCCCCAACTGGACCAGCAATGTAGGCGTCTGCTGCCTTTACCTGATGATGGATTAGCCTCTATTATCTACTCTGGGGATGCGGCTTTACGAAACGTTTCCAAAGTTCAAAATTTAAACGCCGACAAATCATTGGAAAATCAAGTAAAGTGCGACCAGTGCTCAGAACACGTATTTTCAAAGGAATTCGTGGCCTAAAAATCCATGCAAGTAAAGCTCATCGCTCAGCTCGTAATGCACATTGCGATAATGTATCTGATAATCCTTCAAGCTTTTGGGAAAATCTATCTAATTTTAAAAATAATAATAAATAATAATGCCCATAGTGAAAAGAATCCCGCGCGGTGCACGCATTAGTGTCGCTAATTGTCTACTTCAGGATATAAAAAGCGTCACTTCCACCAATTCAGTTCGAGCCTGGGAGACTTCAGTTCAGTTCGACTTACTGACAGTCCTTATTGACATTTTAGTCTAAATTGTCTTTCCATGTTCCGAAAGACAATTTAGACTAAAATTCACTTACTAACAAAATTGTCAAAATAACTCTAAGTCTTGCCCTGATTTCTCTTTTTCACCACGACCTCCTTCACGATCCAAATATTCTGTGGCTTATAGATTAGTCGAAGATAAAATGGCTGAGGGAGACATAAGAGGTTCTTCAAGACTTTTGTTTTCCAGTAATACTATGGCACCTAACACTCCAGAAACCTTGTTGGCTCTAAAAGAAAAACATCCGCTTTCACCAGCATCAATCCCTGTACTTCAAGACGCTCTCGAGGAGAACTCCTTGGTGGCAACCTTCGAGGACGTTAGTCTAGCAGTGAGTTCCTTTCCAAGTGGTTCTGCGGGGGGCCTCGATTCTCTAACACCGCAGCATCTGAAAGATCTTGCTGGCGCAGGCGGTGCAGAGATCGGAGACGCCCTGCTCAAGGAACTCACAGTATTAGTCAACCTTATGCTTGCAGGCAAAGTTGACAACAATATCACCGCCGTGATTTACGGGGCAAACTTATGCGCCCTTCTTAAAAAAGATGGGGGCATAAGGCCCACAGCCGTAGGTAATGTGTACCGCCGCCTCACAGCCAAAATTTGTTGCAAAAATATTAAAGAATCCCTATGTAAGGAATTTAGTCCCTTGCAGTTGGGTTTCGGATCTCGTGGTGGCTGCGAGGCGGCGGTACACGCATTAAGAACTTTTTTGAACCATCAAGGTGGTGAGGTGCTCGTGAAAGTAGATGTTAAAAACGCTTTTAACTCCGTTCATAGAACCGTTTTTTTAAATGAAGTGAAAGACAAAATTCCCCACATTTACAATTTTATTCGGCAATGTTACGGCACGCCGACAAATTTGGTTTACAAAAACAATTTAATCTCTTCTGAAGCAGGATGCCAGCAAGGTGATCCGCTTGGGCTGGCTCTTTTTAGTTTAGCGATCCACCCAATCATACAAAAATTGGAATCAAAATTTAATGTGTGGTACCTCGATAACGGAACCCTAGGAGGCGAGATCAGCACAGTGTATAAAGACTTAAAATCAATAGTATCCGAATTTAATGACTTGGGTTTGTCGCTTAATTTTTCTAAATGTGAAATTAATATCCCGCAATCTACGACGAACTCGCAAAATGATATTATAAAAATGTTTGAACAAATTACACCAAATATAAAATTACTAACCAATAAAACCCTTCGCCTCTTAGATTCTCCGATTCTTGATTTATTTATTTATTTATTCATCAAGTTAAAAATAGTAAGCTTACAGTATTGACCAACACGCTAACTATCTTAGGTAATTCGTTAAAAATAAATTCAAATTGTTAACAATTGATCTCAAATTGTCATTAAAAATATCGACATCTTGAAACTCGTGCGTAAAAACATTTAAAATTGACAATAGTCTATGCGTAGGCGCATTGCGTGCGTGCGCAGTTCGCACAGCAGGACATGAAAACAGCTGATGACGGCGACGGCTGCCGGAGCGAACGAAGTTGTTTGGGACATATAAACCAACAGTACCGAGCACAGTCGGATTATTGACCTTGTTGCGCAGTATTTGGCAGTAGTGAATGACTAGAAGTAATTTACGCCTATACTCCAATGTATCTGCTCCAATCATTCCTGTGACGAATAGGGAAGGGAAATGGTACGGGTAATATCCGTACATACGTTTATAGACGTACCTGGCGAATTTGCGCTGAAGCCTCTCTACCATGAAAATATACTTAGCCTCACTCGGATCCCAGACTATCGCACCAAACTCCAACTTACTGCGGACGAACGCGTTGAAGAGCATTATTGCAACCCATATATCTTGGAATTGAGAGGCTGTTCTCATTATAAATCCTAATACTTTGTTTGCCCCTTTACAAATGGTAATGACATGCTCACGGAAATCAAGTCGATTATCCAGAATTAGTCCAAGGTCTCGGATGGAAAACACCCTCTCCAATGCAGACCCCTCTAATGCGTATTGTAAGGTCAAAGGCGTTTGAGATCTAGAGAACGAGACATCCTTGCACTTGGAGACGTTAAAGGAAAGTCTGTTCGACCGACTCTACTCCTCCAACGACTCAAGATCTTGCTGAAACTCCACACAGTCGGCAAGTTCACTCACAGGCTGATAGATTTTTAAATCGTCTGCAAACATTAAACACTGGGCTGTGCTGAGAACTGATGGAAGATCATTGATCATAGCAAGGAAGAGCGTAGGCCCAAGGGTACTACCCTGACTTACCCCCGATCTAGTGAAGAATTCGTTAGATCTGTAACTTTCAGCTGTACATTTTGCCGCCGCTCGCTTAAGTAGTCAGCAAAGAATCTCAAAAGTTTAGGGGAGGCTCCTAAAGTTGACAGCTTGACCAAAAGGAGGTCATTATCGACTACATCGAATGCCCGCCTGAAATCAAGGAATATGGCGTCAACCTGCTGCCCAGCATACATATCTTTGGCTACCGAATCTACGAAGGTGATTAGGTTCGTGTTTACAGAGCGAGCAACACGAAAACAATGCTGCGAATTGTCATAACTGGATTCAAATTGGCGAGTTAGGTAGAAATGTATTACAGACTCAAATAATTTAGCAAATACGGCCAGAACAGCAATAGGCCTGTGGTTTGTTACATCTGTCGATGACCGAATTTTAGGTACAGGAGTAACCTTCGACAATTTCCACTTATCTGGATAGCAAGAAGTGCTGAGGGAAAGATTATAGAGATTCAAAAGCGGCACCTCCAACGCAGATGAACAATCTTTCACCAAATGTGGTGGTATAGCATCCGAACCAGCAGCTGAGGCTGCTTTTAAGTGACGGACAGCACGGCAGACATCTGCCACTGATACTGTCTAAAGTAAGGAGGCGCGAGTCCCCAGCAAAGCTGGAGCTCCACACTGCCGCCGCCTCCGCGTCAAGTACAGGGACATTGCTGAGGAAGACAGAGCTGAAGTATTCGGCAAACGCTGAAGCTGCCTCTTGAGCAACCACTTTTTTGTCATCGAGCGTATACTCCTACTCTTTCGCCTCTCTCTGACATGCTTCCAAAATTGTGTGGGATCACGCCTAATATTGTTACCGACGCACTTGATATGCCGGCAATATGCTTCATCTATAAGCTCCTTTATGTGGCTTCTGTAGTACTTAAATACTTCACGATTGAACTGCAGGCGTAGTTCCTTATACTTACACAAATGGAAATACTTAATTTTTTACTTCTTTATAATTTCAGAAGTGTACCATGGTGGATACTGCCGACTCTGCAGGAAGCTAATATTTTTCCTAAGTGGCACATGACTGCTCACCGCATCGTTAAGTTTTGTATAAAAAATATCTGTGGCAGAGTCAACATCTAGCTGCTCAAGCACATCAGTCCAATAGATAGCTGATACACCAGAGTACAAAGATAAAAAATCTGCTTTTCTAAAATTCCAATCAGGGGCATAATTGTTCGCATAAGACACAACGGGCTTAACAGAATGAGGAATCTCAGCGCTACGCAGTAAAGACAACACCACCTCAAACTGCGGATGGTATGCGTCAACCGGCACCAGCAGTTCCACGTCGTCAGAAACGCTCACGTTATCAGATTGTAGATTGGACAACACGAGATCCAACATGCCGCCATTACAGTTCAAAATTATATTGTGCTGGTACACTTTGCAGAAATCTGTAAACAAACCAAACTGAAACCTAACACTGGCACTACATGAATTTAAGTTAAAATCTCCAACAATCAATATATCGAGAAGCGTCGAATATTTACATACAGTGTTTTCAATACCGGTTAGGACATCTAAGTATTGGTTATCTTTGTAACTGGGAGGTATGTACACAACACAGACTAAAAAATTTACATGTTTACCAGATACTTTTACTATCAGTATTTCCTTGTCGTCCGTTAAGCCGTCTACATCAGTAATTAATTTGGGTATATAACGATCGCGCACAGCTAACAAGACCCCACCCCAGCCACGCGGTCTTTGCGCAGCACCACGTACCCCGGGGGAAAGAGCTCAGCCTCAGCCACCGAGCTGTTCAGAAATGTCTCCGCGAGAGCGATGACGTCACTACAGTTCACCAAGACGTTATTGTAGAACGTTACAGTTTTAGACCTGAGGACTCTGACGTTTTGATAGTACAGACGTATACTTTTAGTTCTGTTCTTGACCTTTGTATTTCGAACGACAGATTGAACTACCTCGGCAGTGTGGATCTGCTGATTCGTCACCTCTGAGAATGAAACTCGCAACTCATTCACACTGCAGCCCAGCTGATTTCCCTGCAGAAGCATCGATTGGGATTCAAGCGCGGATACTCTCTCCTTGAGTTCAGTAATCGCTTTGTGTAATGGCAAAGTGGCCTGTATGGTTTGCTCGGCGACGACCTTAGCGATTAAGATTGAGAGGCGGTCCTGTACAATACGTTCGAATACATCACGTATGATAGTACGCATATTATTCAAGTAATGGCTGTCATCCAAGAAAGAGCAATCCTGAACCCTGCCCGCGTCAGGGCCAGCAACTCCCCGAACGACATTTACGTTATCAGTCTCGCTACCACAGCCACTTGACGCTGGGCTTATCTGACATGGATTCACTTTCCCACGTACTACCGAGCCTTGCGCAGCACCTACTGGCGTATTAGTATTGTCAGACTTAGGCTGCTTACTCATGCACCCAGGGCACTTCCACGAACTTCTCTTCTCTCCGATTAACGTACCAAAAAATCGTGTTTCCGAAACATTGGCACATTCAAGATCGTATAATAGTGTCGAAGTAGTGTGTGAAGTTAAATAATGTCGGGTGATTATAGTGCCACAGCATCCCGCGCAAATGAGTTCCTTGCTTTCCATTACAACATTAACTTCCAAATTAAAGGCGGAGATATATGTGAATTGGCCTCAATTTGGGGACATTAAAACCTTTTTTCTCCGTAATCTTTATAGAAAAAACTTCAAATAAAATATCTGTTAATTTACATCATACAGAGCAGCTCCTCTTCAGCTTAAAAAATCGAAAATACAATTTTAAATATCAATAATAAATACGCAAAGTACCCTCTGTTTTTGTAGTTATTACCGTTTTTCTTCTAAACTAACAATCACATTTTTTTTATTTCCTTTAGCATATTCAATAATGGAACCTTGGAATTAGTTTTGCAAATATCTTTCCTAATTATTTTTAACAATTTTTTTACGTAATCTATACTCGCTAATCGCATGGGCAACCCCTCTGTCGCCCAGTAAATCAGTGCGGGACGAGACGTTGTGCTGAACGGACCTGCGACACTTTTCTCCGTAAAAGGCACCTATTATTAATCTGTGGCTTGTCTTGCGCATAACCAATTTGGAAATCGTTTAATATGTCAATTTTTAGTTGTAGGCGGGATTATTTGAGTGTGTAGGTAAATATAATAATAATGATATTTTTTTAATTTTTTGTAATAAGGCTGTACATAATAGTATAGTCTTTTATTATAGTTATTAATTTACCTATTCGTATTATAGTCATGATGACGATGATGATATTATAGTAATTATTATAGTCAATTACAGTCAGATTATAGTAATTATTATTTAATTAAGTATCAAATAATGTTTATCAATTATCTAAATAAATAGTACTGGTTCCTTATATATTATTTTTATTATTATAGTTAATTTTATTATACTCACATAATAGTAATTATTATTTTATTAAATTATTTAGTTCTATGCGTGAATTTATGAAATAATAATATTTTTTCAATAACTAGTTTTTGGTTTCTGTATGATATGGTAACAATTCTATTGTCCCAATCAGAGCTTGATATTGGTACGAACAATACTAGTATCATAGCGGTAAATACCGGTATTTTCCATTTTGGTACTTGAATATCAATACCTAAGAACCGGTATTTTCCCCTCAAGGTACCGGTAGATACTTCAGGTTCTTATGCTAGAATGCCACCATACACTCGTGCTAACGCAGCGGATGTCTACGGATTGCGACGTTGTGCCTTCACACGAACTATTTGAGTCACACAGTGTTATAAGACAGTGATAAAAAAATAATACATCACGGGATTTCAGCCTCAGATTTGACAATCACCACCACAAGCACTTTTTGTTTTGAATGATGAGACGAAAATACAAATCATGTGTATGATAATGATTAGGGAGTAGGGACTTTGTATTATTCATCTTAAACCTCATTGTTCATTATCAGTGCTAAAATTCTAAAGTTAACCGTAGGTACTGTTTTTTTGAACACTTGACTCATCTTTCTTAAGATCTAAAATTTTGTCGATATTTTGCTTTCAAATCAGTTAAGATTCTAAATTGTTTTGAAACCCAAATATTGTAGGTAGGTATTCCAATATTTGGTGTGTTTCACGGTGGGATAGTAATAATAATTCATAATTTTTTTAAATTAGGTTCCTTGTCACTCTGAACTCCAGACTTTTGAAACACAAAATTGATTTGATTAAAAAATATATATTTATGTTTTCCGATTTTCTCACACTTGTATTGAAAAACTTCGTATAATGCGTGTGTGTAACAGATTATTACAAACTCATTGACCGAAGGCAAGTCAGCTTGTGCTTACCAACGATTATTAATATTTTATTCACCCCGATGTAATAATAATCATCATCAACATCAGTTTATATCTGTGCCTATAGCTAGACCTAGGCCTCTTCTAATGCACGCCACTAAGCTCAGTCTTCATCCTCATCCACTTTCTTCCAGCCACTTTTCACAGCTCGTCAGTCCACCTGACCACAGGGCGTCCTACACTACGCTTGCCTAAACGTAGTCTCCACTCGAGTACTCGTCTACCCCAAAGGTTATTGGTTCTTTGGGAAATGTGACCAGCCCACTGCCACTTTAGCTTGCTTACCCTTAGAGCTATGTCAGTTACCTTGGTTCTCCGTCGAATATCTTCATAACGAATCTTGTCCAGAGAATCTCCAAGCATAGTTTTCTCCATAGCTTGCTGATCGACCTTGAATTTGTGGACTAGTTTGACCATGAGTGTCCACGTTTCGGCTCCGTAGGTTATGACTGGTAGGACGCACTGATTAAAGACTTTTGTCTTCAGGCACTGTGGTATATACGACGAGTAGACTTGACGGAGCTTGCCGCAAGCTGCCCAACCTGGCTGAGTTTTTCTGTTGGATTCCTTCTCAAAGTTGTTTTTTTGGGAAATTATTGCAATTATCTTGGTAAACATATCTTGGTAAACATATCTTGGTAAACATATAGTCAATAGATACACCACTTGACTGCAATCGGTTTCGGGTCAACAAGATAGGATAAACATGATCTTGGTCTTGTCTGTGTTCATTCCAAGATCGATGCGTCGAGAAGCGTCTACTGGGTTGGACAGCATACTTTGCCAGTCTTGCAGCGACTCCGCCATTAGGACGATA
Source organism: Alsophila aescularia (assembly GCA_946251855.1). NCBI lineage: Eukaryota > Metazoa > Arthropoda > Insecta > Lepidoptera > Geometridae > Alsophila > Alsophila aescularia. Next base: position 67,754,946 of record OX276377.1, on the reverse strand, counting down.
TCATCGGCAAATTGTAAGTGTGAGATATTCTCCCAATTGATATTAATAAGATATGTTTAAGATGCTGGATTGAAAAGGAATGGGCATTCCATTCCAATCCAGCATCTTAAACATATCCTCCAGGGCATTAGTGAACAGTTTTAGGGACATAACATCCCCCTGTCTCACACCCCTGTCAGTTGGATATGCTTAGACTGCTGGTTTTGCACTTGAACCCTCATAGTTTCGGCGTAATACAGCATTTCGATGTATCTTTGCAGCGGTGTCAATCCACTTGACACCGCTGCAAAGAATCCAGAACCGCCCAGGTTTCAATGGAGTCAAAGGCCTTCTCATAAGCCACAAAAGCAAGACACAGGAGCTGGTTATACTCTTCAGACTTCTGTATAACCTGCCTCCCTGAGTGTATGTGGTGTATGGTGCTAAATCCTCCGCGAAACCCGGCCTATTCAGGATACTGGATCAAGTCTTCTAGCGAGACGATTTGAGGTGTCCCTCGGAAACAACTTATAGACGTAGCTCAAGAGTGAAACAGGTCATTAGTTCTTTAAAAGAGTTTTATACCCTGTTTTAAAGAATAGTACTACCAAACTCCTGCTCCACACCTCTGGAGTTCTCCCACTGTTAAGAACGATACTAAATAACCCCAGAAGCTCCCAAAGTACGGACTTCCGCCCTGCTTTTAAAAGTTCCTAAGTTATACCATCCTCACCGTGGGGGCTTTTCGATTCTTAAGTTGTTTGAGCGCCATCTCAATCTCGTCTAAGCTGACGTTGGGCAGTTTGTCATTGTAGTGGCGGGTCAGTATTGCAATGCAATAATATAGATAGATAGATAGATAAACGCTTTATTGCACACCAAATAAATCATACACATGAATAAACATTTAACTTAAATAGAGTACAATGGGCGGTCTTATCGCTTAAAGAAATTTCTTCCAGACAACCGTTGAATGGAAAGGAATACATTTAATTGTCATGGACGGTGACGCTCAATAATAAACAAAAATAAATAAATCTAAAAGGTACATGAACTTAAACAACTAATCTAGTTCTAACTTAAACAACAACTACACATATACAAATATATTAAAATACAATACACCCACACATCTACATAGGCTTAATATAATACAAACAAAGAAAATGTACACAATAACTTAATTTATTCCAATTTGCGATGTATAAAATATTTTTATCCGCTCCTTAAATACGTTTAATGACGGAGACTGACGTATCAGAACTGGTAGACTGTTCCATAGTCTAACAGCTTGTACAGCGATGCATCATAGAATGTTGTAACGTGCAAGGGTATTTTCAACTGTAGATGTAAATGTATTTTGAAAATTTCTGGCCATAAGTTGGAGAGATGTATTGATATGAATTTTTGTTATTCAATATTATTGCCAACAACAAAATTTTCATGTGCTACAACAAAAATCTCAGGAATTTGTGTCTAGAAATTTTGAAAAAAAAAAACTCAGTTTTATAATTTTACTTATTATTGCATCGGGATAGAATATTGAGGACTGTTGCTGCATTCACGGAAATGAGCCATCAAAATATTCTTCGAGAACGACTTGTTATTTAATGTCTTCTTTCTTTCACGATTTAAAATTATCGTAGTATAGCGAGAGAAAAAAAATTTGCCCTGATTAAAAATTACGGGTGATGTTAATTTTGAATTCACTACTTATTTCTACCTGTGAAGTACCTACTGCTTTATTATAAGTATAGATATAAACCTCCTTGCAAGTAAAGTTGGTTGGACATGCAGAAATAAAAAAAAGCAAGGTAAGATAAAGTTTCAAGACCACAAGGCCTTAACAGTACACATTTCAAGCAACTTTATTGAAAATTTACTTTTTCATATTTACTGGAAATGCAAAAAGAAAATTTCGTGGACTTAAAGGCTCGCGTGTTACATGGGGCGAGACACTTGCGCTGTGCGCCTCTTTACTGGCATCATTCGCCTACTGTACTCTTTCGCTCACACTTATGAAAAGTAGGTACTACGAGAACCGGTTTTAGAACCTATATAAGATACCACTTTATTAAGTAATACCTATATGTTAGTTAAAATGCCAACACAGTACCGGTACCGTCCCAAAGTCAGTGGAACTGATTTAAAAAAATAGCGGTATGTCAAGCCCTGATTCCAAGTTGACTAAAATAATTTATATCCAAGTCCATAAGTCTCAGGAATAGTGGAATGTAATAGTAGTAGATATAGTAAAAACTTATTGAGTCAATTACAATGCCAGTAATGTAAGAGAATGCGTGTTTTATACGAATATGTGTTTAGGTATAGGTATGTACGAAAGCATGATTCATATGTGTAAAAAAATTACTACAAAACGCTATATATTGTAAACATAATAATTAGGTAGGTACTATTCGATAGAGTATGCTATCTAAAAAAGCTGTGGTAGAGGGCGCGCGGCTGGCGTAACTTTAATCAGGGGGCGCGGGGCCTGCGCGGGGCATTTTCATCGGTAACGCCCAATCGAGCAAGGTCAACGGCGTATATCCCCACCTTAATAAAATCTGCTACAATCTGCATGCCGTATGCGGCATGCGCCACAGTATGCATAAGAGTACTACAGAGAATCGCGTTCACTGCCACAGCTTAGGTGAAGAGTACTGCAGGCGCTTGCGTTCGTGGGGCGACACAGATCCTAACTCTTTCCAACTAGAAATATGGGACACAGTGCACTATACGATTTGAGGAGAATGACCGTCGAAATCAAAAATGTTTTGTTTATAACTTTGAACATTGGTTAAAAATCAATTAGCAAATAGCACTACTGTATCACTTGCACATTCAACTTTGAACTTTAGCACTCAGACTACATCAAAAACAACTTTGAACAAATTTAGCTATTTAATATCTGCGAGCAAAGAAAAATACGTCTGTTTAAATCAAATTCCGTGTCGCGATCGATTGATGATTCATTAGCTGAGTTTGTGGACGAAAAAAATAATTTTTTTTCTCTTGTTCGGACCGGCTTGTAAAAATTAATACTCATGTTGCTTATTTCATATTAAAATATTGTATTTTTGTACCTAAATTCAGGTATGCCCTTAGATGCTGTCAGCTTTGGAACCACCTCATACAACAGCTCGACAGGATTCAAAGGGATACTCTAACAGCCATTTTAAATACACCTTTTGATGATCGTGCTTGGCGCCAGGCCTCCCTGCCTGTAAGGTTTGGAGGTCTCGGCATACGCAAATTTTCTAGCGTATCTTTGCCAGCTTTCCTGTCGTCAGCCTACAGCACAAAATCTAGTTCAGGACATCTTACAGTCATCACTGCAAAAAATTCAAATTAGTTTCCTTTCGGAAAGTTGGAAAACAGCTTGCCCAAGCGAATCTTTGCCCAAGGCCCCCTCCTCTCAGCGGCAGTGGGACGGGCCGCTCTGTGCTTTATAGTATAAAAGTCTATTAGACTCTTTAACTTCTTCCGCAGAGCACGCTCGTCTTCTGACTGTTGCTCGTTGGGAGTCGGGGCTTTGGTTGCACGCTCTACCTTCCAGGAATATTGGAAATTTATTGGAAAAAATACGTTTTGTTTAGCCGTATCGCTAAGAACAGGCGCAGCTTGCCAGGTCCCCCATCGCTGCAACTGTGGTGATAATGTAGATCGCCTCGGTCACCACGGCTTGTCGTGTACGAAGAGTGCTGGGCGCATACCGCGGCACGCCAGCCTGAATGATGTCCGTCGGGCTTTTGTCAGTGCCGGCGTCCCGTCAGTCCTGGAACCTAATGGACTGATGTAAGACGACGGCAAAAGACCCGACGGCATGACCCTCATACCTTGAAAGGTGGGGCGGCCATTGGCGTGGGATGCAACATGTGTAGACACAATGGCTCCGTCTCACCTTCCTGCAACATCAGTTAGGGCCGGCGCTGCCGCCGCTCAAGCCGAAAACCTCAAGCGGCGCAAATATGCGCACCTAGACCGGGTGTACATGTTCGCTCCGTTTGGGGTGGAGACGATAGGTCCGTGGAGGCCGGCCGCTTGGGGCTTTATCGGGACTTAGCAAGGCGATTGGTGGAGGCGACGGGTGGCTAGAATGCTGGCTTTTATTTCGCACAGAAATTGAGCATTGCCATTCAACGTTTGCCACGTGCCGCCAGCATTCTGGGGACCTTTCCCTCCACTAATGGTCTTATAGCTTAAGTTTTTATTTAGTTATTTTAAGTTTTAGTTTTAATTTTTAGTCAGTATTTTAAGTTTTAGTTAATTTTCTGTTTTATAAGTTGTGTGTAAATAATTATCTATCAATTGTTGACTAAGTGAAACAATATTTTCTTTTTCAATTACTGCTTTATAGAACTGACCATGTAAAGTTTTTGCTTTAATTTGTTCAACTCTGTTTTTTACTACTTTTTTTTCTTCATCTTGACCTAATCCTATTTCTGTTAAGTTTGTTTGTGTTTCATTGAATATTGAGTATTTATCTTTATTTCTGTCGTGTTCAACTATTGCTCTGAGTATATGGTCTTTTTCGGTTTCTAAATATGCCCTGTATTTAATCATTTGTGTTTTGTGAAGTGTTTCTAAATTCGATAGGCCTCTTCCTCCTTCATCTATCGGTAGGTATAATATCTCTACGTCAGCTTTTTGTGGGTGTGCTTTATCCATCGCTAACAGTTTTGTAGTCCTAATATCTATTTTCTTTAAATCCGCAGTTTTGTAGTTAATTATTCCGAATGTGTACAGCAAGACCGGTACCGCATAAATGTTAATAGCCCTTAATAGATTTCGTGCATTCAGGTGAGATGCTGTAAGACGTTTAACGCGATGGAGGTATTATTTTTGTGTCTGTTGCCTAACCTCAGCGTGATCTATTCTACCTGCCTCGTTGATACCTAAATATTTATACTTTTCAGCTACCTGTAGATGTCTAAACTCCTCTGCGCTCAGTAGAACATGCCCTTCGCCGTAGTGCTCTTTTCTACTACCTGCTACTAGATGTTTAGACAATACATTGCATTTGTTTAGTCCAAATTGCATATCTATGTCCCTTGTAAATATTTCGGTGCTGTCTAACAAGACTTTGAGGTTAGTTTTGGTATTTGCATAAACTTTGAGGTCATCCATATATAATAGATGGTTTATTGTGCTATTGTCTTTGAGTGTGTATTCTTTGAATTGATATTTGCTGAGAATCTGTGAGACCGGATTGATTCCTAAGCAAAACAGAAGCGGAGAGAGGGAGTTACCTTGGAATATTCCGCGACCTTCACACTGCTCTGTCACACTGGTGTGATGGTTAGGAAGAAAATTTACTAATCGTCACACTAGTATTAAGGATAGGAATTGGCTTTCCTAACCGTAATACCGTTTCTTAGTATTTTCTCACGATCACACTCATGACTGATCAAGACCGACTTACCTTTCCTCGGCGTATATAAATGGGATCAAATCAAATCAAAATCATTTATTGAGAATATAGGTGTAACAAATGGTGGTAAAAATAAATTGTAATATATAGTTCACTACATTCGGCCTTTCAGGCTTTCAATAATCACAAATAAAATCTAGAAATAAAATTAAAATTGATTAAAAAAAAAAACAACATAAAAACTTCATCAACAATTCAAATAATAATATTAATATTAATGGTATAAAAAAATCTCTTAATCAGTGTTACACACAATAATAAACGCAGGTCAAATAATTAAAGTAAAATGTCATCTAAAAATAATAATTAAATTAGTGGTCATGTGTTATTTAAATAATCAACTTTTGATTGGATAATGTCAGAAAATTTTAAAAAATGATACAGTCCAATAAATATATATAATGTTATAGTTCATATATCAGACTTGTCATCTAAATAGTGTAATTAATATTACAGGGACACTGTAATATGTCTTTCGAATTAAAATACTTCTTAATTTAAATTTAAAAATATTGATATTCGTGATCTCTTTAATTGTTTTCGGTACCTATATGATTGTAGATACGTGGGGGCCATACAAAACACACTATTATTAAACAGAGCCGTTCTGTTACTGGGAAAGTGTATTTTATTACAGTGACGTTTACTATTTTTTGACTCAAATAAACCTAAGTTACATCTAACGAATATTGAAATTTCATAAATATAAGGCTTAGGAAGGTTAACAAATTAAGATTTAAAAATTATGGCTGTCAGCTGTCTATTTGCTTCAATGTACACATTGAGCGTACGCATTTCTTTTGAGATTTAAATACTCTTTCTTTTTCCACGGAATTTCCCCAAAACATTACTCCATATCGCAACACAGATTCCACATAACCATAATAAGAAGTCAACACTGCCGATATATTTACAACTTTTTCAAGCATAAAAAGTGCATAGGAGAACTGATTAAGCCTTGAACATATAGTATTAACATGGTCCTTCCAATTCAGTTTGGAATCGATAAAGAGTCCTAGAAATTTAATATTTTCTACTTCTTGAATTTTATAGTCAGCAAAAATAATGCTCATAATACCTGATTGGGTGCGGCTATTTCTAAATGTCATAATGTTGGTTTTGGCAAGGTGTATGAGCAAGTTATTAGATTGCAGCCATTCAATAATAGTTTCCAAAGTTACATTACACACGGTTCAAGACATGCTTTCTCTTTATCTGTAAATATGATAGTGCTGTCATCTGCAAAAAGTACCATACGCTGATCAATGGCTCTGGGCAGGTCATTTATATAAACAATGAACATGAGAGGACTCCATATTTAACTTCTCGAAATTCTGAGGAATATAATATTTCTTTTTTAGTGTTCGGACAAATCTTTCTAACTTGAGTAATTTATTGCCTATGACTCAAATATGATTTCAAGAGATCTAGCACGATTCCTCTAACTCCATACGTTTCAAACTTATTTATTAGGATTTTGTGGTCAACATAGTCGAAAGCTTTCATCAAATCCATAAACATGGCGCACACATTCTGTTTTTTGTCCAAACTTGTCATTATAAAATTAAGAAAATTGAAAACCGCCAATTTTATCGTTTTTCGCTTTCTAAAACCTACCTGCTCTTCCACCAAAATGTTGTTTTTTTTTTCTAAGTACGTTTAAAGATTCTCATAGATGACTTTTTCAAATATTTTGGCAAAAATAGGGATTAAAGCAATGGGACGGTAAAATTGTATATCCTCTTTGTCTTCGTGTTTTTTTTGTCTTTGAATATGGGTTTAACAATTGCTATTTTTAGCTTATTAGGGAAAATACCATTTAGTATTGATAAGTTTATAATATGGCTCAAAATTGGAGAGATGATAGTCGATACATGTTTTATGACTTTAGTACACACTTTATCATATCCAGTACTTCTAGTATTTTTTAAATTCTGAATTATTACATTAACGTCAAATGGATTAGTCGGGTTCATAAACATAGATTTAGAATAGTTATTATTTGATGTCATTAAATTTAGTTTGGCGTTAATGTCGGGTTTTACTTGGTCAATATAAAAATCATTGAGTGCTTGTGCTACGTCAGCTGGATTATCGATTATTTTACCATTTACATTTATTTGTTTAATGTTTTCTTTTGGCAAATTAATTTTAGTATTATTTATTACTGCCCATGTAGCTCTGGATTTGTTTACGGCAGTTTTAATAGGATAATCGTTCTGAGCCTTTTGTGTCAATTTAATTATACGGCTGAAACGTGCAGAGTAAGTCTTGTATTTGCTTTTTGCTTGCTCGTTTTGATTTTTCCTATAGTGCCATAAAAGATCTCGTTTGCGCTTAAAACAGAGCTTGATGCCTTCGTAATCCACTTTTTTTGCGTGTATTAACTTTTTGTTGTATTATAGGGAAACATAGGCAAAAAAACAAAGTGAATACATCATGGAAGCTGTTAAAAGCATCTTCAAGTTCACATGAGCTGTATGTTTCATTAAAAGTTATTGAACTTAGGGATTCCGCAAATTTGGCAACATTTTATCTACTATAGTCTCTCTTTTCGATATACCAGTGACTCAGTGAGCATCCTTCCATAACCGGACATGTTAATAACTGTGCTGTATGATCCGGTAAGGCGAATTCAAAAACTTTACCTTTACACCCCCTTACATTATGCAAAAAATTGTCAAGGCAAGTACCACTGATTGGCCTAGTACTATTTGCCTCATTCATTTATGGCGTATTTGTAATAGTTCTTTAAAAATTTCTACGTCTTTAGTCTTTTCCAGAATATTTATGTTGAAATCTCCACATAAAATAACTTTATTTTTCTTACAACAGAATTCGTGAAATATCGAATTCATAGTAATAAAAAAAGTTTCTAGATCTGTACGCGAGCTCCTTGGAAGCCTATATATACAAATTATTACCAGTTTATGCTCTACAAGTTCAACTTCACAGCACTCCATGACACTAGGAATACTCTTTTCTACTTTGGTTTGTATAGCATTAAAGTGATGGTTATTCTGTACCAATATAAATTCGCCACCGTGGCGACTTTTCCGTGCAAAAAAGGATGCAAGGCGATAGTTTGGAATATTTAATAAGGTGGTATCATTTTGGACCATATTATGTTCAGTGATACAAAGGACATCTGCCGGTCTTCCCTTATTTATAAGAGAATCCACAGATACAGTGAGAAAATTAGATTTATTTATGACACCATTTATATTTTGATGCAAGATATGGACATGTTTATACAAGAAAAAGATTAGGAGAACGATGAGGAGAATGCACGGCATTGGTCTCATGATAGGTTTCTAAAGAGTCGTCTGTCTAAGTCGATTTATCAATAACGTCTGGGAAACTGTGAGTTCTTGAGTGCACTTTACGTATATATTCGTCATGTCTTATAGCATAAGTTATACTCGTATGTAACATTTCTCAGAATAAAAACTGACAAGCATTAAGAGCAACAGAAGTACGATTAGTTCACTGTTTGTCATAATTCATATCAATGAACGATGCGTTCCTAAATCTTGAGCATACAAATCGAAGAGTTTTGTTCAACTCTTGCTTAAGAATTTAATGATCGGAGTTTCCGAAACTAAGACATTGGTATTTTTAATTTTGCTTCACCAACTACCGAGATAAAACTGAAACTCATACGGCATCTTATCATTTAAGCCTCCCAAAACTATAACAAAGTCGCCTTTGGTAAGATTTTTTATATTTTTATTTTCTGATGCCAGAATGTGTTGTAGAGTTGCTCCAGGCTTATTGAAACAGGTGACCTGGTATCCGTTTTCAACAAGGGTCTGAAGTGTGCTTTGTATGTTTCGTCCTTGTTCGTCGGCAAGTACGATTATTTTATGTCGCTTTCCATCAGGTGAGATCGTGGTCAGACGATTCCCGAGTCCGTAATAAAAAAAAATGTGTACACGGTGTACCGTGGCTTTTGACGCAGTCGTTGACGAGCTTAAGTGCTTTTGCCTTGACGACTGCATGCACACACCTTGACGATTTTTATTTATACGTGACTCCGACTCCGTACTGCTAGAATTGGCATATGTGGAGATACCTGTAGCTAGTTCGGATAAATGAGTTTGACAGCTCTTATTGCTGTCTCCGTTGATCGTCAAACTCAGTGATCTTGGTTCACGGAGAGAAAAGTGTCCTGTAATGTTGGCTGCAAAGCTTCGTCTGATTTGGTAGGTGTAGTGGTGTTAGTTAAAGGTTGCTGGCTCTCTCTTAAAACTGCTTCGGTCAAATACGAAGGCTTCAATTCAAACAGAAGGGCTTTAAGGTCGTGTTGTAGTTGTGACGGTGTGGCTTCGTTGAACTTGATAGGCGTGGAGATACTTTTACGCTCGATTTTCTTCGTTTTGCGGCCAGAGAGGGGACTCCCGCTTAAACTAACGACGTTACTAACTTTTTTGTAGTTCTCTGTTATCTTATGGCTTGTAGCTAAGACAATTTTTAGTCGAAAATTCTCAGTATTTAAATTTTCAATCTTTTGGTGAGCACTCCAGAGTTGCTGCGTCGTAGTTGAGAGTTCATTGTTCAATGTGTTTACTTTCTCGTTCAACTCTATGAGATTGTGGTTCTCATTTAATGACGTGTTTGGCAAACTCAACATGGTGTGGTCAAACAAAGATTCTTTAGAGAGGTCACTTAGTGAACATGATATAAGACGTCTATTATGATTGCGTTGGGTTATATTCTGCTCATCCATCATAGAAAAATTGATTTAGATACTCGTTTGTTAATATTGAGATAACAGTTTTAAATTTTGCCGCGTGTATTGCGTTCGCTATCTTCGTCTGCAAATTATTAATGTCAAGATGTTAGAAAACTCGTGCGCATCATGTATCCAGAACTCCCAAACACACCCAAAAAAATGCGCCTGAGGAGTTTCGAACTTCGGTAATAACGCTCACCAGAGAAGATGGTCCAACCAATAGACCACAGTCACAGTTAGGAGTACCACGAAAATAAGGCTTCGCGTAACACCTTCTCGCTTCGTCTAAGCGCTAAAACAAGGACGACAAGGGTCCAAATCCAAAGTCCATCCATTCATTTAATGCACTTAGCCTTGTACGATTTTCACAAAACTTTCACAGTATGTTATTCAGCTGCATTTTTTATTAGTGTACACCTTGAATTACTATTTACTTAGCACTTTTAACATGGATGTTTTTGTGGTTAGTCACCGATTTTACAAGTGCTATTTTCTGTGTTTATGTTCGTTATTATTGGTCACAAACGATGGTGCACGGTACTAACACTGTTATTAACTGATTAAGTTTAGATTTACGTTCAACTGCACACTTTTTACTATTTTAAGCGTAGAAATACATAAAAGCCCTTGTTTACTTGACGGCAGCGCCATCTGTACTCGGTAGTAACAGACGAGTTTGCACCATGAGCTGTCATGATCACGTTCCACGTGGGCATGACTATCTCTAAAAAGCCTCGGATAACAGGTGGACATTTGTAAAGATCTAGTACTCTGAGTAGCCACTTATGCGAAATGCTATCAAAGGCTTTCCGATAGTCAATCCACCCAACACTAAGGTTGTTTTGGCACTTGTGTGCGTCTTCTAGTATGGCCTTGTTGATCATGAGGTGTTATTTGCAGCCACAGGCGCGTCGTCTGTAACCCCTTTGTTTTGGAGCTATTATGTCATTTTTGTCACAGTGGACGTAGAGTTCGTTGGCTATTACGGAGGTTAGGATTTTGTACATCGGTCGGTAGACACGCACGACACGAAAACACTCAGGATCCAAAGAACTGGCGACCAATAGTCGCCAGTTCTTTGGATCCTGAGTGTTTTCGTCCTTAGGGATTAAAATTACTCAACCTGTTGTAAACCAGGTATCTATGGGTTCTAAACCTTTCACAACCCTATCAAAAAGTTTTGCAATGTATGTGTGTGTGTTTGTTAGATATTTCAGGTAGTAGTTTTGAGTTTTGTCTATTCCTGGGGTTTTCCAATTTTTTGTTTTTCTAATTGCCTCATTTACTTTTCCTAAATCTTTTCTTCGTCAAATATGTGTGTTCCTCTATTTCATCTTTCTAGCTTTCTATTTCCTGAATCCACTGCGTTTCTCTATTGTATGCTATTGGATTTGATAAAAAGTTTGTCAAGAAATTTTGTACCTATGTCGTCTTGAGTCGTAATTTCGGTTGGATTTTGTTGTGTATTATGTAATGATCTGTAGAGTTTATGTTGATTCTCCGCAAACATTTTGTTTTGTACTTTCTCTCGTTTTTGTCGTCATACCTACGTAGCCTACCTGCTGCTGCTTTTACCTTCTGTTTTAATATTTCGATGGTATTATTTAGGTCCTCTTCGTTAGCTATTTTGTATTTATCATAAAGTTTTAGTTTGATATTTATCATTCTTCTACTATTGGCTCCCCCTTTAATTTTTATTAATCTACCTAGTTATTTTTGTTTAAGTCTTCTATCTAAGTTCCATGGTGGTTTTGGTTTTTACACAGTCGGTGGTGTGTATGGTGTTTGGTTATTTGCTACTATTAAAGTTTTAGCAGCCGTATAAATTATGTCATTGATTTCACGGAGTGACTGGTTTGTTTCGAGTAGATTTGGAAGATATTCATTGATTTTATGAAGGTTGCGTATGAATTGTTTGTTGAAATTTGGTATGGGTATAAATGTCCTGTTTTCTATTGTAGTTTCTTTAGTTTCCGCTAATATTTGTAAGAATTCCAGAATTATTGGGTCTTGATCTTCATCTACTACAGTCTCGTGAGTTCTTGTGTCATCGGTTGATATGGTGCCTATTTGTTCAGTGTTAGCTGGTACATGAGATACCGCAAGAGTTTGTTGTGTGCTAACGTCTGTATGCATATTTTCGTCGTAATCTGGTATGTCTGAAACTTGATTGATTGCTAATACGTTACTTACTATCTGTGAATTGTGTGTTATCTAATTGAGTGTTTTCGGGAATGTCAGATAATTGCAAGCCAGGTGTTAAATGTGTTTGTTCAGCTCTTCTTTTAATCTGTTCAAGTAGTTCTGTTGAGATTCATCTTCGAGATAGTACGCTTCTTATCTGATTCAATAGTGTGTTACCGGTGAATTTACTAGATTTAGGGTTATCTGAGTTCCTGTATTTAAAGATTCGTTCAAGTCTATTAATAAAGCCTGGCCCTCCGGCTCTGGCTTGGTAGTAGCAGAACTTTAATTCTTGTAATTCCACGTGTGACCTCCAAAGGCGGATCCTTGGAGAGACTTGATCATTTTTGTAAATCATTTTTGAAGTGGGAGCTCGACAGTTGATAATTATAGCCAATCTGTCAAGTCCTACTTGACAGACAAGTACCTAACTATATTGAATGTTGAATCTACTTGATTGTACTAATAATATGATACATTTGTTTCAGATGATTGCACACAAAACTGCAGTTCATAAGAATGTATACCAAGATCTCCGCTTTCAGAGCTCGAAGGATAGTGTAATTCTCAATTTATTACAATTATTCTAATTACAAATTATTTATAACATTATTACATGATATTTAATACTTACACTTGATTTTGTTTTGCTCATATTTGCATTGACCCCTCGTCGTTAGTAGAACTTCACATAATTAGGCTTTGTAAGAAAACTACTAGATTTTAAAACCAGTAGGTATTTTTCTATTTTAGCGTTAAAATCTAGCTATGAAATAGTTAGGTAGGTTCTATGAAATACCACATACATAGGTACATGTCATTAAACCTACCTTTCACAAATCAACACAATTTCATGGCACGATAAAACATGAATCAAAGTGTACCTAGGTAGGTGTTAGAACTATAAGTTTCAAAGTAACTATGCATTATCAATGATCATAGTAACTATGCATTATTATTTTATAGATACCTAGTTATTTTGCATATTAATATTACATCATCAATCATCATCAAGAATCCCAAAATGTCTACTGCCTTTTAAACATGGGCTTCCCAATAAGAAGGGGTATGGGGTTTTCCATAATCACTGGGCATGGCAGGCGTCTTGGTAATCACAGTTGTTGATAATTTGCAAGAAAATGTGTCCGCCTATTTTAATGTTTTCCTTTGCTGGTTCTCACAGCACCCACGATGAAGGGGTGATCCTATTTTTAAGCCAGGTACCTATCACATGGAAAATTATTTACAAATTATTACACAACTTCTTCAGTTCGTAGAACAAACATTGATGGTAGAAACATAGATTCATGGTTCTATTCCCATCCCATGTAGGTAACATAGACATTTACATTAGGACGGTGACCGAATTCGGTCGATCGTTGCAGTGAAATTTAGCTGGAATTTCATATGGTGACCAAAGACGGCTGCAGTTAGTACGGCCAAACTAACCTAACGTAAACGCATCATTAGTAGCTAGGTATCCAACTGTGTTGATGAAAATTAAGCAGATTATCTAATTTATTTACGCTTCTATATTTCAGGGAAATGAACCCACTGTCCAAAAACATCCAAATGGTTCAGGCACTTGTGACGAGGTCCAAACCTCTTTCATAATAATACTCATTTGATCTGTTTATTCTGTCATAATCCATTTCTTTTCATTTTTGATAGTTGGTCATCATTGATTCATTCTAAATACAAATAACCTGTCATTCGAATATTGATTTTTGGAAAAACCGAAATAATATTATAAAATTCATAAATAAGTTTATAACAACTTGAATTACTCTTTTAAATATATATATGATAATACCTACATAAGAGATTATTTTCATCCGTATTGTATCAACACGAAATTGTCCAAGTGCATCCTATTGTTCCTGTTCCTGTAATTCTGTGTCACTGAGGTTTGGGTCCTGAGCTAGTGGGATAAACCTAAACCCTGGGACCGCCTCGTGACACTGGCGCCCTCTACGAGTCCGTACCCAGCCCAGCTCTACCTACCTTCGAGTTCCAGTTTTTTTTTAGTGTTAAATTAATTTGTTAATCCGTGTGCTATTTTTTCTAAACATGGCCTAATGCCTTTTAGAATTTTGTGGGAATCACCCACAAAATTCTAAAATGCACTAGGCCATCTTGATTTAAATTTGGATTGGATTATTTGGCAAACCCAGAACAGTTTTTTGTACTCAAGTGTATTTTATATTTGCATTCCAGTCATTCATGTAAGTAAGACATTTTCATTAATACGTACTTTGTTCCGAATTTCACTATCGGCCTACGTAGTTCCGAATTACTCTAAACTTTGACGCGTTAACGCGTAGTTGCATTAACGCTATTATATTTTTTTTTTTTTTTTTTTTTTAAAGCTTTACTATCGCACTTAACGTAACCTTTACAGAGTAAACACTTAATTTTATTCGCTGGTCTCATATTAATAAAAATGGACCCTGCGCAACTAAATAAACCAAAATTGATCTATGAATTAAAATGTCGAAATGCTGAGGTCCATACAACAGATACTGCAGAAAATTTACGATCAAGGTTATCGACCTTACTTGATAGCTCGAATACTCAGGATTTTCAAAGACCGTATACATTTGAACAGGATACATACATACATTATGTACTATGAAAGTTATATTGCTTTCATATTCCCGTACATTACCATAATATATTTAAACACCTACGTATTACCATTGCAGGTTCCCTACTTACAAATAACCTTGTATTAAAGTTGTAAATAATGTAATTTTAATATAATTTCCCTTTACGGAGTAATGTCCACAATTATTTCTTCTTTTTTTATTCAGTTCATTAACTTTTCGGATTCATTATGAATATTGACTTCAAGTCCCTACGTATTGCTATTCAGTGCTATTGTACTTACTACATAATTTAATTCTTTAGTACTAACAGTAGCTAATACCCTACTTGTTAGCTATGCACTTTTTAATTATTTACAATCATAATGTTCAGTATAAAGTGAAACCAGTACCATATATTATTTCATACTACACCTACACACAAAACTTCCAACACTGAAAAGAGCGGCAATACTCTATAAACCAAGCCTAGGTCAGAAAACCAGTATTATCTTATATTTAATATACTATTACCTACCTACCTTACTTATATTATTTTAACGTTCTAACACAACGTTTACTATGTACATACACGTACATACATACGTGCTACAGGCATGTCGTACCCTAAGGTACGTTTAGCCATTTTGGCAAACTAATTGTATATAAATATACACATACATACATACATTTACACATCACACACCACACACTCACCACACATACACATACACACACATAATCAGCGGCTAGTGACTGTATAAATAAGCCTACACTATATTGTATTGGTTTCACGAGTAACCTTTATATTATATAAGGTTCCTCTTTCTTATAAATGAGTTTTATTTCCAAAGAATGGGAATAAGACTATGAATGATGATAATGAATGTGTGATTTATGAATTTGAATGCATCTAGGAATCCAATCAATTGTATATTGACATTGTAAATAAACATGTTCACCTAAAAATTAAAAAGACTTCTCAGCATTTCCATTATTTTAATTAATTATTTTACTATTTGAACTTTATTACCCTTAATAAATATATTTTTATTATTAACTTCTACTATTTTTTTTTCATTTTTCTTTTATATTCTTTTTCTCCTTTTTTTAAAATAAACCTAATGTTTTTGGATACCAATAACAAAAAAAAAATTTTTTTGTTTATTTAAATAAAAAAATAAAAATTTCTCCGGGGAAGCGGGGTATTGTGACGAGGTCCAAACCTCTTTCATAATAATTGATTGACTCATTTGATCTCTTAATTCTGTCATAATCCATTTCTTTTCATTTTTGATAGTTGGTCATCATTGATTCATTCTAAATACAAATAACCTGTCATTCGAATATTGATTTTTGGAAAAAACGAAATAATATTATCTACCTGGGCGGTCCCAGGGCTTGGGTTTGTCCCACTAGCCCAGGACCCAAACCTCAGTGACACACTGACAACCTCCGCAATGCACCTTGTAACAATTGACTGGGATATATGCAAATTGACCATGCCCCATGTGTTTGGTAACTCATTGCATGCACCTTCGTCTGTAGATCAAGGCTACCTTGATGCAAAAAAGGTTCCACCGATGTCATCATTTCGGCTGTGTGATATTGGTCATCCAAAACTCTTCTGAAAGCTATTGTCGGAATTTCCACAGGTCTTTTGCTACCACGCGCCTTCTATGTACCTCTACCTTTTGTCAAATTGTATGTAAATAGGTATTTTAATAATTATTGAGAAATAAAACATTTATTTTAAGATAATGTACTGCATTTTATTAAATGAACCAGAACCATAGAATAAATTACCGGGACCCACACAAGATCTAAAATTATTACATAAACCATAGTACTAAAGAAGAAATAACTTCAAAAACTAAAACCAACTACGGTTGGATAAAAAATTGCCTGAGACACTCTCGCGACGAAGAGAATTAATTGATACCTCGCTTGTCAAAATCAGACCAAGTTTTTAATTTTAAACTTAACCCTGCCTTCGCATTGCCGCTGTGGGGTAAAACAAATGCCTATGACACTACAAATGAAGACAAATCGATTGATACCTCGCTTGTCAAAAAAAAACCAAGTTTTTAGTTTGAACACATAACCCTCACTTTGCCCTGCCGTAGTCGGGTAAAACAAAAGAAGCCTATGATACTACTAAAGACAAATCGATTGACACCTCGTTTTTCAAAATCAAACCAATAGGGGCGACGCTACGGTGGAACATCCACATACCTACATAAATACATATACTGTTAAACTCATTACCCTTCCCTTGCTTTGCTGAAGTCGGGAAATAAAACAAACAAAATTAAGTGGCCTAAATAAAAATGTTTTACTGAAAACTATAACAATAGGTATAGCATCTACTAAGATGCTACAAAGATCTACTAAGATTATAGGTATTACCTATAACATCAGAAAACGCACAGCCTAAACTGAAATATTTTAGAACTTGAGACTTGAAATTTGGACCAAATATTCCTTGAGTATTCTATGGGTGAGAGATTTTTTGAAATTCATCTTTTTGATATTCCATTGGCTAAGCCGCGGGGGGTTCAGCTAGTAAATTATAACTAAGCTAAACTCTTGAGAGCCATACATAATCCTTACATATGAAACTTTATAATTATGGAAAAAATAAACCAAACTAAAAACTATGAAATTATAAATTTAATCAATCAAAGTATATACCATTGCTTTTTTATAATCTTTACTTAAATGAGAGTTTTGTCACGCAGTGACCATGTCACCCCCGTAAGTGAAATCATATTATTATAACTTAACAACTAGGTAACAATTAATGAGTACGGTTACAGTCTCACATAACACACAAATAAAGTTTAACCAACATCTTGGCTTCATCTGATAGCGGAGAAGCCAAGATGCCATTACACATACCAACATTAGTTTAACTATCGAATATAACTCATATCCTATCGCTGGTCCTCGTCCCGAACACATTCTATCAACGCATGGTGAACATCTTCCACGACATCACACTCCAGGCATTTAGGTGTATGGTATTACCATTGCTATGTATGCACTTTTACCATTTTATAGGCAGTTCATTGATGTCCTTTCAATTTCAATAAAATCTTTGAAGGCTGTTTGGACTGCCTTTTTTTTGCTGTTTGAATCGTTTTTTTTCCTTGCTGAAAAAGTGGTACTCAGTTGACATTCCAATCGCAACTCTAATTTAGCGATCGTCTGTCGTGCAGTGTGTGGTGTCGGCGGTGGCGCTGTCCTGAAGCAGCAGTGTAGAGCAATTGACCAGCCTCGGTTGTTTAATTGTTACCTTTTCCATAATGGTTTGCAATTGTAGTCAGTACACATCTGCCATAATTGTTTATTTATTTTATTATTATTTATTTTTTATTAGGTGCACAAAACAGATTACTGAAATATAACATATGAGAATAAAATGGTAAATTATGCGATCGACTCCATAATCCAATCAATATGTGCACACGGCATCAATAAAAAAAAAACAGCGAAGTTGCCATAAATATTAATACATATTGTGCAAGCACTATTCCACAATATAGGTAGGCATTTAAATGCATTGTATAAGCGAGCAGACTGCAAGTTCCCTTAATTGCCTTCTACCTGGAATGATAGGTGTATTATAACCATGTTATCAGGCATACATCCGTCACTATCGCCACCCAAAAACGTAAGCTGTTGAATTACAATAAAGAAATACATAACTGTGAATAAGTTGTTAGATACAAAAGCATGGCAGTGTTACGATACAGTACACCGCAACACATAAAATTGTAGTGCATTACGAAAAGTGTTTGGACAGATCTTATGATGACAGCAGCACTGGTCCTCAAAACACAAGTACCTTTTTCAGTTTTTTTGCTTTGGTCAGGATTTGCCGGGTTCTCCTGGGTTCAAACTTTGCGATTAGCGTTTCTGATTATCGAACAGGATCAACCACGGTCGCTCTTAATTTTTCATTATTAACTTTGGTCTCCGGCCGTTTAAGGGGCTTGTTCTGTAAGAAAAATTTCTAGAATGGAAACGTTGGAACCAAACCATGTTTTTTTTAACAGTAGCTGCCCCATACACATCATTAATCCTTCGACCTGTTTCTGTGGTCCTTGTGTTCTTCAATAACTTGATGGATGGACCTTGTGTTCTTCAATAACTTGATGGATGGACCTTCTGTTCTTCAATATCTCGGGGAATGCGATGATATGTAAGTGTTCTAAGTTTTTAATATTCTGCAGTGCTATTACGCAGTGTTGATCATATCGGTTTCAAGCTGTCAAATTCATTAGTGCCTTGCGACAGAGTCGAAATTGCTATGAATAAACTGACAATCTAATTGAAACCAAGTTCTATGGTCGGGGCCCTGCAGCCCGATTCCATAACTTGGCTACAATCGGATTATCACTTTTTTCATAGCATATTCGACTCTATCGCAAGGCATTAGTGGCTGCGATACTGAGAATTCGATTGAAGCCAAGTTATGGAATCGGGCTGCTGTTGATCTTTGCTGAGAGCTTGATATGACAGTCTGGCTTGACAACGCTGATGACAGACGGCTCATGACGGCTTGGACTTTTTTTTTTAAATACTTTGCGTGCAGAATTTTTTGGGCAATTTCTTCAAAGATTTTATCAATTGAACACAATCGAGAAAACGGAACGTTTTCCATCTCCACCCTAAACAAATCGTCTATGTTTTTTTTTTATGTATGTGCTTCCATCAATTGTCGACCGATTTGAAAAAATCTTTTTTTGTTTGATAGGGTATACTTTCCAAATAGTCCCGTATAAATTGTATCAAAATTGGTTTAGCGGTTTTTCGAGAATAAATAGTTTTGTTGAGTAGATCCATTAGATTTTGTGTTTATAATGTTTTTATTTTGTGTTTATCTCTGAGATTTCTAAATCTATTTAGATGGTTGTTTTTTTTTCAAAAGGGTAAACTTTCTGTGAAGTCCCATACAAATTTAATAAAATATTTAATGCAATATCTTGGGATTTCTGAACTGAATTAGATGATTGTTTTTACTTGAGTAAGAAGACCTCTAGTGTGGAACTGTATAAATTTCATCAAAATTGGTTTAGTAGCTTTAAACAAGCTTTAATTTAATTCTTTGTGTAATAATGTTTAGGACTGGATTGCAAGTCAATTTTTGAAAAATTTAAGGACGTCCAAAGATGCTGAAGTTTTGCATCTGGGTGTAGTTCTGATGACAATTAAAAACTACAGTAGTAGTACGAGTAGTAGTAGTAGTTAAAAGAACTACACAATCGGATGATGGAATCCTTTCGAGTTTGGGCTCATTTGGTTTGTCTTGATGACATCATGTCTGGTTTCATGTGGTATAAAGGGTCTGCTTATGGAACCGGAAGGTAGTCACAGGAACTCAACAACAAAATGATGGAAACCCTTCGAATTTGGGCGAATTTGGGCTCATTTTTACCGGTCGCGTTAATAGCATTTTTTAAGAACATCGATAATTTTGTGATATTTATAGTCGATATGTTAGACAGGATATATATATCGGGATTCGATAAAATATCCCAAAATCGTGAATTGCCTCCTGGGCGCATCTGGGAGAGATCTCATCGAGATCTTCATTTCATATGACAGCTGTCAAATTTAAAAGGGCTTTAACTCTGAAACTAATGATCCTAAACTAGTAGTTTCTTTACTAAAGGATAGATCTCACCAAGATTTTCATTTCATATACTTAACAGCTGTCAAACTAAAAAGCGCTTTATCTCTAAAACTATAGATCCTAGACTAGAAGTTTCCTTACATAGGGGATAAATCTTATCCGAGATCTTCATTTCAAATTTGGCGGAATGTGGGGAGATGTGCAGGAAGGTGGGGGAAAGAAAAGGGAGCGTAGGGGAAGTGGAAGAATGGTGGGAGATCTCGGGGAAGGATGCAGGATGTAGGGAAGGTGGGGCAGGTGGTGTGAATTGGGGGGAAGGATGGGGTGGAGTGGGAGAAAGGGAAAAGGGTGGAGGGAAAGTGAAAAAGGATGGAGGAAGGTCACAGTAAAATAAGGGAAGAGTAGGAAGAATGGAGGTGAAATGGTGAGGGGAAGTGGGAGAAGGTTGGGGAAGGACGTTAATTTCACTTCCCCCAACCCTTCCACCTTTCTACCACCCTTCCTTTCAGTTGTCCCCCACTTCGTACAACCATCCAATATATCCCCAACTATTCGTCTACTTCCCACTACACTCCCCTCAATTTGACCCACCTTCTCTCACTCCCCCAAAACCTTCATCCCCGCATATTCCACAGTTTTTCTAAGTACCGCAAGGTTACGATTTTGCTGCGATCACATTGCGGCTTGTTATCTGAATCGGGGGGCAGGGCACAGTGAGTGTTGCGGCTTATTCCAGATAGAATCTTCACTTTCTTTGCCAATAATTCTTAGCTGTTGATAGTGGCTACACTCAATGCCTCTCCTGTACTGAGTTGGAGTAGAACTGTTCTGTGGAGCAGAGACACTATTAGGGTCTTTGATTTATGTCTCTGAAATTGCTATTGTGGGGGATCCTGAGAAAGTCAGTTGAGTACCATCGTATTGAAAGGATCAGTAAGCCAGTAACTAGGTTCTGGACGGATGTTTTTATAATCTACAAGATCGATTACATTAACACCACTCGAAGAAGCTCTTTTTGTCCACCTGTAGCGTTTATTATCATCAACACTACAAACTACAGACAACACGCCAAAAACAAAACAAACGCCTCCTTGCGTTAAGGAATAGGAAATACGTATTAGTGATGTAACGAATATTCGCATTCGCATTCGCAAATATTCGCATATTTTTGCATATTCGCATTCGCATTCGCATTCGCGAAATTATTGCGAATGTTTTTGCGAATGTTTTTGCGTGTATAATTTTTTTAAGTAGGTAATAATAGTTGGTTAATATAAGAAAATCCAATTCCATTAATTTCTTATGTTTTTTTAATCCAATAAAAAGTAACTGACGGCCGGTTGGTCTAGTGGCTAGTAACCCTAGGAACGAAATCAAACGGTCGCGGGTTCGAATCCTGCAAGGTGTGATGAGCAGAAATGTTTGTTTCCGAGTCATGGATGTTGATATTCGTATTTATGTATGTTTATCCGTTATCTAGTGCCCATATAACAGGGTATCCAAGTTTGGGGCTAGGTAATTGGTGTGGAATTGTCCCCAATATATTATTAAAAAAAAAAACTTAACCTCGTAATCACATTATCAGTCTTATCTTTATCATTTGGTACCATTTATTTATTTAACTTTGGGCAATGAAGCTTCACTTGTTTTGTTTACGTAAACACCGGCGCGAGCGGAATGACACTTCAATCGGATGCGTTCTTATTAACTCGGCTATTCTCGGAACGAAAAACAGACGGAACGCACTTCATTCGAACGGGACTGCCGCTAATGTCACCAAGCCATAGACAAATGGCGCCAAATTTAAACAAAAACTGAATATTCGCATTCGCATTCGCGAATGTTTGCAGCAGATATTCGCATTCGCATTCGCATTCGCGAATGTCCAAAATATGACATTCGTTACATCACTAATACCAAAGACAATTCGAAAGGATAGACAGCTATCTCCTTACTCTACTCACAGTAGTTTTAAAAAATGTTGCTAGATGGCGATACTTGGCTCACTAGAACTAAAATTTACCTGAAATAGACGAAATATCGCATTTTACTGTTCTGGTTTATCATATTTATTTATTCTGAGCATAAAATACAAAAATTTCATGACATTAGTAACGAAAATAGGAAATCCATAATCAGGTATTTTTAACAGTTGATTTGTTGAACAAATATCACGATTTAGCTGAAGGAGCATGCAGTTAGTTATACAAAAAACCGGAAGATGGCGCACATTTGAAAGTGTTTAGATTTTCGCGCGTTTGTCATTTGTCATTGTTTGGATGACTTGGATCATAACCGGTTAAAGGATTTTGAACCTTATGCACATCCTTTGTTTACATTTGCTAAGATTAAGTAATAGTTACTACGGGCGAATTGGCGCGAAAATATTCTCGTCGCTGCGGTCCCGTAAAACTCATTTTCCATTCCTTGCTCAATGGTTTGACGCAATCGCACAAAACTTGGCCTGTGGTTGCTGTGGTGCTTGTCCCTGGATTCTTGAGGATTGCCAAACTGTTGACCCATTCTTAACACCGGATCACGGTAAGTACAAACTAAATTCATAGATTTATATTTTCTTATAATTAAACCACCGACTAGGTAGTTAGGTACGTATTGCATGATTCAAGAATGTAGAAAAACTATACTTTGAAGCTTTAATTCATCCCGTAACAACAACACTAACAAAGAAAAAAAAAGAAAAAAAAATGCGAAAGTGAGGTTGCTTGTTTGTTTCACTTTCACGCTCAAACGTGAAATCATCATCATCATCATCATCACTCACGCAGGTGGAACGGATTTTGATGAATGGAATGGAGATAGCCAATACCCTGGAATAACACAGGATACTTTCATCATCATCATCACTCACGTGGATGTGACAGATTTTGGTGAACTTTGGAATGGAGATAGCTTATACCATGCAATAAAGCATAGGATACTTTTCATCATCATCATCATCATCACTCACGTGAATGGAATGGATTATGATAAACTTTGGAATGGAAATATCTTATACCATGGAATAACGCATAGGACACTTATCATCATCATCATCACTCACGTGGATGGGACAGATTTTGGTGAACTTTGGAATGGAGATAGCTTATACCATGCAATAAAGCATAGGATACTTTTCATCATCATCATCATCATCACTTACGTGAATGGAATGGATTATGATAAACTTTGGAATGGAAATATCTTATACCATGGAATAACGCATAGGACACTTATCATCATCATCATCACTCACGTGGATGGGACAGATTTTGGTGAACTTTGGAATGGAGATAGCTTATACCATGCAATAAAGCATAGGATACTTTTCATCATCATCATCATCATCACTCACGTGAATGGAATGGATTATGATAAACTTTGGAATGGAAATATCTTATACCATGGAATAACGCATAGGACACTTATCATCATCATCATCACTCACGTGGATGGGACAGATTTTGATGAACTTTGGAATGGAGATAGCTTATATCATGGAATAACGCATAGGATACTTTCATCATCATCATCGTCACTCACGCGGATGGAAATTTTTTGATAAAATTTGGAATAGAAATTGCTAATACCCTGGAATTTTAATAATTTAATCAAAATCCGTTCCGCCTACGTGAGTGATGATGATGATGATGATGATGATGAAATATATCCTATGCGTTATTGCATGGTATAAGCTATCTCCATTCCAAATTTCATAAATACCGTTCCACCCGCGTGAGTGATGATGATGATGATGAAGATAAAAAGTATCCTATGTGTTATTCCACGGTATAACCTATTTCCATTCCAAAGTTTTTAAAAATCTGTTCCACCCGCGTGAGGAATGATTATGATGACAATGAAAGTATCTTACATGTAATTCCAGGGTATAAGCTATCTTCATTCCAAATTTCATCAAAATCCGAATCGCGTGAGTGATGATACATTTCATCATCATCATCATCACTTTGTCTGGAGCTAATCCTTGGAAATGAACCAACAAAAAATGTTAAAATTCTACTCCGTAGGATAAAAGGAAGTGGTTCTAATTTAGCTTGCAAGGTTTGACATAGACAAACATACATACATACAAACATTGCAAGTTAAATAAAAGCTTTTAAACACAGTTTTGGCTCCAGTATCGAATATAGAGTAGAGGGTTCCTGCGGGATAGGGGTCCAAAGTATTGTTAATTTGAAGTAATTAATATCTAAGTATACTTACTCGTATAATAAAGCAACAAGTACGAAAAAGTCTGTACAAAGAAGATAATTGTAAAAATCTAGGTAAATGATCTAGGGTACTTAAAATAAGCAATTGAGCAAGTTTTTTTTTATATCTTGTCTATATGTTTGTTTGTTCTTATATCACGTAAAAACTACTGGACTGATTGTGATGCAGTTTCTTCTGTTAGATAGCTTAGGATTTAATTAAATCTGGTATAATTGGTATCTCAATCCAATGAGTAGAAGCCGAGCAATAGATAAAAATATTTCTGACGGCTGAAGAAATTTTGATCAAATGTTGCTATATGGTATTGCTACAGGTATAATAAGAATAACTAGGCCGAGTTTGGTACTTAACGAATTTGACACACCGATAAAAAATGACTTCTAAGATTTTAAGATCTTGGTACTTCAAGATATGTGTAATACGATACCTTAATTTCAAAGCTCCACTTGCTATATTTTCGCCAGGAAATGGCACGAAAAACGCCTCGTTTTTGTGTTTTCTCCCCTTACCTTACCCTTCACCTTAATTTATCAATTTAACTTAGGCAAATTCTAGTTATCTAGAATATTCTAAAAAACCCAAAAAGTGTTAACAGAATCGAACCTAGGGTAGATGTCCTAATCATTGAGTCGTGGCATCATTGGATAAAAACAGTGATATTTTGATTCATTCGCTAGTCGACTTACGTTACGCTCCATCACACCCACTCACATGTCACGCTATACATACCTTTACACACACTTACAACGAAGTTTTAGTTTCCAATTGTTCGATAGATGGCACTAGGTGTATCACACTTCAGCTAGTATAGTAACGCCATCTAATATATTAAGGCAAACTACTAGGTACCGGTGACGATAATAAGTTTTACGTGAGCTTTGTATTAATGTATGACGTTAGCTGTCTATCCTTTCGAATTGTCTTTGCTAATACGTATGATCGTAGGGAGGATTGCTATGAGTTTTCGGTCGGCAAGTAGGCGCAAACCATTATCCGTTTTGTACGACCTATAGTTTGATACAGGAACATTCTAGCTAGACCTAAACCTTGAGCAGATCACCATAAGTTGCATATCTTACGTTACCACTCTCTGGGCTGTTTGCAAAATGTTTGTTTAGCGTAAAATTACGGAATTGTGTTCCATCCGTTGTTAGAACTTTGATAGTAAATATCTACGCAACCAGAGCTTTGTTTCCCTTTGCAAAGGTACCAATGAAATAAGAAAAATATACATTGTCTATTTACATAATTCAATGTCGAAGTGGTTAGAAAATAGTTATATATTTTTATTAGTCTTTTTTTCCATAGCGCCCCTAAGGGTACACCCGAACCCAACTTTACCAAACACCCCAGTTGTCGTAGTACAGATAGAAAATGACTGGTAAACTGAACAACACATCTTGTAACACTGAAAATTCCTCCACTGACAAGAGCTGGGCTCTTCAAATGCAAAGAGAAGAAGCAAGTCTGGAATGGCGATACCTGAAATTTCGTCCATAGAAAGTGCTTAGTAAGTAAAGTGTAAATTTATAATACGCACAATGATATACTTACGCAAAAATATAAACGCAAAATATGAATAATGATTGAATCACTATTTATTAGAGCCTTTGCAAGTTTGCAATCATTCAGATAGCAGAAAACGCCTAGTGAAATGTAAATATTTATTGCAATGCTTGACAATAGCCTTGTAATTTCTATGAAAACTCAATCCCTCCCTTGCTTTACTCACTATTTCAAAAGTCGCATGTGGTGACATTTAACTTAGAATAATTGAAAAAGACTATGTGGAAGTTGAAGGCACATTACTAATTCGTTTAAGGCAAATTCCACGGTAATTTTTATGTTTAAACAAACACTAAACCCTATTATAGTAAGTACATG
Source organism: Alsophila aescularia (assembly GCA_946251855.1). Classification (NCBI taxonomy): domain Eukaryota; kingdom Metazoa; phylum Arthropoda; class Insecta; order Lepidoptera; family Geometridae; genus Alsophila; species Alsophila aescularia. The sequence continues at coordinate 67,728,274 of OX276377.1, read as the reverse complement.
TAGGCTATAGTTACAATGGCAGATAACGTGGCAATCGACTTATCATGAGATCAATGTAGCTGGAGGTTCTTCAGCGAACATGACTTTGCTTGCATCTAAGGTGTTCATAAAAAAAAAAGGCAAACCTTTTGACTATTTACATTTTTAAATGCACAGATCTTAAACTAAATTAATGTCATATATACTCAAATATATTTTAAATGCAGATCACAATATTACAATAAATCTAATCCTCATTTAGAAACGGTTAAACACAAAATAAGTCCATTCATGCAACAAGTCTTGTACAAACACTCCTTTTAAATAACGTAGGTACATACTGAATAACTGTTCATTTCACTAAACTAAATTCGTACTTCGGAGGGCACGTTAAGTTGTCGGTCTCGGTTGTTATTGCTTAATAGCAGTTGTTAAGCCATGTCAGAGGCCTTCGGGCGGCCTGATAAACTCTGACACCACAGGCCAGCAACCTCATACGACATTCAAGCAAGCAACTAAATTTAAGTTTTGAGACTGTCAGTTTTTTTCCACAAAAGTTCAAAAAACTGTATCTAGGTAGTCGGCAAATGCCTCATTAAACCATTTAGGTATAGAAACATCAAAATCAATCTTGATTTCGTATGGCGTAGGACTAGTTACCTAATCACTAAGAACAGCGATAAAACATCGTTATGTTTAGGAAAAAACAATAATGTACGACTCTGTAAAGTTCATTTCGTAGGACAGTCAGCAATTGCATTCAGTCATTGCGTCAGCCAAAGAATGACCATTCAAATCAAAGCTATCTAGCAATAAGTAATACTAAAGTGAAGAAGGAGTGTCGAGTGTGACGCCCTTTCTCTCGGTGAAGACGAGCGGGATGCCGCCGATAATGTTCTGCACGATGGTGGAGCGCGGGTCGGAGACCAGCTCACGTCGCGACTCCGGCGCCGGCGATACCGTGAACTTTGCCAGCACCGCCGCGAGACCCGCCAGTGACTGCATGTGTCCCAGTCGACCACCTGTGGCAAAAAACCATATGACAATCTGGTCTCGATTAATCTACCTTATTACCCAATCAAATTATGATTAATTATGACACAATACATGTTGAAATTAGGAACTGATTTTTAGGATTTTCCGCCTCATTTCTTATCGGCCGGTGGCCGGAGCTGATTTATTATCAATGAACAATATAAGCTATATTTTGTTGTCCGACTTACCGATACAAGAGCGGGGCCCGTCACCAAATGGCAAGTAGACGAACTTGTGCCTCTTTTCGACTTCCTTGGGAGAGAACCTCTCGGGGCGGAACTCAGCCGGGTTGTCGAAATATTGAGGGTCGTTTTGTAACGCCAGTATGGGCACGGTGACCTTCACGCCGGGGTCTAGCGTCACTTCAGTACCGGGGATCGTGTACTTCCGTACACATTGCCTTATTAGGAAGCCTGACGAGGGGAATATCCTCATGCCTTCCAGGAAAGCCCACTCCAGGTAGGTCATCTCCTGGATTGCTTCGTAGCTGAGCTTGTTGTTGTGTCGCACGAGCACGTGGTCGATGTCCTCCTGCACCCGGCGCTGCACCTCCGGGTGGTACGCCAGCTCATGCAGCGTGTAGCTGGTGGCAGATGACGACGTCTCAAACCCAGCCACGAAGAAGATGAATACCTGCGCTGCCACCATGATATCATCCAGTTCGAGCTCAACGGCTTTCGGGGTACCGTCAGGCTTGAACTTTTCTAAGGATTCCACTGAGATTTTTCCTTTCAACTGCCATTCCATCAAAAAATCGATGAAATCGTTGCGTCCCGAAGGTTTGTATCCTCTTTCCTTTCGTATCTGTCTAGTGAGATTCAAAATATCGTCTTCCACTTCCTGACCGAGAAATTTGGAATATTTGAATATATTGGGAAAAATGTTTTTGCACATAGCAACAACCGCACGTTTAAACGTTGGTTTCAGAATTTTTGCCCCGAGTTTCCTGAACTCTGAGTCCTCGTCATTGAGCGAGTCAGCGTCAAGCCCGAACCCGCAGGCGCCGATGAAGTCAGTTGTGTAGCGCGCCATGAGATCACGCGCATCGAGGGGGCGCGCGGTGGCGGCAGCTGCGAGTGCGCGTACCTGCAGGCGCTCCGCTCGCTCTACAATCAGTGGGAACATTGCCTTCAGCTTGCCGCTCGTGAATGCCGGTGTCATGCGCTGCCGCAGCAGCCGCCACAGGTCACCGTCTGCGAAGAACAGGTTGCGCAGCAGCGGCTCGTGCCACTTGTGTGTGAAGGAAAGACCGCGCGAATAGAAGTATTTGAAGTCATTGACGATGATGTTCTTAACAAGGTCGGGGTCTCGGATAACCAGCTCGGGCACACCACCGCGGTAGCGCCCCACAAACCGCTCACCAGGGAACTCCCAGTAGGTGTCGGCGCAGGTCTGCGCCATGCTGCGCTGCATCAGGAAGCGCCGCGCATCGGTGCCGAATAGTGGGATGGGTTTCAAGTAGATGACTCCTTTTTTCTTCCAATAATCGTGAGTTCTCGTTCCGTAGAAGTAGAGAACGACTACCAGGATCACGATAACCGTTACTGTGATCATTTTTATATTTATTCGGAGCTACTCCAAGATGGTTGCCCAGTGCGTGTCCTGTAACTGACTGATTTGTTTGTCAGCGCCAAACTAATAAATAGTATGCCGTATCCGCTATCCACAGATAAGGAATCGTTTCGGCGAACGCCTGCTCGCTAAGCTCATATCTCTGTCTGGGACTGTCATTTTAGAAAGTGGTTTTGATTAGTAATCACCATGCTTTTGTAACAAATTTCGCGTTTTATTTGTTTATGCATCGGGAACTGGGAGATAGTTGAAGAATTTGCATCATAATTACCATGGATATCTTGAGTTGCTCAAGTTTAGCGAACCGTTGATAGCCTGAGATCTGAAAAAGTCTTGTTGGGGACAGATTCAAGAGAAATTAATTATCTGAGTCCATACCAAAATAGATCAAGACCATTTTCAGGTATCAGTGAAGCCTGGCTCAGGTTAGAGGCGGCCTAAAGATGAATCAGACATGTGTGTATGGTGTATGTATGTATGTATGTATGTATGTATGTATGTATGTATGTATGTATGTATGTATGTATGTATGTATGTATGTATGTATGTATGTATGTATGTATGTATGTATGTATGTATGTATGTTTGTTTGTTTGTTGGAAAGAACAACTTATTATCCTACGTAGTTGAATTTTTACTTATTGGTTCAGTTCCGGGGGCAATGCGTTTTTATGGTAAGCATGACCACAAAAAAGTGGTCACTCAAAATTTTGTTTATGCATTTTATTATGATAGACGGTTTTAAATTTCACCATGACAGTCATAGTCTCCAGATAAAATAACTCTTCAACGGTCTGAACAGTACTTACACGAAGTTTAATATATAAATGGGCGATGAAGTCAGACTCACAAAAAGAGACGGTTATATGTTCGATTGTATGTATGTTTTTTTTGTTGTTTTTTTTTGTGTATGTCGGTTGATTTCTCCGTCAATTGCGAACCAATTTTAAAAATTATTTTTTGTTTGAAAGGGTATAATCTCCAGCCATCGCAGGGAGTCGGTGGATGGAGGCGGCACAAGACCGCTCCTCGTGGCGCTCTTTGTGGGAGGCCTATGTTCAGCAGTGGACTGCTAATGATGATGATGATGACTCTCCAGGTGGTCCCATATAAATTGTATCAAAATTGATTCAGCAGTTTTTCGAGAATAAATAGTTTTTTGAGTAAATCCATTCGATTTTTTGTTTATATTGCCTTGAGTTTGTGCTTATATTGCCTCAAATCTCTGAGATTTCTAAACCGATTTATATGGTTGTTTTTGATTCAAAAGGGAAGTTTTTCAGTGTAGTTCCATATAAACTTCATCAAAATTGGTTCAGTAGTTTTATTAGAAAATCTATTTGTTTTATGGTTTGCGTTCTCTAATATCTTGGGATTTCTGAACCGAAGTAGATGATTGTTTTTACTTGAGAAAGAAGACCTCTAGTGTGGTACTGTATAAATTTCATCAAAATTGGTTGAGCGATGGTGGCCTAACGGTTCTATAGTGCAATTTAGAATCCAACGATACCGGGTTCAAAACCTAGGCTCCGCACCCGTGACTTTTAGTTATGTGCGGTTTTCCATTGCTCCGTGCTTCGGAGGGCACGTTAAGCTGTCGGTTCCGGCTGTTATTGATTAATAGCAGTCGTTAAGTCATGTCAGAGGCACTCGGGCGGCTTGACAAACTCTGACATCAGAGGACAGCACTACCTCATACGACAAGCAAGAGGGAGGGGGGAGGTGAGAAAGAAAGGGGGGGGGGGGGGGGGGTGAAAATCGTAGCTTCCAAACAAATGGACCTATTTAGCTGTGGTTTTTTTTATGTTTGAAAGCTGGGGTAAACAAGATGATTCATAGCTATAATTTGAGGATGGAGGAGGGGGGGGAGGGGGAAGTGGTGTGAATTGTAGCTTTCAAACGAATGGACCGATTTAGCTTCGGTTTTAGATGGTTCTTAGCATACTGCAAGTCGTTGTTCTGTACAAATGCTCTCGCGCATGTTCGTATTTTGTTTCACTAAATCTTCCTTAATCAAATTATGAATTTCGAGAAAAGTTTCCTTCGACTTATTAAAATAAGTTTGTTTTATTTTTGTAGAAACGTCTGCGTGAAGATTAAATTCTACGCGGCTTTTTCTAAACTTAATGTGATTTTCTGTCCAAATTGATCACCTTTTACAGTGCGCTAATGCAATTTGCATATCAAATTCAAAATCAAAATCGTCGTCTGATGAGCTATCTAATAAATCTAATAGTGAAACCGTACTATTCGTATTTTATCATTCTGTATATAGAAAGCGGTGAAGAAATACGTGTGGCACCTAGGACGGCCTGCGAGAGAATGAATAATTTCAATATATTATCGTATCTTAGCCGTGTGTGATACTCTAAGATGCTATAATATTTTATATGCAGATATCGTAACATCAAATATTATAGTATCTTAATCGTCTGTGACGCCTTTAAGGCAGACCTTGTTATCCTTTAGTTTTTAACAAACAATGCAAGCTAGCTACGCTCGCGCCTTGCAATTATTGGCTCCTCACGTCCACAAATAGTTCGAAGTTTTTGCGCTCGCTTTGCTCGCGCCTTTGTATATTACCTATTTTCGCACGCTGAGGAATTTCATTCATATCTAATTTATACCACACTTTTTCGTGCTAACTACGCTCGCGCCTTTTGTATGATACGAGTATATTATTTTTCCTCATTTGTATAATATACAGGAAATAACTCAAAATTTTCGGAAGAGTCTTCGTGCTCAGACCACAGGTGGATCCGGTTTGAAATGGAACTTAGCAGGGTATTTCCCGCACCAACTCGTAATCCCCGTAGAACGGACAAGGTGATCTTTTATAATTTGTTAAAACATTACCACACTCCCATGTCTACGGGATCACGCCTAACAAGTACTACCGACATTGAGCAGGCGGTAGTACAATTAACAGACAGTCTCACCAAAAGCTATGAGGAAGCCTGCCCCCTCTCCCCACCATACGTAAGTAAAACTGGTAGTCACGGTTGGGGTAAAGACTTGGAGAAACTGAAAGCGAAGGTTCGTAAATTATTTAATAGAGCCATGAACACATACCATGATAAGGACTGGGAGCAATATAGAAAGGCGCGGGTGGCGTACAAAAAACTACTTCGTTCCAAAGGTCGTAAGTCATGGAAAAAATATAGTACAAACATAGAAACGAATACGCAGGCAAATAGGGTCAGGAAAATTCTAGCAGCTGACCATAAGCGCGATATCGGTTCTTTAAAAAAACTACACAACACTTACACTAAAACAGAAACAGAAACAAATAGCCTACTTTTACAGACACATTTCCCAGGATGCCAAATCACTGATACCATTACATGGTTTGACATTGAAGAGGCTATACCTGCTGATGCGGATTGGGATGTTGCGAAGTCAGTAGTAAGGCGGAAAAGAATTAGTTGGGCTATAGGTACATTCTTACCTTACAAAACAGCTGGGCTGGACGGTATCTTTCCGGGACTCCTCCAATGGGGAGAGGGACATATAAACGGTACACTGGATTTAATCTTCAGGGCGTGTTTATCCTATCGGTACATTCCTTTAGGCTGGAGAGAGGTTAGAGTATTATTTATTCCCAAACCAGGAAAGAGTGACTACACAGACCCTAAATCTTATAAACCGATAAGTCTTACATCCTTCCTCCTTAAAACCTTGGAAAGACTTTGTGATCGGTACTTTAGAGATAGCATTCTAACTATATCACCATTACACCCACAACAGCACGCATATAGTTCGCGTAAATCAACAGAATCAGCTTTACACAAAGTGATAAACACAATAGAACAAGATTTAAAAAACAAAACGTTGTGCCTGGGCGCTTTCATCGATATTGAAGGTGCTTTTGACAGAACTAACTTTAGAAGCATAAACGCAGCGCTGGGGAAGCATGGTGTTGAGTCGACATTGGTTGATTGGGTCATAAACATGTTAAAGCTAAGGGCGGTTAGGGTCGACCATTAGAGGTGGAACCATTAGAGGGGTGGTGGCAAGAGGGTGCCCTCAAGGGGGAGTACTGTCACCCCTACTATGGAACATGGTGGTAAATGACCTAATTACAGAGCTTAACAACCGACGCTTCTTCACAGTTGGCTATGCGGACGATCTGACTATCCTTGTATCAGGACACTTTGCTAGCGTATCATGTGACATCATGAATAACGCCTTAAAGATCGTAGAAACCTGGTGCTTAGACTATGGATTAACTGTGAATCCAACAAAAACACAACTGGTAATGTTTACTAACAAAAGAAACTTAGGACGATACACACTACCCCACTTTTCGACCCGCAGTTAACCTTAACTGATGAGGAAAGTACCTGGGTATCATCTTAGATAGCAAATTGAACTGGGCTAGACACCTAGAAAACAAAATTAAGAAAGCAACCATATCTTTCTGGCAATGTCGGAAAATGATAGGTAAAACATGGGGCTTGAGTCCAAAAATAACACTATGGTTATACAATACTGTGATTAGGCCTTCTATAACATATGGTTCACTTGTTTGGTGGCCAAGGACTAAACAGGTATCTACCATAAATAAACTACAGTCCTTCCAGAGGTTGGCTTGTGTAGCAGTGACTGGTTGCATGAGAACAGCACCTACTGCTGCACTAGAGGCACTGCTGGGTATGCCACCGTTGCAGTTGCACATCCAGCAGGAGGCTGCTGCGTCTGTTTACAGACTCAAAGCACTCAATCTCTGGGATCAAAATAGTCAAACATTCCATACTAACATCATACGGGATTATGCGGAAGGTAACCCGGACATACTCTCCATTTATGATAGGGTACCAAAACAACATATTTTCAATAAACACTACAAGATACAACTATATGAGGAACCAAGTGATAGGTCAAATACTCACGAAGTAAGAATCTACACAGATGGTTCCAAAATGGAAACTGGGACGGGAGTGGGTACGTTCTCGGACGATTTGAACATGCATATAGCAGCAGCACTGGGTACTCATAACTCTATTTTCCAAGCGGAATGTGTGGGTATAATCCAGGCAGCAATAGCGATACTGCGCAGGAAGGAACTGACTCTAAAATCAGAATACTCTCTGACAGCGCCGCAGTCCTTATAGCACTTCAAAGGTATGAACATTCTTCGGGGCTAACTATCCAGTGTCACCATCTTCTGGAGGAGGTCAGTAGACATAATTACCTTACTCTCCAATGGATAAAGGGACACAGCGGATCCAGAGGGAACGATGCAGCTGATGAACTGGCAAGGAGAGGCTCGGGCATGCGCCCTGTAGGGCCAGAGCCAATGATCCCTTTGCCTTTCAGTCAAATTCGAGCCTGGATCCGTCAAAGGACACATAAACTACATCAAGAACTATGGGCAAGTATAAAGGATTGTAGACAGTCAAGGGAGGTTTTCCCGGAGTTAAATCCGAGATACTCCCGAAAACTTCTGAACCTTAAACGGGACAGTCTCCGACAAGTGGTGGGAATTGTAACTGGTCATTGCCATCTTAACAAACGCCTTCACAGATTAGGTGTCACAGACAGCCCCTTGTGCAGAGGATGCATGGGGGCAGAAGAAACGGCCACGCATGTACTCCTTGAGTGCGAAAGCGTGGCGATACAAAGGGAACAGTTCCTGGGAACAATTTCCACCCTGAGGGAAGCCTGCGCCGGAATTCGCAAGCTGCTGGCCTTCCTGAGGGACATCGGGTGGCTGAATTAGCTGTCGTCGCCCGTTTCACGCAAAAAGGGCCGATGATCGGCCTAGTTGCGGAAAAGAAGCCCGACCACCAAGAACCAAGAAGAAGAAGAACTCAAAATTGTTGTGCTCCCTTCGCTCGCGCTTTCTTGGTAATGTTACGTGTTTACGTGTTTTGCAAACAGAGAAGATTGATCGTAAAGGTTCATTTTAACCCCCCGAAAAGAGATGGGTGTTATAAGTTTAGGGTGTGTATCCGTGTGTCTGTCTCTGGCATCGTAGCTCCCAAGCTGATGTGATGGATATGGGTCTTAGCTATAAAAGGGGGGGTGGGGGGAAGAGGGGGGTCAAGGCTTATATATTTGTTCTTGTCTTTACATAATTACTCTAATAAAAGTATAAGTAGCTCAAAAATTTTGCACTCGCTTCGTTCGCAACTTTATAATATTGCTTGTTTCGAACTCATAAAAGATCGACCGTAAACGTCCGTTTTTTCACATAACTACACTAATAAAAATATACGGAGCTGAAAATAGCGCTCGCTTCGCTCGCGCCTTCTTGATAATAATGCATGTTATGCGCACATAGAAAATCGATCATAAACATTCTTACTGTTCACATAGCTACGCAATAAAAGTATATATAAGTCATCATCATGTCAGCCTTTAGAAGTCCACTACTGAACATAGGCCTCCCCCAAAGAGCGCCATGACGAGCGATCTTGTGCCACCTCCATCCACCGACTTCCTGCGATGGCTACAATGTCGTCGGTCCATCGTGTGGGGGTCTCCCCACACTTCGCTTGCTTGTTCGTATTCGTGTTCGTATATATAAGTAGCTCAAAATATTCAAATAAAAAAGGGCGCTAATTATAAGCTGATTGCTAAGGCTAGTCCTGTGAACAAGAATAGGTTGATGATGATGATCATTTGTTAAATGATTTGGAATAATTATGTTTAATTTTTACACAAATAAAATTATCAGAAAGGTTTCGCTTTCTGCTTGTGATAGTGTCTATCATTTTGTGAATTGGAATTTTATTTAATATATTATTTTAAAATAAGTCCGATAATAAAGAAATAACAATATATGAAGGATAAAAAATGATTCATTATTTAGATAACATTATTTTTCGTTATTTTATGAAAAATGATGAAAAACTTGCTTCAAAATGAACATGGTTGGTCAGGGAAATTTGGCAAAATGGTCAGGGAAAGTCAGGGATAAGTCAGGGATTTATTTTAGAATTTTTAGTGGACACCCTGGTAAAATTAGTCTGTTTACTGATATAGCCACTGCAAAATTAGCATATTTTAGTTTAGTTTCACAGTATTATGTCATAATGGCATTTTGCTGTGGGGCAAGGCCGCGGAAATTCAAAGTCAAAATCAGAGTATTTTATTGTAAATAGGCAAAAATAATAGCACTTTTACAAGTCAAAGTTAACATCTCCTGAACAAAGAGATATACATAAAATATTATAAAAAAATCAAGTCAATCCAAATTTGGATAAACTAAGTATTCTTTGAGTTTGAAAAGGAAATTTCCCTTTCATGTGCCAACAGAGTTAAATCTCACACTGGAAAAGGAAATACCCTTCTGGCTCTACCGGTGCTTCGGAAATACGCCCGTTAGAGAAGAGAGCACCAAGAAACTCTACGGGGATGTATTTTTTTCCATATTTGTTAATTATTTATATATTTTTCAAATGTCACAATTATAACAAAACATGTAAACTACAAATATAAAAGTTAAAAGTGACAATGAGAAATAAAAAAAACAATATTTGTGCTGCAGAAGAGAGCAATTCGTTCCATTTATAATATGAAATCACACGATTCTCTTAAGGAACGTTTTAAAGAGATCAATATTCTTACAGTGGCTGGTCAATATATATATGAAAATATAATGTATGTTTGGAAGAATATCAATACCTTTGTTAAAAATAGGGATGTTCATAATTTTAGTAAACTGAAAGTGTCTGAATTTCGGTTAAAGAAAGTTAGTGGTTCATATATGGGGAACTGTATACGATTTTTTAATAAGTTACCTGACGGCATTGATCAATTACCAATGCATAGGTTTAAAACTTTTGTTAAAGTAAATCTCATAAAGAAAGCGTATTACAATGTAAATCATTATATTAATGACAGAAATGCATGGCCTGATGTCTCCAAGCTCCATGATAATAATAAGTGATAACTTCGATGTTAACATTATGTGAACAAAATGTTCAAAGTACTCTGTGAGATGTCTCACAACATACCATGAGATCATGACAGGATGTCACGTTGTTTTATACAACTTAATTATCTAGTTAGATTTCTTGAGATGTTAATTTTGACTTGTAAAAGTGCTTTTGCATTTACAATAAAAATACTTTGAATATGACTTTGACTTTAAATAAATATCAATAGACAGACAGGATTTATAAAGTTCTATAGTGTTACATTAAAGTTTACCTATGTCACTTGTTGTTTTTTAATGACCTCTATTAGCGTTACAATAAAGTCTGAAATAATTTCTGTGTTAGGTTAAATAATTTCAAAGGAAAATGTTTACAGATGCTCCGAAAGATAATTCAATTAGTCATTCAGGTAGGTAAATCTTAATCTAGCTAGTTATCGTAATAAACAATAATTACTATCACATGAATCACGCAAATTCTAGTTATAAGCATTTTTGAAAATAATTAGACGATAAAACTGCTGAACTATGGTGATGGCACATCTGAGGCACAACAAAAGATTAGTGTTTCCAAAATCTAAAATGGAAAGGCTCAGCACAAGCACACATACTACGGCGATTAAAATTTACATCCGTAAAAGTAACAATTAAATAAAAAGGAAAATGTATTTGCCGCTAAATTAAAACTTTATCTGATTTTATTCTTTGCATGATTTCTTCAAAGATAACAAATAATTAATTAAATGTTATCTAACTAATGTAGGTATATATCTAATGTATAACTCCTGTTCTTTTCATGTTGCTGTGACCGACGCGGTCCATAATGACATGTTATTTTTATATTATTCTTTTTACCTTCTAATTGTTTGCATTATAGAATAAAATATATATTTGAATTCGATATTAAACAAGACATAAGTTCAGAAAACCCGAGTTTGGTTAGGTAAAAATAGCTTTTGACACTCTTGCAATGAACACGAATCGATTGATACCTCGCATATCAAAATCAGACCAAGTTTTTACCATCGATGAAATGTCTTTTGTTAAATTGATATATAGATAAAATAAGTATTCGATGAGTCGTCATAGATTAAATGAAATTAGGTTAAACGTGTTTCGAAGTAGCGTAGTGAACCCAAGTTTTTAGTTCGAACACGTTGTAGTATTTCATTCTATTTAAACTTGTGTACTTACAGTTATTTGGAGGAGCTATTCCTTAAGTTGTATATTTGATAACTTTACCAGTTATCCTTATGGAATAACTTTTCTTGATGTCTAATTATATATATCTTGAGTAGGTAATGAGTAGTACAGCTTTACTGGACACGATTATGGTCTGCTTCTAACTTTTTCACCTCTGTAAACAAAATCGTTTAAGTTAGTACAAATATTATGATTATGATGTAAAGTTTAGTTGTGAGATAATGGAAATTGGTAATATATGTTTATTCTAAGCTATAGAACTATACGGAACATATTTATGTAATTTAACCACTTAGATTCATTCTAGTAAACGTTGAATAATGTCTCGATGATTTCTGGTTCATATGTCTGCATTTGTTTGTTATTAATCCTTCTGGGAAGCTCTCCAGAACCTTGCCTTTTTCCTTCAGATTGGTATTACGCTTAAATAAGCACCTCTCCAAAGCATTGTAGTATGTTATATGTTAGTAATAAATTCTAGTCTTATTAATACATCTTGCTAGTAAAGAAAATCTGAAGTTTGAGCTATTTAGAGAATAAATCTTTATAATTATATAAATACATCCTATAACAGGCCTCAAATTTTGTATTACATTGTAGTCTGGTCTAACTTTCGTAATTTATGTTTTTTTTAGCTAAAATGATATGATATTTGAATAGGAATTAACGATGTTATGTATAACTACTTCCAGACATACTTTCTAAACATGTTACATACTCGTACCTCGATATAGTGTAATTTCATAGAAAAACGTAATTATTTGCTTATAATATTAGTTTCTGTGATGTAAAATAAGTGGTGAAATTGGTGTGTTCAGAGCATCGACCTTATTAAAGGGTCGATGGTTCGGGTTCACTACGCTACTTCGAAACACGTTTCACCTAATTCAGAGATAACTTTCGGATAAAACGGTGTACGAGGTGTTATTGCATAGAATTACATAAATATATATGTCTATGTGTTATTGTCTGTATTTGTTACCTTACTTTATTGTTTTATTGCGTGTTTGTCTATGTTTTTAGTATAATTGTAATTATGTACATATAAAGATTTTTGTAGCAAGAGGTTTCGCAGATTTTGCTGAATCCAATGAGTGTAATATTTTTACTGAAGAACACACATAGCTTGAGTAATCCGTGTTTGTAGTTTATTTAATTTAGATAGAAGCCGTCAAATAGGCATTTGCTGTCAATTTTATTCGCTTAATTTCATATTTAGAATAAGAAACATATCCAACCTCACCTAATTTTACACCAAAATAACTGTTCATTACTAATTCTGTAATATATTCCTATGTTCTTTGTTCAAACCTTAGAAAGTCTCCATGTTAAATCTAGGCACAAGGATGGTCAGTTATCAATAACTATTCAAACCGAAAGGTTTAAAATAAGTTCTTACTAGAGGAACCCCCTCAACCTTACCAATATATAACAGTGAAACGTTGTCTGTTTGTTTATTTGTTTGTTTGTTTAGGGAGCTTTCACGCGATAACGGCTGGACGGATTTTGATGAAATTTGGAATGAAACGAATGCTTATACCCTGGAATAAAACATGAAATACTTTTTATCCCGGAAAATTGTAAGTTTCCACGGGAAAACAGGGAAATATTGATTAATCGCTGTAAGGAACGGTTTCCATGGAAACGAAATAACAAGCCTGTCAATAAACATTAAGAGCGTAGGAGCTATACCTACTTTTGCATTTGTTTTAAATATCTTAGAAGAATAAAGTATAGATAGATAACTCTTTATTGCACTAAAAACTTAAATTATGGCACATCAACAATGACCTTAAAATAGTACAATCGGCGGCCTTAATACTAAGCAGCGATATCTTCCAGGCAACCTTAGATTAGAAAGCGAGAACATGAACATTAATGAACGATAGTGTGCATGTGCAAGTATACGAGTACATTTACTGAAATTAATAAATTTATATTTTTAGAATATATATATACAATAAAATATGACTTATAAGGATGTTTTTTTTCGCAATAACTGTAGTGCGCGTGGGAGAATTCGCGCGCGGGAAATGTTATAATACGTATAAAAAAAAATTATTTACAGTGAAGTATTTTCAGCGTAAAGGGATAATATATCCCATCCGTTCAAGTAACGCGCGTGATTCTCAAAGGGAATGGTGTAAGATTATCCACACTGGAAATTATAGGACACTCTCTAAAGTTTTTCTACTTAAACACTTAGATGGTGCGTCGACCGTCACACAGTCTTCGATGTCTACGCATGCTGAACGACATCATCGATCATTGAAGATCTGTGGAGTTTGGCAGTCTAGTTGAAGATCAAAAAAAGCAGTCAATCGAAAGAAGAGCTCGACCTTCACGATCTGGTATGAAAAAACTGTATTGCCCAAGGCACCTGATTACTCCACAGAGATCGATAAATATTTGAAGACAGCTCTAGGACTAGCGACACTCCTTCTCCGAAGCCTGGTGCTGAACAAGCTGCTGTAGTTGAAAACCTACATCGGGCCAGCTGTTGGCGGGTCATCGCAACCTTTTCCTGTCCACGGGCGTCGTCGCAACCGGCTCCTGTCCTCGGGCTGTTGGAAGACCATCCGGGAAGAGTTCCAGTCTCTGTATTCAGATGAAGACTACTTGATTAATTCCTTTCTTTAACTATATCTATAGATAGATAACCTCTTCGACGTAAATAAATTTAGGACCTTACATGTAGGCAGGACCTCAGATTAATATTTTTTTAGAGAATACAGATAGGAAACCTTTTAGGAGTCTCCACTTCTTGTTCAGCTCTTTAGATATCATGAAAAGTCCTAGAACTTATTCCTTTAGATAGGGTATCTTGGGGATACTATAGATAGCCCTAAAGCATCTAAAGACAAGACTCTCAAAATATCCTACAAATCCTCTGCTCAATATTGACAGGGTACCTAGAGGATGTTCTAGATATCCCTCGCGCATCAGACCCTCGAGATATCTTAAAGTCCTCGCACTTACTACTATAGTTAATATTGACAGGATATCTGGAGTATATTCTAGGGAGCCTCATGCATCAAAACAGACCCTCAAGATACCTAGAAAAGCCCTCGTGCTTTGAAGCTATCCAAGACCCTTTAATCAAGGAATCATGGTACGCTTAATCTCTATCGTTTTTTTTTATTAATTGTGCGTAACGTACCATAGCCCAGACTAACATCTCATGCTTAGTAAAGTGATGGTATTTAATGTCCTAAAAACATAATTCCCCATTATTTTACGGTCACCTCTAGAGTAGTGAGCCACAGACGTAGAGCAATAAACGACATCAAACCATTTAAGTCTTCTAGTCGTAGACAAAGGACCTTAAACCGTAAGTAAGCGTAATTCATAATCTTACTACTAGTCGTAGACTTAGGACCTTCAACCGGAAGTAAGCGTAATTCATAATCTTACTGTGAATTAATACTTTACCTCTACGGTCCTTCATTGAGGGTTATGTCATAATGCAACGTTCCACTACGGTTTTAGATACTCTTTGATTTTGATCCACCTAAACGTTACGTGACAGTCTGGCGCTCCCAACGCGGTCTTACCGTCCTTTAATGGTTTAGCGCCAACTTTACACAACAGCGTAACGCGTAGAGATCCTCTCATCTCTTTTTAAAAACTTTACGATGCAACATAACCCTTCGTTTGCTTCGCTCTAGTCACAGTACATATAAAGTCGAGTAAAGAAAATAGCCTGAACATGAATTGATTGTTACCTTGCTTGTCAAAATTGGACCAATAGGGGCGAAGCTATGGTGAAACATATAAGGAAGTATAAGCTTTGGTTATCTCAGGGGTCTGGGAAATAAACAGTTAGTATCCTACCGCCGAGTTTCATTGACGTCTCAACACATACACTAGCTGTGCCCGCGGCTTTACCCGCATGGTCATTTCATTTAAAAGTAGCCCATACTGTAAAATATACTACATTTCTTCAAAATTAGTTTAAAACCCTAGACTATCCAACAGTGAAAACCGCATCGCAATCGGTCCAGTAGTTTTTACGTGATGCCTGAACAAACATACAGACAAACAAACTAACAAACCACAAACAACCGAATCAGTGCAACTCTTCAGTTGCAATAGTCCGGCTATTTAAAATCACCGAACTATCGCTATCTGGACCATTTTTTATACGCTTTATATTAGCTTCACTTGTATTTTTGTATGTTTGTAACCTTTGGACGCTACTTTGACCCACTTTAAACGGTCAGAATTCATTCAAATTTTGCACACCTGTCAAAGACCGATGACAATGCAATAATTCGAAAAAAAAGAAAAAAAAAAGCTCATATAAATAAACCAAACTAAAAAGTAGAAAATAAATAATAGTTTAAAAAAACTAAAAAACACGCTTTATATAGAAAACCAAACTAAAAAATAGAAAATAAATTTTAATAGTGTAAATAAGAAAAAAATGTTTTAATTAAAAAAAAGCGTGGGGTGCTTTTTAATATATTATCGAAATGATAATCCTTCTTCATGAAATATTTATAACTATTGACCCATGCACCCCACGTTTTTTTGAAATAAAACATATTTTCTTATTTACACTACTAAAATTTATTTTCTATTTTTTAGTTTGGTTTTCTATATATAGAGTGTTTTTTAGTTATGTTAAACTATTTTTTTTTTTAATTATCTTCATTGTACAGACTTTTTCTTTCTTATGTGTGTGAACTGATATACAAGAAGTAAAAAAAACTAATCACTCATTAGAATATGTTCCTAACACGATGTTGTACAAATAAATGCTAACAATACTACTCCAAAGATTAATCACTCATTAGAATATGTTCCTAACACGATGTTGTACAAATAAATGCTAACAATACTACTCCAAAGATTAATCACTCATTAGAATATGTTCCTAACACGATGTTGTACAAATAAATGCTAACAATACTACTCCAAAGATTAATCACTCATTAGAATATGTTCCTAACACGATGTTGTACAAATAAATGCTAACAATACTACTCCAAAGATTAGTTTGTTTTACTTATAATAGGGGTATTTTAATAATTTACCTGAATTGTATCAGTTTGCTAAAATTCTAGTCTTTTGAAATATGTGTTAAATGATACAAGTCAAGTTATACCCCTCATTAAAACACATATTTATTGTATAAATAAATACAAGTTTTAGAAAAATAATTAACGTTTATTAAACTTCTTCAAAATCAATAATTCACTTACAAATAAGGCACAGTTTTATTAAAATTCTTAGGAGAGGTAAATTGAGATCTTTTTAAAAGCAAGTAGTTTTAAACTTAAATACTAAGAAATGGCACAGATCAATCTTACGCAGGTATCACACTAAGCAATGTGAACCTACTCAGTAGTAGTAGTAGTAATCATAACATTATATTGTATCACAATCATTGTCTGAATCTTAAAAAGAAATAGAAAAATAATAAACATAACAAAATTGCTAACACGTTACTTAAACTTACACAGCACAGTTAACAGCTTAACAGCTGTCGACCTATCCTATATAGGCAGTAATTCCACTCTATGAGATGGGCAGATCGAAGTAAAAGAATAAAGAGAACAAAAAAGTACGTAGGTACTTAAAACATAAAAAACTTTATAAAAATATACCAACTATTAGGTAGGCGTTAAAACATAGTTATAACAAAGAAAAAAACCTAATAAGTCTTAGGAGTTGAATGAACTAGAAATTACTCATCTTCAGAATCATCATCATTATACGGAAGAGTTTCTTAACATCATTCTTGCAGTTCAGGCTTCTGTATAGCTCATAGCGCCCTTATGAATAAAGCACAGTAAATCTAATAGATCCTCTTTTAGGTTGAAATAGTAATCTTAGAGTGGTAGGCCTTCGGTACCGTATTTATTGTAGTCATCGTAAGCTTTACCACGTTTAGAACAATCCATGGTCATGTACTCAACATTCTTGATTTATTATTTGTAAGAAAAACAGGAAATGTTTTCTTTGGAATACAAAATAGATCTAACGTCGCACCATAGAAACTTTTCATTGGCTGTGTCGGCTTTTCTAATAGTAAAAAATTGATTTAAAACATAATTGAAATCATAAAACATATCACGAGTCATCCCGATAACAGTAAACTTTGCTGTTTTGTTTGAAGCTGTACACACTAGCTGGTACCAATCTCTTGGCAAGTGAATATCCATACTCGTGTGCTTCTTCTTATACTCAAACAAAGCACGGTCGGTGTCAGCCTCCATGTATGACCGGGTAGAGAAATTTATGTTCAATCAATTGTAACAGTGGGGATAGATTAGCAACCAGCATCAACATAGTTGTAATAATCGAATTCGTGTTTTGGCCCGGGCAACTATCAGAGTACATGATCAGCTTCTTGGTTTGGGTTTAAATGCGGCAGTTGATTTATGATAAAATCGTATAGACATGAAGCTATATCGTTAGATCCTCTATTCCCTTCACACTCCGGCCACAAAGTATTTTTTTTAAGTGAGGTCCAATTGGATGACCAAAGCTGTCTCTTGTAAAATGCTACATTTATTTGTAAGTGGGGAGTGGACATACATTATTGCAAATCAAATGTTATAACCATTGAAAGGACCGTTGCGTAGGCTAGTAAAAAACTTAGAGAGACGGTGCTCAGCAGTTCATCATGTATTGGTCACAACGCAACGGAATAGTCTTGTCTATGCCTTAGAACGTTCTAAATTAAAAGAGAACTTGTGCAAACAGGAGTGTGTGTGTGAGTGTAAGATTGAGTTTCCCAGAGGGATATCAAACTCTAAAACAGAAAGTATCTTTCAACAGTATATTAACACGCAAGTAGGCGAAGGCTTCCCTCACTACCGTAGCTCGCTGACTCAAAATGATTTGGAGTGGACCAACCTGGAAGCTTCCCGGGACGCCGTACCGTCGTCTGGCGTGCCGCCGCGGATCGCCTCCTTACTCCACTCGTTCAGCTCCTCCTGCTCTCCACGGACGGTGCCTTCCGCTCCTCTCGAACGGTTTCTGCGTCTCCCACGGTCGGAGTCTGGTGTCTCTCTCGATCGGTGTCTTCTAAGGGACAGGTGGTGCGTTGGAGACCTACTGGTGACCCTCGGAGATCAGCTTCTTCCACGAACGGTGGTGAGCCCCGGGAGATCGGCGCACAGCAGCTCGGGGTGGTGAGGGCAGCGGCCGTCCGTTTAAATGTTTAACTCTGTGTTTAAATGTGTCTCGAGATGCCCGCCTTAGATAGTCGCGGTGCAAAATCAAAACAGATATTTCGTTAGTACAATACTTGAATCACGGGAAATCCTACTAACCAGACAACACAGATGCAAATTCAACCATTATCCATTGATTTTTAGATAGGCGAAATCATCATTCTGTCTTCAACAAAGAAATACTTTCATTGTTCCTTCATCGAAGAAAGTGGCGCCGCGAACGGTCGTTCGGCGTTTTTTATTCCAAACTTGGTGTCTGGCTTCCACTTACGGGGAAAACACACCTTGATCTAATAGAGAAGTCGCTCCTCCTCGCCAGATGGCGTTGTACCCAATACATTCTATTTAATCGGGATTTACAACAAAATCTCACATGGAGTCATGATTTAACATGCTACAACATCTTTGCATGACTGAGCCAGTTGTTTTTATTTTTTCTTCTCTTCGTAAGCAGCCTTAAATGCTTTTTGGTGCTCTTTCAGTGTCTTTGTACAATTTGCGTAATTAATCAATTAAGTTTTATATTTATGCGGTCACATTTTGAACAAGTATCTACTGATGGCATTTTGAAGGACAGATTCATGGTATCAAATACCTTTTGAAAATGGTTTGGCTAACTGAAATGAAATGAAATGAAATGTATTTATTGCAGAAACTGTGTTATAAAGCGTTTTTATGCAATATTGTTTGTTTCAACAGTTTGCCCAACTAAGGACGTACAATATTTATAATAATAACATGCACATTAATTTACATACAATTTTAAAATTAATTTAATTACAATTTTTATTTGATTTTATAAATGTGAAAGAAAATCATATTTTTTTTAATACATGTCAATTTAATTTAATTATCAATTGAGCAATTCTTTTAAGTCATAGAAACATTTTTCAGCTAGCCACTTATACAGCTTTGTCTTAAATTGCTTTGTTGGTAATTCTCTCAGATCTCGAGGTATTTTATTGAATATTTTCACTGACATAACAAAACAGTTCCCTCTAAATAAAGCAGTTCTGCAAGCAGGCAACAACAATCGAGTCGGATCTCTATTTTTTATCTTTGATTTCGTTTTATCCTTGCATTCATTGAAAAGCGATGAGCGCTCTCTAACAAAACATCCTACTTGAAAAACATACAATCCTGTTAAGGTTAATAGATTTAATCTCCTAAAAAGTGGTTTACAAGATTCAAGTGGGCCGACTCCACATACGGCTCTCACACTTTTTTTTGTACTATGAAAGCCCTCTAGACATCTGTGGAGTTACCCCAGACTATTAGACCATATCTTAAAACTGAGGCGACATATCCATGGTATGCTGTTAGTGCAGTACTTTGTCCAGCTGTGCGTCTCAATCTTTTTATAGCAAAAACAAAACGATTGAGTTTTTTACACATTACATTAATATGAGACTTCTAGTTCAAATGTCTGTCAAGTGTTTAATACCAAGGAATTTAATTTCGTCAACTTTTTCAATTATATTATTTCTACATGTCAAATTAAAATTAGAATTATCAATATTATTATAATTTAGAAAATTTATGAATTTAGTTTTTTCTATGTTCGCACGAAGGTTATTTCGATCTAGCCAATTTACAACGTTTTCTATTTCAAAATTGGTCATCCTTTCAAAGTTTTCATTTTTGTTATTATTACGTATCACGACTGAGTCATCATCTGCAAACAGCACACACTGACACTCTGTTATATTTGGCAAGTCATTGATGTATAGTAAAAATAGCAAGGGCCCCAAAATGCTACCTTGGGGCACTCACACCTTATTACACCTTGCACTCGATCTGGAAATAGCAGGCATTAGATTAAACCGTCAAGCGATGATGCATGGCCTTTTCAAAAATGTTGCCCAAGACTGGAATTAAAGTAATAGGTCTATAGTTGTTTAGATCTTTTTTACTATCTTTTTTATGTAGAGACTTTACCACGGACATTTTGAGTCTTTCTGGAAAAAGTGGAAGTGGTTCCGTTACTGTCTGTCCGTTTTTGACAATTATAGGATTTACTTTTTCTAATGATTTTTCACAGTCCACTTTATCTTTAGTTATATGCCATGTAGCTTTATATTTATTTTTAGATTTTGATAAAAATGACAAATTCATATATTTCCTAGATTTCTCTATGCATTCCCTTAACACTTTACTGTATTTTTTGTAATTTAATTTATTATTCGATGTCTTGAACTTATAGCAGCGATATCGCAGTACTCTTTTATGCTTTGTGGATATTTTAATACCTTTGGTTATCCATCTTGCTGTTGATGAATTACTTTGAACTTTCTGTTTTTCCATTGAAAAGCATAAGTTATATAACAAACAAAGAAAGTCATGAAAAACATTTAAAGCTTTATTTAAGTCATGTTCGTTGTACACATCTGCCCATGTAAGGGTTGACAAATGATTCAAAAATTTACTAATGTTTTCTGGACTGTAATTTCGTGACTCAACATACCAATGGTCAATACGCTTATGTTTATGTGCAACAGGAACGGTCAGAGTTTGACTAGTGTCATGATCTGAGAGAAACATTGGGTGAATATCAGCTACGGCACCGTCAATATTGCTGATAATGTGGTAGATACAACTCTTTTGTCGGGTTGGTTTTGTGATGTGAAGAGATAGGTTATAGTTTAGGGCAAGATCCTGAAGACGTGACGCTGCTGTGCTCTGCTTTAGAGTGTCAATGTTAAGGTCAAGCAATCACTACCTTTCTGGAGAGTTTTACCACATATTTGTTTAATAATACCTCTAGTCTGTTAAAAAATATATTTATATCGCTATATGGAGTCCTGTAAATGCATAATATTATATAATTGACTATAGGGATAGTTATGCCACAAACTTCGAAGGACTTTTCTAACGGAATTTCTTTGCTTATATCAAGTTTTTTATAACCTAGAGAATTTCGTGTAAGTATGTAAACTCCCCCTCGCTTTTCACTAGTTCTTGAAAAGAAAGTAGCTAACTGAAATCCTTTAAAGATAATATTTAATTCACTACCAGATTTAACGAACGTTTCCGTTAGACATATATTACATCTATTTCCTGTTTTTTTCTGTGATAACTCATCAATGCATACTTCAAGCGTATCAAGTTTATTTAATAGGCCAGCAATATTTTGATGAAATAGATTTAAGTTAGGTGAGGTAGGGCTCGGTAATGAAAATTTATTCCCGAAATAACTGATTGATATTTCCGTTTTGGTCACCTCCTGTCGTGGATTTCTTAGTTATTTTGAAAAAATACGGTATTGTGCCTATTTTTGGTGCATTGGTTAATGACTCTAATCCACTGTCTAAAGATAAGCTTTCATTTTTCATTTTTTGAAAATAGTACGGTATTGTTCCCTTTTTTTTCTGCTTTATATCAGAGTTTTTTTTTGCCGGTCGTTAGTTACAGTTCTGTTCAGATGCGATCCAATTGAATTTATGTACATATCATCATAGTAGCGCGAGTCGAGTATAAAATTATTTTTTCTACATATATAATTTATATATTTCATATGTGAAACCAACTGACGTGAGTATACTGACATGAACATACAGTTTTTATATGGCATGCAAAAATCTCTTATACAACTATTCATCATTTTTACATTAACATTTCTGTTATTGTTAACACTAAATATCATTATATTGCATTTGAGCGAGTTTATTACGCTGGATAGATCTTGAATTAATTTAGTCACATTCGTATCATTTTCCCCTACACACAATATAAGTTGGTCTTTCTCAGTCAAATTAAGCAAGTTACATTCTTTTACAATTTCCTCTGTTTTTGCAAACGGCTTATTTAAGGATGTGATATCGTAATTTCCGTAACATGATACCAATTTACGTATATCCAATAGCGTACAAGAGAGCCCAGAAAATTGTGGCAGCCAACAATTTTCTGGGCTCTCTTGTACGCTAGTATAGATGAGTAGTATGAGTAAATGTGGCTTACAGTTTTGGTTTTGAGTTGATTTGCTCGTGTCGCACTCCTATACATACTTTTATGTCAGTCAAATTCACGACGTCTTTAGACAAAAAATAGTATCATTTCTTGAGATTGTTAGTCTAAGATATTTTTTTTGGGGAGACCAGGTATAATTGTTATTAGGCTTCAAAGTTTTATAGGTTATGTTACTGTTAATGACCTTTGAAACAAGTCTCAGACATTTTAATTATTTTATCCCCTTAATTAAGTAGGCAAGTAAGTACTTATGCGTGATAAATATAATGTTTCAAGATATTGTAGGTACCTATTCAATTACCTATCTAGTGTAACAGACTAGGTTTTTGAATAAGAATTATTTTCAATATGTTACTGCCTGGCGAGATTACAAAACAATATATTTAGATATTTTGCTGCTGTTTCACTTTGCATGGAAACAGTTGTCCTCTATTAGCACAAATATTTTGCAACAATTCCTTACACAAAATATTTTATTTACACAAAATGTATGTATGTGATTTTGTTTCTTTCGTATTTATTGTTCAATACTTTAACCAACACGCCCTATGTACTATTATTTCTTTCACAACCTGGATGACTGGTAGATAATGCTGTTTAGCTTTAAGTCGTGGTCAAACGATTGCCTAGTCCGTAATAAAAAAAAAAGAAAAAAACAATCCTACACTATTTTTGTGCAAAACAATTATAGTACATTACTGCCGCGGTCTGTAATGACTGCGTTGCCGGCAGCGATAAGGTCGAGGCCTTTATAGCGCGGTCAGCAAGGGCTGCAATGATGGCCAAGCTTGAAGGCCGAGAACTTAACTAAGCAAAGCTCGAGGCCATCATAGCGTGGCCAGCAGGGCAGTCATTGCGGACCAAGGCTTGTATAGTGGTTTACTCAAACAATGCGAGGTATTTAAATAAAACTAGCAAACTGATGAAAAAATTATATAACCCACTAAAACAACAGCAACACCAACAACAACGTCAAAAATAACAAGAACAACAAGAACAATTAAAAAGAACAACAACAACAAGAACAACAAAAAAAGAACGACAACAACAAAAACAACAAGAACTACAAAAACAACAAGAACAACCAGAACAACAACAAAAACAGCAATAACATTAAAAACAACAAGGAAAACAACAAATACAACAAGAACATCTCAACAAGAAGATTCATCTTCTCTTTAACTTCCGTAGAGAAAGGTCGCGTCGCGTGAATTTGTTTCTGTGCCTCCTGTGATGAGTGATTTTAGTCGAGTTGTACCCTTTTTGTGATTCTTACACAGGAATTATCAGAATAAAAATGTGTTTTTTTTTGGTCTAACTCACGTTCTTCTATCTGCTATAGTTTCGGAGATAGTTTGGTGTAAAGTGATATAGCTGCCGGGATTTTGGCAAAAAAAACGTGAATATATATATATATGTGAAGTTGTAACTCCTTTTAGTAATTGCTCCACACATTTTTTTCGTACTTCGTGGTATAAGAGCGATTATATTAACTTTCACATTTTATTTTTCAGTATTTTAATCGTGAATATTGATATATTTAGAGTTATATCACATTGAACCGTTTTTTCTCAACAATGATTAGGGTACAATTCAACATGTACCTACAAATTGGAATCTAAATTTATGCCTAACTTGTGATAACTAATACATCTCAACTTCATTCTACACAAATCAATTTTTATGTGTAAACGAATATAAATTGAATTGTATCTAAACCTCAAACCAAATCAAAAAAAATGTATGAAGAACAAGATGTCCTAAATGATACAAGTGCGCACATGATGAGGGTGGCGGGGGTGCGCGGGGCTGCGCAGGAGTGAAGTGACGTGGGGTTGGGGATGCGCGGGCGTCAGACATATCTTCAAACGGTTTGCGAAAAACTACAGAACAATGGCGGTCACGTTCCACCACGTAAACGTCGAGTTGGTAAGTTGATTCCTGATTTCAAACTAGAGGAAGTAAAAGCTCATTTTGCCTGTTTCCCTTGCACAGGAACCCACTACGGCAGCAACAAAATGACTTACAAGTTCTTTACAATTTGTATAAACTGAAGACTGACTCCAGTCCGCCGTTCGATGACTCCAGTGGGAAGCCGCTAGGTGGCGTCAAGCACACTAGTTCGTTTCCATAAAGCTCTGTTAAAAATAATTGTGTAAAAAAGTGAAGTCCTTATAACTTTGCTCAACGTAATAAAAAAGTGAACTGGGGCTATGAACATCGTGAAAAAAACTGTAGGAGAATTAATACTTACGAAAAAACTGTGAATAAAGCCAAGAACAAAGTCCTGCAGTGAACGTACGAAGCATCCAATCATCCAGTGAATACAACACAAATTACTAGAAGTGAATAACTGTGATATTCACACACCAACACAAACACTGGAAACCAACCCCATCGAGTTTAGGCTTATTTGATTGGTCTCGAAGACAAAACCAAATGCGGGTAGTTGGAGACAACGCTCGCCCTTCTCGACGCTGACACCCGCTACTTCAGTCTTCTCGTGACCACGATCAATGCAACTTGATCGAAACGTCGAGGTAAATTAATATTAAGTTTTCAGCGCGATTAAGTCCCGTTTAAATATTTAACTATGTGGTCTCGATGAGTTCTCAGGTCCTAAGTGGTACTGGTGGTGTCTCGTAAAATATTGCTTTAAAAAGGATTTATATATGTACAACTTATAAATGTACAACTTTATATATGTACAACTTATAAATCAATTTGTATAGTGTTTGTTTTTCCTCATATCTACGAGATGTGAAACCATATTTTTTTTGAGTTTCATTTCATTCCAATAATACAGTTGTTTTATATGATTTAGGTGATTCATCCTTAGTCATAATTTACCAACGCCTTGAGTCCTAAGTGAGTCTATTTATATTGGCATAATATATTCCTTCCGGTGTCTGCTCAGGCTACTCAAAACCAAGAAACAAAAACAGTTTTCCATAAAAAAAGTCTTCGTTTAAAAAAGTTTTTTTGTAAACAACCACTACAAAGAATAATTTAATTACAATTAAGCCAGAACAAGCCAATTGAGAACAGATCATCACTTTTCGAAATTACCAATGTAATAATAATGCAAAAATCCATACCAATGTAAGTCAAAGTCAAAGTATTTTATTGTAAATAGGCAAAAATAAGTCAAAATTAACATCTCCTGAAAAAAGAGATAAAATATAATAAAAAGATCAAATCAATCCAAATTTAGATAAACTAAGTATTCTTTGAGTTTGAAAAGGAAATTTCCCTTTCATGTGCCAACAGAGTTAAATCTCACATTGGAAAAGGAAATACCCTTCTGACTCTACCGGTGCTTCGGAAATACGTCTGTTAGAGAAGAGAGCACCAAGAAACTCTACGGGGATGTATTTTTTCCATATTTGTTCATTCTTATTTTTTTCAAATGTGTCAATTATAACAAAACATGTAAACTACAAATATAAAAGGTAAAAGTGACAATGAGATGTGACAATGAGATGACACTTTTAGTTTATTTTTATTTCTAGTATTAAAATTATGAACATCCCTATTTTTAACAACGGTATTGATATTCTTCCGAACATACATTATATTTTCATATATATATTGACAAGCCACTGTAAGAATTTGATCTCTTTAAAACGTTCCCTAAGTGAATCTCGGGATTTCATATTGTAAATGGAACGAATTGCCCTCTTCTGTAGCACAAATATTGAATGAATTTCCGCGGCCTTACCCCACAGCAAAATGCCATATGACATAATACTGTGAAAGTAACTAAAATATACTAATCTTGCAGTGGCTATATCGGTAAACTATCTAATTTTACGTACTGTATAGGCTGCAGAGCTCAATCTACCAGCTAACAACGATATGTGAGGACCCCACTGTAATTTTGAATCTACAGCAATACCCAAAAATGTGGTTGACTGCACAAGGTCTACAGGCTCACTATTTATTAAAATACTTGAATTCGTAGGAATCCCTCTGGCATTGGGTAGTGAAAATTTGATATATTTAGTTTTCTTAGGATTTAACATTAAATTGTTAGTTGTAAACCAACTAAGACCTAGCGCGATTGCCTTGTTAACATCGTCAAAATTATTCAAGGTTCTGTCAATCTTAAAAATTAGAGAAGTATCATCTGCAAACAAAACATTGGTGCCAATTCAGTTGGCACAAACTAGACTAAACTACACTAAAATTAAGTGTAGTCCTGTTCCAAGCCGATAACAATGCACTAAACTAAATTTTAGTTTGACACACCTAAATTGATTTTAATATCTCAGTTTAGTTTAGTGGTATTTTTCTATTCTGTTGTACATCACTTTAGGTATAAAGGTGCCTCCACACACTCGTGCCGAAAACTCTCAGGAAGAAATGAAAACCATAGACAAAAAGCGTGGTCTGTGTCGGGGCGCACTGCCGTTTGTTTGTCGTGAAACGTCTACTCCACGTAAAAATCGTATATTAACTTATTTAAAGTAGCTTAGTTAAAGTCCACTAGACCATATTTTATTATGATCTTCTTTGTACGGACCTTTTGTTACTTACTGCTTCATTGTAAAATCTTTATTACCTCCCTTGAAAAGAGAGGGGGGTTATAAGTTCAGGGTGTGTGTATGTGTGTGTATGTATCCGTGTGACTGTCTATGGCATTATAGCTCGCAAATGAATGAACTTATTTTGATGCGGTTTTTCTGTTTGAAAGCTGATGTGATCGCGATGCGCATGCGTGACCGTTAAAAGTAAACATGCATTTGATAGATTTAGGGACATAAATTGATGATCATTATTACTGTATATAAATCAAACCTAAGTTTGGTTATGTTATCCTTAGGTAAGGATAGGTTTGGCAAGTCTACGGTTAGGCCAAACCTTTTTTAGCATATTAAATAAAGTTTCAACGCTATGGTGTTGTTATTATTTACCTTTTAACCATATAGCAAGTGAAACTAATTAATAACCTGACAATACACTAGCAAGTTGTACCTATCTAAAATATACTGAATAGAATAGCATAACCTAAGGAGTATTCATAGAAACAAAGAAAAGTAATTGTTATATTTTTTATTGATTCTACCACCAGATTCGGAATACACTACACAGAAGAACTGGTAAGAAACTATGTAGCGAATATATTTTTTATCATCATTATTTACAATTATAATTAACACATCATAGTGATATTTTAATATCATTTTACAATCACCATAGTTACACCTGGCACAATAATAGCATTTAAATAAAATGATCCTGACCTAATCATTTCGAACACAATCACATTGATATTGGTTATAATAACATCACATTGAACTGACAGTGTCTATGTAGTATTTGTATACTCTTTGGTGCCTATTTGCAAAATACTCAGTTACACCACAGTTACACACAGTAAATATGAGACAAGGAAACAGTAGCAGAACAATAAAGTAATATCAATAGTACTTAACTTGCCAAGGTCCTGTTGGTGCGACGGTCACAGTAAAAGTGGACATTGTTATGCCACCTTTATAAAATAACCGAAAAATATCATACTACCTCACAATATTTTTCCACCAGATCGACCAATCAGGAATCATCAATGGCGTCTGGCGTGACGGAAATGTTCAATTCACTTCTACTTACATTTGGATATCCATAATAATCGTATTTTAAATATTGTAAGATAATTTTATATCATTATAATTTTTATGGAATTATACTTACAGATATTTCAGAGTTATAACAATCTGCCATCATTAATTAGTAAATACACAACTTTTTACAAAAGACTTGGTAACTTTACTTAAAATAATGAATAACTCTATTAAGCATTTTAAACATCATTATATAACTCCATAATCATAAATTCGAAGCTTTTGCATAATAAGTTGTTTTATAGTTTCAACTACATTATCGGTTTCGTTCAGAAACATATTTTTTATTACCACAGATTACAAACTCACCATAGATTTAAGAAAAGACAAATTTACTAATATATTCAATCGGTTGTCACTTTTGGCTTGACAAGCAATATGTTATGATACCATAAGTGGTAAGGTTATTCAGTGAGAATATTAATTACATTGTTAAATATTATGTTATAATCTAACACATTCATGCATGTCACACTCCGAAGAATAAAAATATACCTTTTCAACGCCCTATGCGGATGCGTGATCGTCGAAACATAACCAGATTTCCGTTTCATAAATGTACTAGTTTCTTTGAAAAACCGGATGGAGCTGTGTTGGGGCTTATGGTCATTTGTTTGTCGTAAAACGTCAACGCCACGTACAATTTGATCCAGTCCTGAAAACCTCTCGTTTGATCTGGGCTGGAGTTCAAAAAGTGTAAAATCTTTATTTTAGTACGGACTTTCCGGGCGCTGCAGCCACTTTTGTAATTATAACTCCATTTTTTTTAAATTTGTTACTCTTAAGTAGACTTTTTGCAATCTTTTTCATATTTAATCCAATTCTCTCAATGAGATCTTTACAAAAATACCAGAATCAATATGCTACCCTTACTAAATCGCGAGTTACACTGAATTAAAAATCACAAATATATCAATTTCGCTGATTTTGCTCTGTGCGTCCTGCCTACCCCCGTAATGTGTAATTTTAGTCTTTTTACAAAAATAAACATTACGTAGGTACATCATGAAGCTGACTATAAAGGGCAAAAAAGACGATATAGCCCTTTTCGTGATGGTCCACATTTAGAACCTAGTCCCCTATGTTTCCGAGTGATTTTAAAGATGTTTATTTTCAAAACTCCCACACTGTTCGAAACAATCGACCGCGCATGCGCATAGTGGCTTAAGAAAAATCTATAAAAAACAGCTCACTAACACAGATGATAAACAACGACTTATGATTACATTTGTTTATTATTAAAATATTCGCAACACTAGCAATTAAATTTAGTCGTCATAATCAAATTAGTCCTGTCACAATGATGTCTTATTTTAGTAGAAGTCAGCAACTGATACAACTTTAGGAATCACTAAAATAAATTAAATTTAGCTTTAGCTTAGTTTAGTTTAGTGAGTTGCTCAACAGAATTGGCATCATTATCACATAAGTTCTCTATGAAAAAGGGAAGATCGTTAATGTAAACCAAGAACAAGAATGGTAAGTATTGAAGTATTGAACCCTGTGGGACTCCCATTGTAATGAGAGATCCTGATGACCTCGCACCATTTACATCTACTTTTTGAATTCTATTGCTAAGATACGAGGATAAAAGATCGAGAGCTTTCCCATTAACTCCGTAATGATTCAATTTAAAAATTAATGTATACTTTTTGGATTCTATTGCTAAGATACGAGGATAAAAGATCGAGAGCTTTCCCATTAACTCCGTAATGATTCAAATTAAATTTAATGTTTCGTGGCAAACGTACCTATATAAAAGTAAGACGTTTGTTTGTTTGTTTGTTTAGGGAGCTTTCACGCGATAACGGCTGAAAAGATTTTGATGAAATTTGGAATGGAAATAGCTTATATCCTGGAATAAAACGTAGGATACTTTTATCCCGGAAAATTGTAAGTTTCTAAGGAAAAAATGGAAAATGTAGATTACTCGCTGTAAGCAACGTTTAACGCTGTAAGGAAACGAAATAACAAGTCTGTCAAGAAACAACATGAGCATTGGTCCTATTCCTACTTTTGCATTGTTTTTTAATATCCTAGAAGATTCTAAGATGCTTTTTTTGCGATAAACAGTAGTTCGCGCGGACGTAGTCGCGGATGGGAAATCTAGTACAACATAAGATAAGAAAGAGATTTTTGAAGGCGGTGCCAAGCCTATGCATCATTTAAATCAAATATCTTTACAATAAAGTTAATACACACCTATCTAAGCACCCCACTGATCTTTATGGATTTGCTGTACCGTACTTTCGTTTGTGATTGCAAGTTAAAAGCTTTTAATAAAAGAGGAACGAAGCAAATTCCCAAACTGGCATATACAAGTTTCCGAGTAGGTATTACAGTCGAGTGTTATTCGTTTTAGGAGAAGAGTTTTAATTTACGAGAACGCAGAGATGCCGCGCCAACTCTCGAAAATTGGCTCTCTATCAAAAGTTCGCGCATCGCGATCACATCGAGGGTATATAAAGCGCTGCGAAGTGGAAAACGGAACGTGGTGGTTATATTATTAATTTATTATACGAGTACAGTAAAACTAGCCGCGTGGTGCCGCCTGCCCAGCCTTATCCAGCCCGGCATCCTCTTCTCATTCAAACGCGATACATTCTTGAAGATAACTTTACCGATAACTCAACCCTACGGTCCTTCTTAAGATGACCATCAAATCTTAATTTTTGACACTATTGATTAACTCCAGTAAACATAAATGATCTATCTATATACTTATAATAAAACTGTAATGGGTTCAATTCTGTACATTGAAGATATTTTGAATTTTTTTTTTGTACCTCACTCTAGATTCGATACTGAAGCCAAAACTGTTTTTTTTTCATTTTTGTCTGTCTGTCTATCTGTCTGTCTGTCTGTCTGTCTGTCTGTCTGTCTGTCTGTCTGTCTGTCTGTCTGTCTGTCTGTATCTTGGCTAGGCATCACGCCGAAACTACTGAATGAATTTAAATTAAACTTGGTATGATTTGAGTTCATACTACGAGGTAGGACATAGGCTACTTTTCATCCCGAAAAATGAAAGGGTTCCCGCAGGATTGGGGTTGAAAGTTATTTAAAAAAACACTTACTTACACTGAAACTACAGGACGGATTTTGATGCAACTTGGCATAGTCATAGTTTATATGATAAGTTAAAATTGAGAATACTTTTTATCCCGAAAAAATAAAGAGTTCCTGCGGGATAATGTCCCAAATTCTGTAAATTAAACATATTTTGTAAATATTTTTGGGGGCCGTTCTATATTCGATACTAACGCCAAAACTGTATTTTTTTAATTTTTGTCTTTCTGTCTGTCCGTCCGTCTGTCTGTCTGCACCATAGAAGTGCATCACGCCAAAAATACTCAATGAATTAAAATAAAATTTGGTATGATTTGAGTTCATACTTTGAGGTAGGACATAGCATACTTTTCATTGAAAGTTATTTAAAAGAACACGTATCACGCTGAAACTACTTGACGGATTTTATTGAAACTTGGCACAATCATAGTTTATTTAATAGTTAAAAATTGAGGATACTTTTTATCGCGAAAAATAAAGTGTTCCTGCTGGATAATGTCCAAAATTCTGTAAATTGAACATATTACTTTTTTTTGGAGGACGTTCTATGTTCAATACTAAAGCCAACACTGCATTTTTTGAATTTTTGTCAGTCTGTCTGTATGTCCGTCTGTCTGTACCTTGGCAGCGCACCACGCCGAAAATTCTTAATGAATTCAAATTAACTATGGTATGATTTGAGTTCACACTTCGAGGTAGGACATTGGATACTTTTCATCCCGAAAAAATTAAGTGTTCCTGCAGGATAGGGGTGGAAAATTAATTAAAAGAACACTCAGCACGCTGAAACTATACATACATACACATACATATATTTGGGACAATTCCACACCAATTACCTAGCCCCAAACTAGGATACCCTGTAATATGGGCACTAGATAACGGATAAACATACATAAATACGAATATCACATCCATGACTCGGAAACAAACATTTCTGCTCATCACACAAATGATTGCACCTTGCAGGATTCGAACCCGCGACCGTTTGATTTCGTTCCCAGGGTCACTAGCCGCTAGACCAACCGGCACATTGCTATTGGACAGATGTTGATGCAACTTGGCACAGACATAGTTTATAAGATAGGTGAAAACTATGGATACATTTTGTCCCGAAAAAGTAAAGGGTTCCTGTGCGATATGGGTACAAATTGTGTACATTAAAGATATAGTGTTTTTTTTTTGGAAATTACTCTATAATCGATTATGAAGCCTAAACTGTATGTTTTTTCATTTTTGTCTGTATGTCTTAGCCGCGCATCGGAACTACTGGATAAATTCAAAATAAATTTGGTATGATTTGAGTTCGTACTACAAGGTAGGACATAGGATACTTAACATATCGAAAAATAGCGTAACCTCTTCTACGTGAATTCTCGTACAAAAGTGACAAATGAGTTGACAAATTATAAAATTACTAATTGTCCCCGCGCAAAGGGGATTCCCCATGCACAGAATCGTCACGCTGCAATATCGCGCTGTTACTCTGTGTAAGTGAAATAACCGCGCGCCGCCCACTACTGCATTTTATTAAATCTGAGTATTCTGCCGAGTAGGTACTAGGAGAATCACTACTCGTTCCATGTCTAGTATGAACTCAAATCATACCAAGTTTCATTACAATTCATTCAGTAGTCTGTCTGTCTGTAGATGCCTAGCCAAGATACTGACAGATAGACATACAGATTTCCTACGTGTCTACATGAAAGACAGTCAAAAAAATAAACAGTTTTGGCTTTGATATGGAATAAAGAACAGCCTTATTTTTTTTTACAAAATATCTTCAATGTACAGAATTGGACCTGTTACAGTTTTATTATAACCATATATGTTATATAAGAAGGTATAGATGTTTGTTGGATCCAAGTTGGAGCTATCAAGCGAGAGAAAATCTTTATTATTTTGTTACCTTTGATCATATATTTTAGCGACTGGCTGCAGCGCGGGACTCGTCTGCTGCTCGTAAACTTCTTGGACAAGAAAATGAGTATTATTTGTAATATTTCCTACTCCCTCTGAAGTTTAAATGAGCGTTGCTTT
Source organism: Alsophila aescularia (assembly GCA_946251855.1). NCBI lineage: Eukaryota > Metazoa > Arthropoda > Insecta > Lepidoptera > Geometridae > Alsophila > Alsophila aescularia. The sequence continues at coordinate 67,694,717 of OX276377.1, read as the reverse complement.
TTCGGTTAGAAATAGTAATCTGCCTAATTATACAATTAATGTTACTTTGTGCTCTGTTCAAAAGACCAAGATAAGCTTTGCATAAAGGTCCATAGAACTTCTTTATAAGTTGTAAAAAAATGAACTTGAAATTATGCTCGTATTTATTTTGTAGTTAAGAGTAATGTCTCATATTATGGTTTTGATTAGAATATTATTAAATAGCAGCTCTTGAATCGGCTAAGTTAATGAGATAATGACGTACCTACTTATACTCGTATCTATGAAATTATTATTATTACATAACTACTTTATACTGTGTCACAGTAGAATTTTAAATCTTTTAATTCGGACAGGATAAGATACACCAATAATTTTGAATGATTTCTTTTCTTGTCTGTAACACCTACTTAATCTAATTTCAAATCAAATCTGGAAAGTCGTAAATAATCTGGGTTGATTGATTGCATACCTTGTTATATAGAATATAAATAATATTGTAAATACCGAAATAAACAGGATTTATTAATATCATCATCGTACAAAGAAATTAAAGTTGGTTTCGCAATATATAATCCATAAAATGCAGGAATTTGTTTTTAAACTACACGTGATATTATTTTTTGTTTGATACACCCTTCTAATTGTGTGACGACAACCAAAATACTACGCTGGTTCACGTTCGCAGTGTCACATTTTATACGAGTATATACGTTATTATTTATCGTGTTTAAGTTTATATCGTTACCTTTTCGGCAGAGTTGCTTATCTCCATGAGGGCAACTTTACAGGAGAGTATACAGGGTGAATTTTTCAAGTGGGCGTGGATGGCTAAATCAGAAACTATCAGGAATAGATCGAAAAGTACTCAAAGGAGTCTCGGGCCCGATTTTGATGAAAACTAAAACTGCATCTTTGGATTTTGAAAAAAAAAAACAACATTCCTACGCAGGAATCGAACACGTTGATTTTGGAAACAGAAGCACACACTGTATTATTACACCATTCGATAGTGTCGCTCATAAGGATTGAATTCTGGGAAGAAATGACATACGGCAAACTTAAGGAAAGAGCTCATTTTTAACGAAAATAGTTAAACCATAACTGATTAATGGTTCAAAATGATGACCACTGTTTTCAATATTTTGGCTGGATTTGACGTCTTAAGGTTTGTACTGCATTCAGTATTAAAATATTATTGATTCCGCTTAGAATAATTTCCAAAGTTCGTTTCAAGTTATCAATTGCATTATACGTGTCTTTGTAGATTTCGTTTTTTACATACCCCCAGAGAAAATAATCTAAGGGGGTAAGATCCGGTGACCTCGCTGGCCACGGCACAGGACCATAAATTGCAATAAAATGTTCACCAAACTGCTGAATCAACATCTCTTTTACTATACGACTATTAATACTAAACAGTACGCAAACAGTTAGTAATAATCAACAAAACGTGGAACAAAATCTAAATTATTGGCGCCAATTTACTCTACGTTCTAATTTCAATTGATTACATTTTTTTCTTTTACTGTGGCATTTAACCGCGAATACATAATAAACATTTGAAATTAGAACATAATGTTGTGAAGATGACCGCGCTGCGGGTCTGTGTCACTCCACTGTGTCTGTCAGCAGGCCGGTCGCACTCCGCAACAAGTACAAATATTATGCCTACATTTCGGGGCCGCAATATTAAGGTTGAATCAGTAGGGTGTCGCGTGCGCTCTATGAGTCGCGCGTGTTAGATTATAACATAATATTTAACAATGTAATTAATATTCTCACTGAATAACCTTACCACTTATCTATTTGTCTTATTCTATTTGTAAATTTGTCTTTTTTTAGATCTATGGTGAGTTTGTAATCTGTGGTAATAAAAAAATATGTTTCTGAACGAAACTGATAATGTGGTTGAATCTATAAAACAACTTATTATGCAAAAGCTTCGAATTTATGATTATGGAGTTATATAATGACGTTTAAAATGCTTAATAGTGTTATTCATTATTCTAAGTAGAATTACCAAGGCTTTTGTGAAAAGTTGTGTGTTTACTAATTAATGATGGCAGATTGTTATAACTCTGAAATATCTGTAAGTATAATTCCATAAAAATTATAATGATTTACAATGGTCTTACAATATTAAAAATACGATTATTATGGATATCCAAATGTAAGTAGAAGCGAATTGAACATTTCCGTCACGCCAGACGCCATTGATGATTCCTGATTGGTCAATCTGGTGGAAAAATATTGTGACGTAGTATGATATTTTTCGGTTATTTTATAAAGGTGGCTTAGCAATGTTCACTTTTACTGTGGCCGTCGCACCAACAGGACTCTGGCAAGTTAAGTACTATTGATATAACTATAGTGTACTGCTACTGTTTCCTTGTCTCATATTTATTATGTGTAACTGATTATTTTGCAAATAGGTACCAAAGAGTATACAAATACTACATAGGTACTGTTGGTTCAATGTGATGTTATTATAACCAATATGGTCAATGTGATTGTGTTCGAAATGATTAGAGGTCAGGATCATTTTGTTTAAATGCTATTATTGTGCCAGATGTAACTATGTATACTTATGGTGATTGTAATATGATAATAAAATATCACTATGACCAAGTATCACATATAGGTTGTTAGTATGATAATAATAATGTGTTAACTATAATTGTAAATAATGATGATAGAAAATATACTTGCTACATAGTTTCTTGTCAGTTCTTCTATGTAGTGTATTCCGAATCTGGTGGTAGAATCAATAAAAATATAACAATTACATTTCTATAATTGATAGATTCAGGCGTTACTTTGCGGAAATCCATATTTAAAATGAACAAAATAAAAATATGTAGCTTACTTCCGCCAAAACTGTAAGTCAGACAAATGATAAATGGTAAAATTAACACAAGTAAAACCCCACGCTAAACAAAACCCTACCCAAAATTGAACTAATGAAAAATATAAATGAAATGAAAGCTAAGGCCTGGAGGCCAGAAAAAAACACTTATATACAAATAATATATATAAATATATATATATACACAATAAAAAAAACCCCAAGCTAAACAGACCCTACCCAAATACAAGTATCGTAACACTTATATATTCATATACATATAATATAAAAACACAATAAAAAACATATACCTCGATCCAAATACCAAACGTCTGACATCAATACGACACGTGTTTCGCCTCTGCACGAGGCATCTTCGGGTGATGTTGACTCGTCGAGTGCTGGACTGAGAGTGACTAAGCAATGGTGATAAATTCCCTTATATAGGCTACGCGCCTGAGCTAGTGCGACTGCACTACTGCATCGCCGCGAACCAGTTTGAGCCAGAATGAATCACTATGATTTCGCAAGGTCATGCCACTATTGCTCCATATTTACGATTACGTCATCACCGCCTGTTACTTGTGACGCATTTCCAGTGAAAATACGCAACAAAGGTGATGAAACTAAGTTGGTTTGGTCGTTCAACAATGTATACCTATTATTGTTATGTCTTAAAATTTCTAATTGTTCCAATACACGCAAACGGAAACCCTTGTCGCAAACGTGTAAAACATTATACGTATTATCACTCCGCAGAGAGTGACCGGACTCAATTAAATGTTTAGCGAAATGGGACTGCTCTGGATGACTATTCCTATACGCGGCCTTATGTTCTTTAAACCTAGTTTCAAATTTGCGGTCGGTCTGACCCACATACACCCCGTTACACTCATCACAAACCAATTTGTAAACACCGGACTTTTTGTGGTTCTCCATCCGGTCTTTACCATTACAAAGATGACGCAGATTGTTATTGGTTCGAAACGCTACATGAACGTTGTTTTTCCTTATTTGGGTAATTATCATAATATAGGTAAATAAAGTGTAATTTGTAAATAAATAAAAAATAGTTGAAAATTTTGTTTGTTTTTTTTTTTGGTGCGCCTCTTATATCTTAATTGTATTAGACATAAATATAACGATAGATGATTTGAAAAAAAAATAAAAAAAATGACACGGTTCGTGTAATTTAACATTATCGTTTTCTAACAAAAAGTATTATTAAATATAGAAACGAATCTTTAGCTATTCAATGTTTAAATTCACTAAAAAACATAGCTTTAGGCAGTCATCTTGTCTCAGCCCATTTTTTGTACGCTAATGCACGGGTCTGTGGAGCTACATTCATTAAAAGTAATTTGTTAACAAAATAAGCATAACGGTGAATATTCTGTGTGTTATATATAAACCTCTAATTTAAATTCCTGATAACATTATTTGCATAATGTAGTACAGTTTCTTCCTAAATTATATTAATTGCATGGTGTTTATTTTTAGTTATAAAATGGCGGTAACAACGTCAAAATGTCACGTCCATAGTTGTCACATCCGTAATTTCACTGTGACTACCTTTGTGACATTTTTAATACTTTTTAGGTTTGGTTTGTGTAAGTAATGGTCAGATTCGTAGTTGAGATGTCGCATCTGTATTATAATAATTAGTTTTCTCGTTTCGTCTTTTTCTTTTTCTTCCCCTGGCAACCCCGCCAAAGTAAACACAACCTTCTGTACTTTAAATTTGATTTTTAATCATAAACTTGTCGAACAGGAATTAAGAACACATTGAAGTGAACTACCATGAAGGATTGGGTTTTTGTAGTTGTTTTCGGCAAGTAAAAACCCCAATTAACTCTCAATATTATAATACAAGTTTCACAAGTAAGTACCCTCAAGTTTTAAGAAGTGACGATTATAAAAAGTTCAGTCGAATCTTACCCGCAAAAACTGAGAAAATTATAATGCCAACATCAAATGACAGCAGTATTTGACACAGCAGCCCGACCACATAGCTTGGCTTCAATCGAATTCTCAATATCGCAATCACTAATGCCTTGCGATAGAGTCGAAATTGCTATGAAAAAAGTGATAATCCGATTGTAGCCAAGTTCTGTAATTGGGCCACCGATGACGGATAATTTAGTTGTCAGCATCAAAAGACAGCAGTGAAGTTGGCGCTGTATATATGTTGGGTTGCCACACTTGTAAAATTTACTTATATGTGAGGGAACTTGCTAATACATTATTGTTGATTCCGTATATTACTTTCAAATATATATATATATATGTAACATTATGGAGTTTGTGACACATAGAAGATCGAAAAAGGTCAAGATAAACTTTAGCAACGAAAGTATTTTGAACTTATCGGCACAAAGTTTGCCGAGTATTATACAGGAAGAAGAGGCTAATGAAGAAATCAGAGAAGTATTACAAAAAACAGAAACTTCCCAAAAAAGTCACGAATAGTTCTGAGACTTCCGAGAATCTGGACATGCAGACTATACAAGTTGGAAGCAACATCTGGGAACAGGCATTGGATACAAAGGCTAAAGGAAAACAAAGCCTTATTATTCTGACTGATGAAAGCGGGAAGGGGATGAGACCAATCTTACAAAAGTTATTGGGGGATAATTTTAGTTTGATGGCTATTATAAAACCATCTGCTTCATTAAATCAGGTTTTAAGTGACTGTCTGAAAGTTTGTAAGAATTGCACCAAGTCAGACTTTGTGTTCATATTGGCTGGGACAAATTATATAAACCCGACCAAGTTTTAGTCGTTTTTGTATTACCACCTGCATAATTTGTCTAATACTAATGTTCTGCTTGGTGAAATCCATCACAACAGCTCATTGAATGTAGAAAAAATGAATAATATATTGCAGTCGATAAGCACCAACTTTGAGCACACAAAATATATTTATGTTGATGAGTTTGGCGGGGGTGACTCGCATAAGTTAATTATGTGTAGATTATTCTTGAGGCAAATTTTACAAATTAACTATAAAATTAAATTTGAAAATTTCATGGCTTCTGAGTTGCTTATTAACAGAACAAGCATTCAAAAAATGTGAGTGTCGGAACACAGAAAAAAAAACTTATTAAGAATGTATTTATTACAGATGTTGAGGCTGACTGCACACACTCATCTCCAATACCTAGCACGCAGTTTCTACGAGAGATTTTGGGCAGTGATAACTTGACTCAGGTCCTAAAAACCAGTGAAATTTCACAATCATCAGAAATGGGCATTCAAAAAACATTTTTTCGTGCCTTGCAAGCTAGGTCCTCCAGACGAAAGTCTCTTTAAAATTAACATTTTTCATCAAAATCTTTGTGGTGCTAGCAGCAAACGAGATGAGATTGAAATATATTTAAATCATTAAATTACACTCTACAATATATTTGTGTAAGTGAACATTTCCTAACTACCTCATCTGCCCCACTATATAACATCAATGACTATAATATGATTTCGTATAATTGTCGCACAAATAAAAAGAGAGGAGGCACTTGTGTATTAGCATATAAACATGTGACATGTGAAGAGATACAGTTTTGTAAAAAGCTTTATAGGACAGAATGCTTTGAAGTCTGTGGAGCTAGAGATGTTGACACAAATGTTTGCATTTGCTGTTGTTACCGTAATCCCATAGATAGTAATTTTGACGCTTTTATGGCTAATTTAAAATTATTTTTAGAGCATTTCTTCTGTAAAAAAATGTGTGCTTCTTGGGGACTTTAATATTAATCTGTTAAAGGATAATAATAAGAAAAGGGAATTTTTGAACCTACTAAGATGCTACAATTTTAGACCTTTGATATACACAACCACTTTTATTCGCAATGACTCGGAATCCTGCTTAGATAACATTTTGACTAATGTGCATGAGGAAAGTATATTACGAATTCTTGTGGATCATAACGGATTAGCTGACGGACATGCAGGTTTACATTGTACCATAGAAGTAGAGAGTACATATAATAAAAATAAAGAAAAAGTTATACTTATGGAGCGTAGGGTGTTCAATAAAAATAATACAGTTTTGTTTTGCAATCTGCTATCGGCCGTCAACTGGATGGAGCTAGGTATTAACACGTTTCTTAAAAAGTTTAGTAATATTTTCAATACAAGTTTCAAAAAAAAACAAATGAAGTTGAATTTGAGGAAGACAAGCAGCTTAAAATAGATAACAAAAGGAATTAACGTGTCTAGTAAAATGAAAAGATTTTTCTCTCGTAATGTAACAGGAAAGACTAATTCAGATGGGATAAATTATAAAAAAAGGTATTTAACACTATATAGAAAAGTAGTCAAGGGGGCAAAAAAGATAAGTATTCAAAAAAGTAAGTAATGCTAAAAACTCCTCGAAAGCTCTATGGAAAATAGTTAATACTCACAGAAAAAAAACCAAAAAAGGAAGCGATGCTTTGGTACTTAAAATTGATGGTAAAATTATTGAAAAAAACCACAAGTGAATGAATGTGGTGAATTCCTTTTCTTGTGTATTTAGTAAAAATAAATATGCAGTTTTTACTGATTCACACTGCCAAAAAGCTAAACAGATACTTAAACAGAATGTTGACAGAATAGAAACAAGTATAACTTTAGAAGAGGTTACACAAATAGAAATTAGTAAAATAGTAAAGGCAATGGAAAATAAATCATCATAAGGGTATGACGAAATTCCAATACAGATTATAAAAAAATATATAGGTTTAATAGCTACCCCTCTTGCCTATTTTTTTAACAAATGTATTAATTCCCAAGTTTTTCCTGATCAACTAAAAATAGCCAGAGTACTACTCATCTTTAAAAAAGGATCAAAATTAGATCCTTAAAACTACAGGCCTATTGGCCTAGAGATATTTCTCTATTGCCTGTGTTATCAAAAATCTTTGAGAAATTAATAAAATTTAGATTATTGAGGCATCTTTACCAAAATAACATCTTAAGTAGAAGGCAGTTTGGCTATAAAAAGAGTTTAGGAACTGGAGATGCAATGAAAACATTGGTAGAAGATGTCATCAATAGACTGAATGACAAGGTTCACAAAATAGAGCATTAAGGTGTAAGGGGGTCTGCACTGGGATTGTTGAAGTCTTATTTAAGTGGCCGTCAACAGTTTGTTGAATTATCATCATTTGACAATAATATTCAAGTGAATTACCGATCGGACTTAACACAACTCAATGTTGGTGTTCCGCAGGGTTCCATTTTGGGCCCAATTTTCTTTATATTTTTTACTAACGACCTAGTTGATTACATGGAGACCAATAGCCCTAATTCTTCTTTGGCAGATTTTGCTGACGATACTAACGCAATTTTATCGGCGGAGTCTTTGACCACATTACAGGAATGCATGGACATGGCACTTAAGAGCTTTCAGATTTGGTTTGATGCAAACAATTTGGTTCTTAATACCGATAAAACAAACGTAATGCTCTTTAAAACAACGGCAAGAAATAAAGGAACTTTGCATGTTAAGCTTGGTAAAAGTAGTGTGGATTGTGTAGATACAGTTAGGTTGTTAGGTGTCCACATTGATGTTCATCTTAATTGGAAAGCTGAGATTAAGTTAATAGAAAATTCTATAAGTTCAGCCTGCTTCGCGATCAGGAGTTTGCGTGATGAGGTAACTGTAAAACAGTTAAAATCTGTCTACTTTGCTCTAGTGGAATCAAAACTGTGTTACAGTATAATGCTTTGGGGCAACAGTTATAAATACAATACAGAAGCAGCCTTCATCATGCAAAAAGAGCTTTACGAACGATGGTACGCATACGGCATAATTATATTTTCATATTATTTTCAATTCGTGTTAGTGTATTTAATAAACTTAATTGTAATTGTATTTTATAATTGTAATTAATGTTTCGACACAATGTAAATTGTTGATGAATTGAATCAATAAATAAATAAAGGATGTCCAGTGCCCAAACAAAACACAAAAAAAAGTTTTTATGTTATTTTGATTAATAAATTTTTGATAATGACCCATTTAACGATCCATTAACGATTCTATATTAACATTTACATTGAAATATAACACCTTACCACCCTAGAAACAACGCGCAACACTACATCATTTTAAAATGATGAATTAGGTGCGATGCGAAAAAGTCACAGTCGGAGTGGCGTTTGTGTAGAAAGTGTCAGTAGGGTTAAGTATTGTTATCTCATTCACGCTAGAGTCTGCTTATGTCTATATCTCATGCACACGAAGCACGACAGTGGCAATGTAGCTGTGTTTGCCTGTAGTAGTATCTAGTCCAGTTTTTTGTTTATTTGGTTTTAAAACGTGCCGTCTGCCCTTTAACTAGATCTATGTCAAAGAAATTTTGTCTTTTTGTTTCCCCAAATATTACCCAAACATATCAATTTTCCCTAAAATGGGGAAATTTTCCCCAGATCTTGACACCCTAATTCGCCGTGGTGCGCCGATTGTCGCCGGGTTCACACGCGTTCACTTAGTGTGGACACTACGACGAAACGGAGCGAGCGTGCGGTACTAATCGGCGGATCCCACTCGTTTGCCTCAAAGAGTATATAAATACTACGTGTTTGCCTTCGCTGGCTCTCGTTCTCTTGGTGTGGAACCGGCATAAGACTCTGGACTGGGAAGGATGTGGCATTAGCATGAACGGTGAGTACATCTCACACTTGAGATTCGCAGATGACAATGTGGTAGAAACGTTGCAGGACTTGCAACAGATGTTGGACAGCCTAGCTGATTCTTCTCAAAGCATTGGTCTTCGGATGAACTTAGACAGAACAAAGGTTATGTTCAACGAACATGTTATTCCGGAACCAATTGCTCTTAACGGAACTGCTCTCAAACTTGTTCAGGAGCATATTTATCTGGGGCAAACTTTGCAACTAGGTAAAAACAACTTTGAGAGAGAGAGAGACCTGCAAAAGAATACAGCTGGGCTGGGCATTTGCGAAACTTCGTCGAGTCTTCCCGTCGCCAATACCGCAAGTATTGCAGTTGGAAGAGAAAAGCCTAAGATCGGGCTCAGTGGCGTGCTTTGGGAGAGGCCTATGTCCAGCAGTAGACTGAGACGGGCTGATGATGATGATGATGATGATGAGTGTTTCTTGACAATATAACATTTTTAATATGAAGCAGTTTTTTTTGGAAATAATATGTTTCTTGATTTTGAGTGTCCTAAGCAAACATGAGAAATAATTTATGCACAAAAAAAAGAAAATTAAATTCACTTTGAACACTTTATGCGTTGGTAAACTAAAACCAAAGTTGAATAACCTACTAATAAAACAATTGAATTAGTTTTGACCAAAATTTTCTTTCTGGAATGAAACGGAACTCTTTAAAAAAATGGCTACACATCTCGTAGGTATGAGGAAGCAAACACAAAACAAATGGATTTATAGGTTGTAAATATATAAACCCTTTTTTAAAAGCAATTTTTACGCGATATTACCAGTACCACTTAAGACCTGAGAACTCATCGAGAATCGAGAAATTCGAAGGGCATTCATCATTTGATGGTTGGATAATGGGTTCCTATGACTCCTTCTCCATCATCAGAACCTCGATACCACATTAGACCATGTCACGTAACGCTTAGGGAGATAGGAGGTCTTACCTCTGTGCGTGATACTGTAACGTAACGCGTAGAGGTAAAATCATAGAGTATCTAGAGCCGTAGTGGACCGAAGAGGTAAGGTATTAACTCACAGTTTGTAAGATTATGAATTACGCTTACTTCCGGTTTAAGGTCCTTAGTCTACGACTAGTAGACACTTTAGAGGGTTTGATTTTGATTATTGCTCTACGTCTTTGAAATGGGTGCCGCCACCAAAAATTGGGGCGGTGGCGTGGCGGAAAAATTCGTGCGGTGGCGGTGCGGCACTGGCGGCGTGGATGATTGCATGGAGGTTGAAAAAAATTACTTCCACAACCATAAAATGCACAAAAATTCAAGCAAAACGCCTTTCATTTCAAAAAGAAAATGTACAAATCTAATAGGAACCCCTCTGTAATCAGACACAATCAAAGACCTACCTACGTAAAATAAATAATTTAAAAAAAATGCGCCTCTCTTAAAATCCACATTTGCATTATTATAGGAACTCTTCCACTATCCTTCAAGAGAAAGCTCATGGCCATGTGCATTCTTAACATCCTAAAATACTGAGTATAAACCTAGTCATTAACATGTTTTTTTTATTACGGACTTAGCAATATTTTGACCACGATCTCACCTGATAGAAAGCGATGATGTGGTCGAATGTGTAGCACGATTGCCTCGTAGATACAATTCACTCTTGACTTGAACACACCTGGGTTATATTTTATCAGAAACACTGACGAGGGCAGAGCATTCCATCCCTTTGCAGTTCCTATAATAAATACGCAAATTCACCCATTTATGGTTGAAATTCCTCGCAAAAGCGAATCGGCAAAGCGCCAGCCTTTAAGGGTAGCGCTTTGCCGATCGTCTAGTCGTTCAGTGATGGAAAGGTGATGGTGGAATCAGATTGTGCAGTTCTTGTGCACACTCTCCATAGTGCAATCTGTAGAATACCTACAAGCTTGCGCCCTCGAGATGATGCACCAGATTTTAAAGCTTATTCTTTACCAGAGTGTCATCCCCAATGAGCCTCGTAGTACGTCTCTCAATTGAATCCAAAGCCTTGAACTGATACTTGGCAGATCAGTCCCAGAGCTGGCAGCAGTACTCCATACCAGATTGGACCTATGCTCGATAAAGATTCAAAAGCTGTCCCGGTGTGAAGTACCGCCTAACCTTAGACATAATACCAAGTTTCTTTGCATCTACCTTGGCTTTAGATTCAATGTAGAACCCAAAATTCAGGTTGGATGTGAGCTTAACACCAAGCTCCAATCGTTTATTGGTATTGTTACCAATCGAAGATCGGTTTAGAGGACTCTTTTTAGCAGAGAACAAACACGCCTGTGTTTTAGTAGCATAAAACTTAATCAGGTTAGCATCGCCCCAATCGGACACGGGTTCTAAGGCAAAATTAAATGGTCTACCATAGCTTTTCTCTGAAACTGGACAGCGTTGCAGCTGGCTTGTGCATTGGAAATATATCTCTCACATACAGTACTGTCACCTGGATACCCAAAGGTACCGGGCTTCAGATGGTCATTAATTTACAGTAACAGTAACAGTGTAGCAGAGAACCGATCCCTGAGGTACACCGGCATTGGTGCCCTCTAGGACTACTCAAATAGATCGTTCCTTCAAAAAAAACAGCTATTCAATTACAACTACAGACAGGTAATCCATATGAGGGAAGCTTGTTTAAAAGGCCATCGTGCCAGACCTAATCAAAATCCTTAAAAATTTCAAAGAAAACGTCAAGGGCCTTACCATGCATCTCGATGGCTTCGCTCAGTACGTAAGTGGCATACGCGAGAAGATCCCTAGTGGACTGATTTCGCTGAAATCCGTATTGCCGGATACTGAGTAGATCATTGTACTCAAGGTATACCAAGAGCCTTTTGATGACACGCTCTATACACTTACAGAGTAAGGAGCATATCGAGATGGGGCGATAATTGGCCACATCAGCACGACTACCCATTTTAGGTAGGTACTGGTTGTACATTGGCAAGCTTCCAGCTCTTCGGAAACCTGAGTGAAGAGAGAAGTGGTACAAACGCGTTACGATGGGAGACAATTCGGGCGCACAGTTTTTCAACACAATCGCTGGGATGCCATCAGGACCACTGGCCTTGTTCACATATAGAGCGCGAAGCGTATTTCAGTCATAAATACCCCACAATGAGTCAGGATCATGAGGATGAGTCAGGATCATGAGGTCAGGAGGATGAGGAGGATGAGGAGGTATCTTGCTGGCAGCATCTAGATACGAAGCATCTGGAAAAAGAGAAGCAAATAAATTCGCATTCTCTCCAGCAGTCTGATCCATCTGGTTTTAGAATGTTTTAGAGGTCCGCACTCGCGATTTGCAATTAAGGTATGGAGCCTATATGGAGCGCAATGTTCTAGACGTCAAGTAGACAGATAGTTTTCGGAACACCATACTGCGCACCAAAACGCAAATCGTGGACGTGACTCGGAAAGCGGCTTTGCTGAAGTGGAACTTTGAAAGATTGGTAAGAGATTTGTAGCAGTATTCGTCATCAATGAATACTGCTATGTTAGGTATGTTCTTTAGTAAGTTAGTCATTATTCGTTGAAAAATGCCCGGACTTGACGATAATCCAAAAACTAACCGGTTACTAACGAAATAGGCCTCGATGCGTGTTAATTACGGTATACTCTTTGGACTTATCCAACTCAACTTGTTTTTAAGATTGAGATAAATCTATTTTACTATAAAATTGAGTCCCATTTAACGTCAAAAGTACATCGTCAATCTTAGGCAAAGGGAAATAATCGATCACTAAAACGGGATTCAAAGTCGCCTTATAGTCTACGCAAACTTTTAAATCGCATTTGGTCTACCAGACAAAGTGATACTAAACCAAACAAACTGAGAAAATATTTTCTCAATTCGTATGCCAGCCAGACATATTAAAAATCAGACAAACCGTGAAACAACCTTTTATTTGAATCATTAAACGTTATATTATCAATTTTATTTGCCTCTATTCCATTTGATGGTATGTGATCATTTTCTATATTATTGCGCATGATGTTCCAAACGGCTTTTCCTTTGTTTTCATTATGATTTATATATTTGTTGTGATTTCTTTATACATATTTTTATAATGGATATATTTTAAATAGTGTAATCTTTTTTGTATGCATGACATTTTTATTCATTTTGAAATCCATTTACATTTCTAGTTTTTTTTAACGTTTTATTTTCATTCTGATTACCGGAAAACATAGACCAAAAAACATTAGAAGCATATTGTGAAATGCATCAAATGCTTCTGTAGGTGCGAATCAGGGTCATGGGACCAATCAGGGTCATGGGTCGACAGATTATGATGGAGCGGATTTTAAGAGCGGTAATGGTTACATCCAGGTCGTAGGTCCTGAATGTATGATGATGCGGTTCGGGAAAAAACTAAGGTAATGCGGGGGCGAATGAGAAGAGAAGAGAATAAGAGGGGCAAACGAACTCACCGTTGATCCAAGCAAACTCGTTCCTCTGGTCCGGCGTATCTGATGGCAGCAGGCGTCAAAGGCGTTGTTAATCCTGTTATCGAAAAGTCACAGAAAGTCTATGTTCATGTCTATGTCACACGGCACCAAGATGGAGTTCCGAAGTCAGCGCGACTTAATTCCAACGCGGGTCACGGCGGCGATAATTATAAGCGGAAGATATGTATTTCGTATCAGCGGGTGATGTTAACTCCAGTGAGGTTGAAGGTCGACTCCAGGATGCGAGATGGGTCCAGTGGCCCAATTACAGAACTTGGCTACAATCGGATTGTCACTTTTTTCATAGCAAAATCGACTCTATCGCAAAGCATTATTGAATTTGACTGCTTGAAACTGTCATGATCAACATTACGTAATCGCACTGCTGGAAGCGCGGGTGCGAGAGATGTTGACTCCAGCGAGGTTGGAGGTCAACTCTGAATGTCAAGGTGGCGTCGTCGTACGACGCGCTGTGCATGCCACTCTTCCACACTAACTTAGCTGCGCTTGCATCGGCTGCAGCGCGCGGCCAATGGGCAACGAAGTTAACTTAAACACAAGCGGTTCGTTGCATTTACCCTAGGTGACGTCCTCAACGGTTAGTGAGAACAATAACGGCGTAACCAGCTTCGTGTATTTTGTTCATATACTTCAGTAAATTTAATGGAAGTAATGCATTTACAAAACTTGCTGATATTTTCACTGGAGAAGTCTCTTTTATCCTCTAGGTACTTGGGGCAAGGCATTTTCGTTAAAATTCAATGGTAACTCTTTGTGCAGTTTCATGATCCGATAATGCCAAATAATGGATACCCGAATGTATGTTTTTTTTAATATATGTTGCAATTTGATCAATGCATGCAAGCTCTCGTTGGTACCTTGATTAGAAAATCAAAATTATTTTTATTAAGTACAGTTAATAGCTTTACTCGTGTTATTTATTTTAAGTAAAAATCAATATTCCAATCTCCGCACTGATTTACTTTTTTGTTTATAAATTTATACGTCAAATATTTTAATAAATTTTCCAATCATTTTAGAAAAATCTCCACATCATATCAAACACCAAATTTGTCGCTAAAGACTTAATATATGGAATTTCATTGTATTGTAGTTCATTTTTAATTAATATACAAGTACCTCCTCTTTTACAGCTCCAGAAATAAGAAGAAGCTATATTAAACTTATTAATGCTCTTTTGGACAATGATATTTGTACAATTGTATAGAAACGAGAAGACTGTAAGTGGGTATTCAGATGTAAGAAAATGATGATAAAGGGTAGGAAGGTAATCTAGGTATTTTTGAATTATACTTAAACATAGCCTACGATAGAATGTTTTTCTTTAATATGTGCTGAAGTCGAGTGTACATAAAAAAAAACAAGGATTTGGGAGCAGCTAGACATTATTTGGGAGAATGTCAATTGTCCAAAATGTAACTGAAAAAAAGATTGTAATTAGTCAAACAAACTATGTAGAGAATTTATTATATGTAACATGCAAAATGTAACATGCAGGATTGTAAAGCTGTGGCTACACCTATGGAAGAAAATTTTGATCAGAATGTACTAAAGAAAACTTGTTCAGAAAATAAAGAAAGAGAAAGTAGATGTAGACTGGTGATAGGATCACTTATGTATGCGATGTTATGTTCTAGACCTGATTTATGCTTAAGTATTAGCATAATAAGTAGATATCAGTCATGCGCTAGTGAAGATTTGTGGTGTTCTCTAAAGCGTGTATTAAGGTACATAAAAGGTACTCTTTACTGTAGATTTACGTTTAATTTGATAGTTAGTACTAATGAAGATAATAAAATAATTGGCTATGTAGACTCATCATTTGGTGACAAAGCTGATCGCAAGTCGACTAGTGGTATCATTTTTTTAAATATGGGTGTTCAGTTTCTTGGAACTTGCGTAAACAGCCGACTATTGCTTTGTCATCCACTGAATCTGAATTTGCAGCTTTAAGTATGGCAACTGCGGAAGCTTGTTGGCTCAGAAATATGTTGAAATATATTGAACTTAGAGGTGTTTCTGTGTTGATATATGAAGATAATCAGTCTGTGATCAAAATGTTAAAATCCGCAGTTTAGTCATAAGCTGAAACATGTTGATGTAAAGATACATTTTGTGCCGGACAATGTTTTGAAAAATTTTGTAATAGTTGAATATTTATGTACGAATGAACAAATTGGTTATGTGTTTACAAAACCTTTAGGTAAGATAAAATTTGAAAAGTTCCGTTTAGGCCTCGGTTTAGTTAAAGTTTGAGGAAGAGGATACGATGACCCTCAATTCCGGCAACTTACTCTATTACCTGGAGGGCGACCAGCAGTCCCAACATGGTGTCGGGTTTCTCGTCCACAAGTCCCTCGTCAACAACATTGTGATGATCAAAAGCGTTTCGAGCAGGGTGGTAAACGTTATACTCAGAATTACCGAACGGTATTCATTGAAGGTCATACAGGTGTACGCCCCATACTCGAAACGCCCGGACGATGAAGTGGAGGCTATGTATGACGACATTTCTAATGCGATACATTCCCCGAAAACACACTTCACAGTGGTGATGGGGGACTTCAACGCACGGCTAGACATGAGGAATAGCGTTGAACTGCGAGTGGGGCAGTTTGGATTTGGACAGCGGAACCAAAGGGGTCAGCAATTGGCCGATTTCATGGAGAAGGAGGGACTCTTTATGATGAACTCCTTTTTCAAGAAGCGCCCCTCCAGAAAATGGACGTGGCTGCACCCCTGTGGTCATAAGCACGAGATAGATTTCATTTTGACGACCAATAAGCATCATATACAATTATGTCTCTGTGATCAACAGGGTTAAGACCGGCAGTGATCACCCCATGGTAAGAGGCTCATTGAATATCAACGTAATGCTGGAGAGGTCTCCTTTGATGAGATCTACTCTTCGCCCAAGTCCTGCCCAAATCCAAAACCCCGAGAGCTTTCAGATGGAGCTCCAAAATCGCTTCCAAATCATTACCGAATGCGATACAGTGGACGAACTAAATAACGGGCTGGTGGAAATTGTCCCGAGGTCGGGTCGGAGTTCTGTAAGATCCCCCGCAAAAAAGAACACAGAAACTCTCTGAGCATACACTCAAACTTATGGCAGAACGAGGCGAGATGAGGCAGCAGTCTTCAGTGGATATGTCGAGTTACAGCTTGCTTAATAAACAGATCTCCAAGTCAATGCGACACGATTTGCGTTCCTATAATAAATACTACTTGCATTAAGAACGCAATAGAGCGGAACAAGGGCTCCAAAGTGTTTGCAAGAGATCTGACTATTGGGCAAAGCCTGCTGAAAACCGACAGTGGCAGCATCGTTTCGTCGAAGCCAAAGATTTTGAGTGAGCTCGAGAAGTTCTATGGACAATTATACACCTTATCGCGTAGCCCTCCTAGCAGGACTAGCGATGCAAGAGCCCGTTTGGCCCGACCTTATACCGAAGATATCCCGGACGTCAGCCTATACAAGATCGGTACGGCTCTCAAACAGCTTAAGAGCAACAAGACACCAGGGGAGGAATAAGGACAGAGCTACTGAAAACGGGTGGAACACCGGTACTTAAAGTCCTTCAGAAGCTGTTTAACTCCGTCATCCTCGAGGGTACTACGCCAGAGTCGTGGCACAGGAGCATAGTGGTTTTGTTCTCTAAGAAAGGTGATAAAACCTTTTTGAAGAATTATAGGCCCATTTCGCTGCTGAGCCACGTCTATAAGCTGTTTTCGAGAGTAGTTACAAACCGTCTCGCTCGTAGGTTTGACTAGTTTCAGCCTCCCGAACAAGCTGGATTCCGGAAAGGCTTTAGCACCGTAGACCACATCCATACGCTCCGGCAGATTATACAGAAGACCGAAAAGTATAATCGGCCACTATGTCTAGCGTTTGTGCACTACGAGAAAGCCTTTGATTCTGTCGAGACCTGGGCAGTGCTACAGTCATTATAGCGGTGCTAGATTGATTACCGGTACATCGAAGTGTTGAAGTGTTTGTACAGCAAGGCCACCATGACAGTTCGTCTTCAGGATCAGAGCACGAATTCTATCCAGCTGCAAAAAAGGGTGAGACAGGGAGCCGCTATTTCTCCGAAACTGTTCGCCTCTGCACTGGAAGATACATTCAAGCTTCTGAATTGGAACGGATTTGGTGTTAACATCAATGGCGAATACATCACTCACCTTCGATTTGCTGATGATATAGTCATCATGGCTGAAACCCTGGAAGACCTAAGCACAATGCTCAATGACTTCAATATTGTTTCCCAACAGGTGGGTCTTAAAATGAACATGGGCAAGACGAACATCATGTCAAATGCCCATGTCGTACTGTTACGATGTTTGGTGTTTCCGCCTAACGGCGACTTTTTAGTAATTAGATATTCTAAGGCATTCAGACTTGAATTCCGGGCACGGCTAGTCGTTAATATTACTTTTATGTTTTTTCTATTTCTTTTATTTCAATACATTCATTCCAGCCATCTTAATTTGTTTTTTAAAACTCGATTCCTGACCCACCCCGTAACAGTACCCATGCCAGTTTATGTTGGGAACGATGTTATCGAAGCTGTTGATCACCATGTCTACTTGTGTCAGGCGATCCAACTGGGTAGATCCAACTTCAACAAAGAGGTCAACCGACGAATCCAACTCGGATGGGCAGCATTCGGGAAATTACGCCATATCTTCTCGTCGCACATACCGCAGAGCCTCAAGACGAAAGTTTTGAGGATGCCTACTAACGTATTATCACGAGTCACTGCAACCTAAGCTACCACCTGCATAAAACCGGAGCCACGGACAGTCCTCTGTGCCGTGGATGTATGCAGGAAGCGGAGACTGTGGAGCATGTGCTTCTGCTTTGTGCAGCCACGAAAGATATAAGACTAAAAGATGGACTACTACAACAGGGAGAAGGGGTTTCACAGGCTCAACTAAACACGAACTCCAATATTTTAACACCATCTACAGCGACATCACTGGAACAGCTGTGTCAGCGACCTAAAGCCGTACTCCGGTACATAAAGGAGTTTGGGTTGCTTAGGTAGAGGCTGGCAGGGGAAAATGCATAATACACCCCAAGCTGGACGTCAGTGCAGACCTTACCGCCCCCCATCTATACAGCGTGCGGCTGTTATGGCGACATTAAATTGACACACATATCTGGTTTCACGTTTTCAGATTTTAGATATATATTCTATTTAATTAAACGTAATATTAATCGAATTATTTCGAATTTTCTAAAATATCACTTTGGAGCAACCTGTACGTAAAAAGCTTAGCGCAGCGGTCATCTGCCGGGGTCACCGATCATAACATTGAATCAATGAAATTAGAACGAAAAATAAATACTGTTAGAACAAGACACTAGAAAATGCGATGTTGCATTTTCTCGGTAAAATTCGCGGTAACCTCAAGCGCCGCCGTCTGTCGGTGTAGCGCGGTGTTTTTGAAAGAGAGGGATAGCTGCAGCCTTTGTCGGCCGGGCGCGGCGGCGAGTGGCGGTGTAACATTGCTTATTTTAATACGAAGTTATGCTACTATTATTATAATTACTAATTTAAAACTATTATTACGCATACATACAAAAGGACACACATTTATGCTTATATAAAGCGTGCGGAGTCGCTGCGATTACGTCGTGGGACCGGTTTAGTTACCTACGCCTTCGGCGCTCGACTCGCCGGCGGCCAGTGAGACGGTCAGTCTGATATCTTGCGGACGACTGTACTTTCTTTCCTATTATATTCGCAAATTACAATAATTTGTAGGTATTCTCTTTTGCCTACTTACTACGAATATTTAATAGCAAATAAGTGTTATTAAGCCATCCCGTTACTGGGTAAGTTATGTTTTGCTTACAAATATGTTAACTAGTTAGCTAAGGTAGGTACATTAAAATAATTGTGTAGACGGATTTTTACTTAGTAAATTATGATTATGAGTTTGTGGTAGAACCAATCAGAGTTGTATGGTAGTACTATGCTTGTGCATCATCATCATCATCACCATCAGCATCATAGGCATGATAGAACATAATAATGTACCTAAACTAGTATTTTGTACATGTCGTTGTTCTCCAATTAGTTATTGTCTTTCTTTGCCACTAGCAATAGATATGTAACCGTTCTGAATGCCTATTCTAAAAGCCACTACCATTCGGAATTTGTAATTAGTACCAAACTTCCTTATGTTCTCTCGCTGGTGGCTTGGTTTATTACCGCAGCGTCGAGTATCTCTGCGTCGACTTTAATGCCTAGCTCGCGGTCAATAAAAGTAATGTTGGAAAGAAAACTCGCTTCCATGGTACGCTAACACTGGATATCTTCTGCAACTTTACAGGAACTCCGTACGGAGTCAACTTCAGAAATAACAGGAAGATAAAGAAGACTGACGCCCGTACCGTCGGACTCGTTCTTTCCATTCCACCTTGGCCGAAGACTACTTACGCAGAGCGCACCGGAGACCAGGGAAGTGCGGTGCCTAAGCACAGTGTTTGGTACCAAGGTACTGTTGGTACAAAACCCGACTTGACCTCGGCTTACCCCGTACCCGAGATCTAACTTATTTTTTTTTTTCAAAACTTGTACTAAGTTTTAATATACCTTATTTTATTTGTACGTTGTTTCTTTATTTAATCGACAACGTGACAATGGCGCCCAAAACTGGAATTTAGAGGTCAAGTTCAGGTATTAACTAAACACTGTGTTTTTTTTTTCTTCTGGTGTGGGTTGGTGTGCTTTTTTTTTGACTCTTTACTTATTTCTGGTTTTGTAATAACCTAATTATTACAAAACCAAAAGAAGTAAAATTGCATGGTTCTGGTACATATTTGTATACAAGGTAAATAATCGAAATCTTTCTTATACCGGGTTCTTATTTATATATTATTTATTGAAGTGAAAATTATAACATAATTAAAACTCCACACTTAAAAGGGGTTTCATTATAATATGTTGTATGCAGATGGTTCAGAAATACTGCATAATTATAAAATTTCACTTGATTTTAAAATTGTAACAGAACGGAGATCTGCTTTGGCCTTTTGTTTGATGTTGTCTTGTTGCCTTTCTGCGGTGGGCATTTATTTTTAAGGATTTGTAAGCACAACATACTTCATAAATAAAAAATAATACAATGGCGTATCCAATAAAATTTTTGCTTTTACAAAATTCGGAACTTACGTATGAAGTAAGTATCAGAGGCGAAATTCCTGCAGATAATGTTATGGAATTGCGCCGGCAAGTAACTAAACTTACCCAAAAGTATCCATCTGAAGATGTTTTAGAGTCTTGTTTAGAATTTGTTGAGGATTATCAGGGAATAGTCGACGCAATAACAAAGGCTAAGCCTAATATTGAAAGTCTCAAGGTTGATTTTGTGAAGCCCTTATTTGAAAGGACTCGGTCCCTTCTAAATCACTTGTACTACAGATTACAAAGGATAACCTCGCCAAAAACTGCTGAGAGCCTGGTTTCGTTAGCCAACGCAAGGAAACACTTTGAGTCATTGAACTTACAGTTCTCGCAGTTAGAATATCAACCGGAGGATGAGCCTGCTCAAATTCCTTCCACCAAGTCAGAAAATTGCTGTACGGATGTAAAGGTGTCTGTCACTTGCGATCGCGGTATCTCTTCTGAACTGTCAAAGATTAAATACGATGGAAAAAGTTGTGTTCGATCGTTCATTGTGCAGGTGGAGGAATTCCGTCAGGCTAGAGAAATACCAGAAACAAAAATGCTCGCTTCCGCCATAGATTTATTTGATGGAGACGCTCGTCACTGGTTCCGTAGTGCAAGACCTAATGCAACTACATGGAAAGCACTACTTTCCCTTCTTGAGAAAGCTTTTGACATTGATGATTATGATTATCGTATGTTGATTGAAATCAGGAATCGTTCTCAAGGAAATCAAGAAAATATTACTGTCTACCTTGCTATAATGGATGGTATGTTTTCTATGCTTAAAAATAAAATTACTGAGAAAGAAAAACTTGAAATTATTCTTCATAACATAAGGCCTGCTTATGATACTATTCTAGGAACGAGATCATCAGATATCTCAAGTGTTGAGGAGTTGCAAACATTATGCAGACGATTTGAACAGGTAAAAATTCGAAGCGATCAATTTAAAGAACCTCCAGCTGCCTCGTCGACAACTTTGGCACCGCAATTCGCTTACAAATCAAAGTCATTTTTCGCTGCAAGTAATAAATCCTTTGCAATTGATACAGTACCTAGAAAATACTGTGCTCGCTGTAAGGTTGACACACATTCAATGAGAGAGTGTTTTGCTAAACGCGTAGTTTTCTGTTTTAAATGCGGATTAAAAGATTTTCGTACACCAGAATGCCCAAAATGTAACCCGAAGATAACTCCAACTAATTCAAAAAACTAGTAAATGAAAATTCTAGCTCGGCATCCATTTGTTATAAAAACTCGGAATGGAATGAATGGTTGTTGACAGTTAAAAAATTTTTTAATTCATATAAAGTTGCTACAATTTTCAATACTCGTCCGAGTACAGACCCTCGTCCCTACGCAAAAATTAAGGTAAATAATATTGAAGGAATAGAAATGCTAGGGTTACTTGATTCAGGTTCTGTGGTAACTATACTTGGTAACAATTCACACCAACAGTTACTTGATAATGGTTTATCATTGAGTACTGATGAAAAACTTGTCGTTAGTACTGCTGGTAAACATAGATTCAGTGCACTAGGATATATAATGATGCCAATGCTTTATAAAAAATCTCTAAACATTATTAAAGCGCATGTGGTCCCAGAAATTGATTCAGCGCTTATTCTTGGAGTCGATTTCTGGAAAGCCTTTCGCATTTGTCCCAACCACATCAATAGTATTAATTTCATTTCCAACTGTGAACCTGATGCAACGATGGAATCTAAACCATTAGTGGAATTTCTTCACTCTTACGAAGACTTAGATAGATCTCAAAGATTCACTGCAGATAAAATTACAGAGCAATTCAAAGAAATTGCATTTGAACGAAAGGGTTTAGGCCGAACTAGTATAATTACTCATAAAATTGATACGGGTGATGCGGAACCTATAAGACAAAGGTACTTCAGACAATCACCGGAAAAGCAGCGAATCATTGCAGAACAAGTAACAGAAATGATTTCCCTAGACGTGATAGAGCCCTGCGAAAGCCCATGGTCATCACCAGTGTTAGTAGTAGCGAAAAAAGATGGCCAGCCTCGATTTTGTTTGGATAGCAGGAAACTTAATTCTGTTACTAAAAAGGATGCTTACAGTTTACCATATGTTGCTGAGATTCTAGACAACCTTCGGGATGCTAAATTCCTGTCAAGCATCGATTTGTCAAAGGCTTTCTGGCAACTGCCAATTCATGAACCTGATAGGGACAAAACAGCATTTTATGTTCAAGGCCGTGGCACTTTTAGATTTAAAGTCACTGCATTTGGACTAACTAATGCTCCAGCTACTCAACAGAGGTTAGTTGATATGCTTTTTGGCCCAGAATTTGAACTCAGAGTATTCGCTTATCTTGATAACATAATTGTAATTAGTAATACGTTTGAAGAACACGTATCTCTACTTCTTCGAGTCCTTAATAAACTCAAAACTGCTAATCTATCTATTAACTTGGAAAAATCAAAATTCTTTAGAAATAAGCTTCACTACTTAGGTTATGTAGTTGACTCACAAGGATTACGGACAGATCCAGAAAAAGTTTCTGCTATTATTGGTTACCCTACGCCAACAAACAAGAAGGACTTGAAACGGTTCTTAGGTACCGCTTCGTGGTACAGGAGGTTCATTCCCAACTTCAGTACTGTGGCTGGGCCTCTCAATAGTCTGACAACATCCAAAAAGAATGCTCCGCCATTTGTGTGGACGCTTGAAGCTGAAGAATCTTTCGGCGTTCTTAAGTCACTATTAGTCCAGGCACCAGTGCTAGCTTGTCCGGATTTTAACCTTCCCTTTGAAGTTCACACAGACGCTAGTAATTTTGGGGTAGGCGCGATGTTAGCACAAATTGTTAATGGAAATGAACATCCAGTTGCCTACATGAGTAGAACTTTAACAAAACCTGAAAGGAACTACAGTGTCACAGAAAGGGAAGCTCTTGCAGTACTTACAGCTCTTGAACATTGGCGCTGCTACCTGGATAACGGCCAACCATTTACCATTTATACGGACCATGCAGCCCTGAAATGGTTTTTATCCTTATCTAATCCAACAGGTCGTCTTGCAAGATGGGGTATTCGATTATCTTCTTTCAACTTCATTATTACACATCGACGTGGTAAAGATAATATTTTACCCGATTTACTCTCCCGCGCAATACCTGTTGCCGATATTTCGTTGGGTACAGATGTTTTAGGAACTACCAAGGATGAGTGGTACCTTAAGATTTACCAAGGTTGCCAGACCTCCCCTGCTAGTTACCCTAATTATATGATTGATAAAGGCGTATTGTATAGATGCATTTCGAGCAAGAACCCTTTATTGACAGAATTCAACTGGAAAACTGTTGTCCCCATAGAAGGACGTGATCTTGTCCTATCAAAAAATCATTCCGAGCCCATTTCTGGTCACTTCGGAGTGTTCAAGACATATAAACGTCTTGCACTCAGTCATTATTGGCCAGGCATGTACAAGGATGTCGTCAAGTTTATTTCAGAGTGCGAAACGTGCTTAGCATATAAGTTACCCACTCATGGAACTCTTGGCAAAATGGGAAGACCCAAACATTGTAGTAGGCCCTTTCAAACACTGTCTATGGATCTAGTTGGACCACTGCCGTGTACTAGAAAACAACATTGTCATATTTTCGTTATTACATGCTGTTTTTCGAAATATTGTATTATGTTTCCTCTGCGAAGGGCTACCGCGGAGATTATAACTAAGTTGCTTGAAGACGGTGTATTTATGGTTCACGGAATTCCTCAAAAGGTTGTACTAGACAATGGCTGCCAGTTCATTAGCAAGGAGCTTAATAGGCTGTTCGAAAAATATAAAATACCGGACATTCATTTTACACCTAAATATACGCCGCAAATCAATACGGTTGAAAGATACAACAAAACTATCGTAACGGCTATTTCGACGTTTGTAGAGGACGATCATAGAAATTGGGACATAAATTTGCCTAAAATTCAATTTTCCATAAATACGTCTGTAAATGAGACCACAGGTTACACTCCAACATTCTTGGTTCATGGTCGAGAACTGGTCACTTGCGGATCTCACTACACAGCAAGTAGCTCTTCTGAAGAAATTTATTTGCCTCGCGATATTTATGCAGAAAATTTAGGTCACTTGGCTACTGTTTTCGACAAAGTTCAGGCTGTTCTTTGGCAAAGTCACATAAAAAATTCAAAAAGATATAACTTACGACGTAAAGAAGCTGATTTTAATGTTGGTGATATAGTTTGGAAGCGTTGCTATTTTCAAAGCGACAAAGATGCGTACTTTAGTAAAAAGCTTGCCCCGAAGTTTTCTAAGTGCCGCGTTATACAAAAACGATCTCCTTTAGTATATATTCTTGAGGACATGTCTGGGCAAAATCTAGGTGCTTGGCATATCAAGGATCTTAAGCTAGTTGTTCACTAAACCAAGATTTGTTATTGTGTCGGATTTTCCCTTGGTAAAATCCTTTTCTACGAGGGGGTGTACTGTAACATTGCTTATTTTAATACGAAGTTATGCTCCTATTATTATAATTACTAATTTAAAACTATTATTACGCATACATACAAAAGGACACACATTTATGCTTATATAAAGCGTGCGGAGTCGCTGCGATTACGTCGTGGGACCGGTTTAGTTACCTACGCCTTCGGCGCTCGACTCGCCGGCGGCCAGTGAGACGGTCAGTCTGATATCTTGCGGACGACTGTACTTTCTTTCCTATTATATTCGCAAATTACAATAATTTGTAGGTATTCTCTTTTGCCTACTTACTACGAATATTTAATAGCAAATAAGTGTTATTAAGCCATCCCGTTACTGGGTAAGTTATGTTTTGCTTACAAATATGTTAACTAGTTAGCTAAGGTAGGTACATTAAAATAATTGTGTAGACGGATTTTTACTTAGTAAATTATGATTATGAGTTTGTGGTAGAACCAATCAGAGTTGTATGGTAGTACTATGCTTGTGCATCATCATCATCATCACCATCAGCATCATAGGCATGATAGAACATAATAATGTACCTAAACTAGTATTTTGTACATGTCGTTGTTCTCCAATTAGTTATTGTCTTTCTTTGCCACTAGCAATAGATATGTAACCGTTCTGAATGCCTATTCTAAAAGCCACTACCATTCGGAATTTGTAATTAGTACCAAACTTCCTTATGTTCTCTCGCTGGTGGCTTGGTTTATTACCGCAGCGTCGAGTATCTCTGCGTCGACTTTAATGCCTAGCTCGCGGTCAATAAAAGTAATATTGGAAAGAAAACTCGCTTCCATGGTACGCTAACACTGGATATCTTCTGCAACTTTACAGGAACTCCGTACGGAGTCAACTTCAGAAATAACAGGAAGATAAAGAAGACTGACGCCCGTACCGTCGGCCTCGTTCTTTCCATTCCACCTTGGCCGAAGACTACTTACGCAGAGCGCACCGGAGACCAGGGAAGTGCGGTGCCTAAGCACAGTGTTTGGTACCAAGGTACTGTTGGTACAAAACCCGACTTGACCTCGGCTTACCCCGTACCCGAGATCTAACTTTTTTTTTTTTTTCAAAACTTGTACTAAGTTTTAATATACCTTATTTTATTTGTACGTTGTTTCTTTATTTAATCGACAACGTGACAGCGGCGCCTTTCTTTGTAGCCAGTCAGTCCAGTTCAGCAGTGCAAACAGTGCTGTAGTAACCTTGATACATAATTGTCACTCATAAACTTTTGATATGTTTTTTTCGTGAAAAGACGCTTACCTAATTATCTCACACCAGTTTAGTTTGATAATTTTGTTTTTTTTTAAAAAGCAATTAGGTTTAAGTGAGTACTGCGATAAAAACGTTTTTGTTTGTGTGCCTAACTTTTTATTGTGCGTTATTTTGTAATGTCTAATTATCATCCTAATTACACTGCGGCCGAATATGCTGATATGATACTTATTTACGGGGAATGCAATCTAAATGCCGCCCTTGCGATAAGGACGTATCGTGAAAGATATGGCGAGACGAGACAATGCCCCACAAATTCTCGAACTATTGTCGGAGCTCTGCAACGTATCCGCGAAAACCGACCAGTCGATCCCAGGTCTCAACGCCCGGATCGACCACCAATAGTTCGTGAAAATCCAACTAGGAGAAGATTAAATGACAATGTACTACAGTACTTTGAAAACCGACCCAAAGCTAGCACCCGCCAGGCCGCTCGGCATTTTCATGTACATAACACGTCAATTCACAGGATATTAAAGCGCGAAAAATGGCATCCGTTAGAAAGGTGAATGCACTATTATCACGTGATAGACCTATTAGAGTCCATTATTGTCGGTGGTTATTAAACAAAATTGAACACGACAATGACGTTCTTTCCCATATTTGCTGGACTGACGAAAGCACATTTACCAGAAATGGCATGTGGAATCAACACAACATGCATCACTGGGCCCGCCAGAATCCGCCCGTTTGGCGGGAGTTGGCCCATCAATACAGATTTTCTGTAAATGTTTGGGCCGGCATCCATGGCGACGACATAATCGGACCAGTATTTATTAATGGTACATTAAACTGTCACGAGGCGGTCCCAGGGTTTGGGTTTGTCCCACTAGCCCAGGACCCAAACCTCAGTGACACAAAGTTACAGGAACAGGAGGAGATGATCACAGACTTTTTGTACTTCGACGATACGGATTAAAACCACTTACGTAGGTATTGTAGGTATTCTGATATATATTTAAAAGACTCATATATATTTGTAATAAACTTATGTAGATATTTTATAACATATTATTTTGTAAAATTGCCGTTCTGCTAAAAATCAATGTGTGAATGACAGGATATTTGTATTTAGAATGAATCATGAACTATCAAAATGAAAAGAAATGGATTATGAAAGAATTAAGATATCAAAAGAGTATTATTATGAAAGAGGTTTGGACCTCGTCACAATACGGGGAAAGAATTGTGAATCTTCTGGACGACACGGTATTAGAGTACACAGAAAATCTGACTGTCCACCAATACCGACAAATGTGGTACCAATTAGACGGCGCACCTGCACATTCAGTAACAACGGCCAGGCACCGGCTAAATGAAATGTTTGGTACGCAGTGGATAGGAAGATATGGACCTCATAGGTGGCCAGCAAGATCACCTGACCTCACGCCTCTTGATTTTTTTTTTTGTGGGGCTTTGTGTAAGACGAAGTGTATGCGGAAGAAAATATTGACTCGGTGGAAGAACTACGTCTTCGAATAACTAACGCGATTGAGAAACTGAGGGCAATGACTTCGGCTGGACATGTTTAAACAAAAGTGAGGGCGAATATTAAGCGCCGATTAGACCTTTGCGTCCGAAGTGGCGGTGGTCACATTGAAAACTTAAAAATTTAATAAAGGTTTGTAGTTGGATTAATAGGTATGTGAAGTGAAGTGATGTGAATTTTTAAACTTTCATACTCGTTCTGTTAAAAACCTACCTACAACTCGCGCCTCTTGTTTGTGTCGTTTGTTTCGCGTCAAAGGATCGCGCCCGCCGCGACTCCTGGCGCTTCGTAGCGCACGCGCGAAGGGACGCGCACCGCGCCCCCGCGCCCGCGCCTTGGCAACGGCGACGCGGGCGACAACTGACGCGACGTTGCCGTTCTGTTTCGTACGAGTAGAACACGTAGATGGTAAGCTGCATGAATGAATCTTTTGGTCACTTACTACAGGATGATAGACATTTTGTTTCATTATTAGTTATTTAATTTGTTTAAAAATTTTAATATTTCAATTAGGGATTATTTTTAACACATTTTTTTTAATGATTTCTGATAAGTAGCTCTACTCGTGTATCAATTTAATGTCGCCATTACAGCCACACGCTGTATATATATACTTATAATAAAACTGCAACGGTTCCAATTCTGTACATTGGAGGTATTTTGTTTTTTTTTTGGATTTTACTCTATATTCGATACTGAAGCCAAAACTGTTTTTTTTTTCATTTTTGTCTGTCTGTCTATCTGTCTGTCTGTCTGTCTGTCTGTATCTTGGCTAGGCATCACACCGAAACTATTGATTGAATTTAATTGAAACTTGGTATAATTTGAGTTCATACTACGAGGTAGGACATAGGCTACTTTTCAACCCGAAAAATGAAAGGGTTCCCGCAGGATTGGGGTTTAGAGTTATTTCAAAAACCACTTACCACTCTGAAACTACTGGACGGATTTTGATGAAACTTGGCACAGTCATAGTTTATATGATGGGTTAAAATTGAGGATATTTTTATCCCGAAAAAATGAAGAGTTCCTGCGGGATAATGTCCCAAATTCTGTAAATTTAAAATATATTTCTTTTTTTTTTTTGGGGGCCGTTCTATATTCAATACTAAAGCCTGTATTTTTTTTAATTTTTGTTCCTCTGTCTGTCTATCCGTCTGTCTATACCTTGGAAGTGCCTCACGTCAAAAATACTCAATGAATTCAAATGAAATTTGTTATGATTTGAATTCATACTTTGAGGTAGGACATAGGATACTTACCGTCCCGAAAAATTAAAGGTTTCCTGCAGGATAGGCGTTGAAAGTTATTTAAAAGAACACGTATCACGCTGAAACTACTTGACGGATTTTGTTGAAACTTGGCTCAGTCATAGTTTATATGATGGGTAAAAATTGAGGATACTTTTTATACCGAAAAATAAAGTATTCCTTCGGGCTAATGTCCAAAATTCTGTAAATTGAAGATATTCTGTAAATATTTTTGGAGGCCGTTCTATATTCTATACTAAAGTATGGTATGATTTGAGTTCATACTTTGAGGTAGGACATTGGATACTTTTCATCCCGAAAAAATTAAGTGTTCCTCCAGGATAGGGGTGGAAAATTATTTAAAAGAACACTTAGCACGCTGAAACTATTGGACGGATGTTGATGCAACTTGGCACAGGCATAGTTTATAAGATAGGTGAAAATTATGGATACATTTTGTCCCCAATAAATAAAGGGTTCCTGCGGCATATGGGTCCAAATTCTGTACATTAAAGATATAGTGTTTGTTTTTTGGAAATTACTCTATATTCGATTATGAAGCCTAAACTATATGTTTTTTCATTTTTGTCTGTATGTCTGTCAGTCTGTATCTTAGCCGCGCATCACGCCGCCGGAACTACTGGATGTATTCAAAATATAACTTGGTATGATTTGAGTTCGTACTACGAGGTAGGACATAGGATACTTTACATATCGAAAAATTTATGGGTTATTAGGGGTTGAAACTTATTTGAAAGAACACGTACCACGCTGAAACTAATGGACAGGTTTTGATGCAACTTGGCACTGTCTTAAGTTATATGATGGGTTAAAATTGAGGACACGTTTTATCCCGAAAAAGTAAAGGGTTTCTGCGGGATATGGGTCCAAAGTTATGTTAATACTTAAGTTATAAAAATATTTTTTGGATGGTTCTCTATATTCGATACTGAAGCCAAACAGTTTTACTTTTTAATTTTGTCTGTCTGTTTTTCCGTATCTTGACCGCGCATCGTACCCAAACTACTAAATGAATTCAAATGAAAAAAATGCTCTTGGGTGCTTAAAAAAGGTATTGAACATTATTTTTTTGTTAATCTTTTCTTTGTTTCTGTTTGTCTGTATATTTATTTGTTCACGCATCACGTAAAACCTCCTGAACTGATTGCGATGCGGTTTTCATTGTTAGATAGCTTAGGATTTGATTTAAATCTGGTGTAATTGGTATCTCAATCCGGTGAGTTAGAAGCCGAGCAATTGATAAAGTATTTTGACGGCTGAATAAATTTTGTTCAAATGTTGGTATATTGGTCCTGGAATAGCACATTATGGTACTTTGAACCTAAAGAAAAGAACACGCGTGCGAAGCCGCGGGTACAGCTAGTCTCGAATAAGAATACCTACTAATCCTTTCTGATATTCAAAACGTATCAATATCAACTAGTCCCAACACAAATCGTTATCATCATTATGATAAATAAGTAGGCGTCGTCGTGATTTATGATAAATAAGTAGGCGTCGTCGTGATTTATGATAAATAAGTAGGCGTCGTCGTGATTTCTTCGTAATTTACACATTAATCTTTTAGATGAAGCGGAAAGCGGAAGCGGGAGTGAAGTAAGGCTGCAGACACATAGAGCCGGGTAAAGTAAAGTAAGGCCACGACCACATTCTCCGCAGTGACGTATATTTGAACGCGTCAACTTTATAACGCCTCGAGGCAATCGTGCAGCCACGGCTCAATATCCGTACAGGTAATAGAGCAGAAGGATAATATTAAGTACAAAGAGAATATTTAAAAACATGTACAATGGGTCTCTTAGATAGTAAGTGAAATCTCAGCTTAATTGAAAAGATAACCAAATGCCCTAATTTTCGAGAAAATAGAGTAGTTTAAAAGAGATGAGGAAATGTAAACGTTTTGACATAAATATATTTTTTCCCTGCCAACGCTGTAGAAAGATGAGATGGAGTTTTCATTTTTTTTAATTCTACGGCTGCTTTTTTTAGAGAACTGGGTATTTTCCAAAATCGATTAACATAGTTAAAAAAAACTTCAATTTAAACTATTTGCAAGTTTGACAGTCACATCATCTATACCGTGTTTACAACTAAATACACACACACACAAATCGTCCAATATAAGCCGCTTGCCAGGCCTACTGGTGCTTGCTTATCCCGTGGTAGTAGTTGACGAGTGTTCGCTTACAAATATAAAGTTTCAATATCAAAAATCGAGTGGTTGGAGTTGCGGCGGCTCCGACAAATTGCCCTCATAAAAGTGAGTGGAGTTCACCACTTCCACTTTACGACGTACCGCGCGGCTGATCCGCCCGAGCGACGCAAACTCTACTCTATTGTTAAGCATTAAGACTTGTTATTAAACCAACTGTGTGCAAGTTAAGTTGTATGTTCGTTTATGTTTAGCCGGCAGTTTATTTTATTCAAGTCCGTATCGATGGGGAAATACGAAAGAGCGCTATACAGCAGATTTGTAGTCGGCGGCACGTGACACACACAATGTTGTGTAGTGCAGCGCGCGGCTTCGCACGCCACTTAGCTTGGCTTACTGCAAGCTTATTGATGCTCTTGAAATGGGTCGCACTTTTATAAAACTATTCTCTGCTCCTTAAAATTTTATGCGTATTTTGATTCTTGAATTATTTTTACATGATAAAGAAACAGCAGATGTTTTCAAAACTGTGGTGTATTCTGCTGTGTGGATTAATTTAATATATTTTTATCCGACAGTGATATGTTTCATTTGATTTAAATTTATTAACATATTCCTACCAAAATACTTACTAGGTACTATGCACATAATAGCTTTCTAACGGTAAAAACTGGTTTAGCGCTCGCATGCGCGCTACTATAGTAGAGAAGTGTGACTGAACCACAAATTAAAAAATGTAAAAAAAATGTCTCGAAGCTTAAAGCTCTTGTCTTAGACTATTCATTGTTTCTGACGTACTCTGTAATTAACTAATTAATTAGATGAAAGTTTCAGTTAATACCGAGATTTAAACTTCGTTGGACGGTTGGGCGTGCGGGCGGTTGTGTTATGTACATGCGTTTTTTTAGTTCTTTCACGGTATCACAGTACAGCATTTCATGTGTACTTTTCGTAGCCCGTAGTTAGTAAGTCCACCACGTGGTCTCCGTACAACAGCGTGGTCTCCGTACAACCGCGTGGTCTCCGTCCAACCGCGTGGTCTCCGTACAACCGCGTGGCTCGAATACAAAACCATAGAGCTACTTTTATATTTCAACTCTTTTGGTCGTTGCATTTTTCCAAGTTTAAGAGTTCACAATTAAAATGTTGGAGAAGTGTTGCCGGGATACGAAATTTAAATGTAACATCCAAATCACAAAACAAAAACTGGTGTAGCCCAATTCTTCAGTCGGCTCTAACCAGGCACTAGGTACAACTTTTTCAAAAAAAGTTATACCGATTTGACTCATTTCGTAAAATAGTATAGTGGAAGAAGATAAACCTTTTTTTTAGTAATCTTATGTAATATTTTCTGTGTTAGCTAAACCACCAAGATTTAGTGCATTTCAGCGGATCACGTTCTTCCCCACGCTGCTAGTGTCGATGCGGCGACGCTTCTAATAACGTCGCCGACACGCTCAGCTGTAGAAACTCGACATATCGCTTACAGACTTGCTTTGTTTGTTGGATGTTTGTGTCATAATATTAAATGATTCCTCAGAATCGCATGTCGTTGCGCCAGTTTATTGAACTCTATATGAATTTCATTTGACAATATCGAAACACTTACATTTTGTGTGGTTTCACCTACTTAGATAACCTAATGTTTTGAGTGATCCTATAAACTAATACATAAGATAAGTACATCTTTAATTTCACTTAATTTTTTTGTAATCAGTCTTGTTTTTGTGATGTCATCATCATGTTTCTCGGGGTCTACTTCAGGTGAATTTGTTAATGTTTATTTATCAGTATATTATATCAAGTTATAGCACTGATTGATACTAATGATTATAGCAACAGCTGTTAACATTTCAATTACGTTGCTATCAAATCATCTCTAGTTTTTAGGGAGCTTGGTGGTTTTATTGTTTGTAATTAAAACCATGATATCATTTTTACAAATAAACATCATGAATATAAGAGCTATATGTATATCTTTACATAATGAAAACTAACTAAAATTCAAAAATACTTTCATTATGGTTTAATTATGACTGTTTAACTAAGGGTCAGAAGAGTCACATCCAAAATAATCTCTTTTATGCATTCGAATAATACCTATTCCAACATGGAATCGCAGTTTCAAAATTGGAGAGGACAAATAAAATTAAGTTGTTTGCGCAAAGAATAACAAGGGTTCCCATGTGTGCACAGTTCCTTTGCTTGAGTGCTAGCGCACACAACCGACATTGACAGTAGGGACGCGGCGCGCGATGCAAGCACGCACACCAACGTCCTGTAATGTCTACTCAGTGAATCTTAAGTGAGTATCTCGGAAAGAGAAAAAAAGTAGTGTTCTGAGCTGTTTGAAGTAACGCACAAAAGGATTAAGGAAGGGGAGAGAGATGGATCTCTCTTAAATGTGAGTAAGGTATCTACGAATTACGCCGTTGTATGACGTAACGATTAGGTAGATAGGAGGTTTTACCTCTTTGCGTTATATTATGACGTAACGCTTGGAGGTAAAATCAAAGATTATCTAAGAGTGAGATAGGAGGTCTCACCTCTTTGAACCACCATAGAAGAACGTTATGACATAACCCTCAAGGAAAGACTGGATGGTAGTGGTAAGGTAAGATTATGAATTACCCGTAAAGAGAGTATCAATATAGAGGAGCTCCACGCGTATACTGAAAAAAGGCGGGGTATAAAGTACCAAAAAATTTAGGGTTACCCGCTTTGCTATATAAATACCCTGGCGAGCAAGAATATTTAACTGAAAAATTATATTTGGCCCAATTTATAAAGTTAAAGTTAGTGTAGGTAAAATGATAGTCGAATTTTGAGGTTTTGATTGATAGGACTAAATAATTTTCTTGTTAAAAAAAAGGATTTTAATAAAATTAAATACATAATAGATACGGTACAATTTCGCACCTAATACCCAGCCCCAAACTAGGATACCCTGTACTATGGGCACTAGATAACGGATAAACATACATACGAGTAGATACGAATATTAACATCCATAACTCGGAAACAAACATTTCTGCTCATCACACAAATGATTGCATCTTGCAGGTTTCGAACCCGCGACCGTTTGATTTCGTATCTAGATACTAGTTCTCTAGCCACTAGACCAAAAAGTGAATGGTGCAAAGTACACAAAAATATAGATCGCACTTATATTTTAAATGTGAAAGTTTGTCGGTGTGTGTGAGAGAGAGAGAGAGAGAGAGAGAGAGTTAAAGTATGTTTGATACTCCTTCACGCTGTAAGGATTTAGATTAAATTTGGTATGAAGGTGTAGCATGTTAAATCATGACTCCAAGTGAGATTTTGTTATAGATCCCGATTAAATAGAATGTATTGGATACAACACCATCTGGCGAGGAGCAGCGTCTTCTCTATTAGATCAAGGTGTGTTTTCTCCGTAAGTGAAAGCCAGACGCCAAGTTTGGAAAAAACGCCGAACTTCACCACGCGCGCGCCACTTTCTTCGATGAAGGAACAATGAAAGCATTCCTTTGTTGATGACAGATTGATGATTTCGCCTATCTAAGAATCAATAAATAATGGTTGAATTTGCCACTGCGAGTGGAAGGGTAAAGTTTTCATCTCATGTCTCAAAATAGTTAAAATGGTTAATTCACGCAGCGACAGCTAGCGCCAAGAGGCGTGAACTAGAAGGAAGGTGTAAACGATGCGGAAACCTCTGTCGGGAAGTAGCAAAGCTTTTAAGTGTTACTATTATAATGGACGTTCAGGAATGTTTCGGGCTCTGGATAGCTTTGGACGGGGGACGGAATGTTTAAAAATCCGGAATAAGTCGCATCTTTGAATTGGCTTACAAATCGGAAATTCAGAGGGCAGCAATTCATATGTCGAAAATAATTTACATCTACAAATCGCTTGCGATGGTCACACCATGGTATGTTTTTACGTATCGACTATAACACACTAAACTTCCAGAGAGATGTTTTTTTTTGTATGAAGTTTTTGAAGTAAACAAGCGGAAGCTGATTGGAATGTACCAGAGCTGGCTGGAGGACAGTAACCTGTATAGCTAGGCCGATAAGGTCTGATTTACGATGCAAGTTGCAGAGTAGTTTCTAGAGATTTCTGGATAAACGGAAGTTCGATTTCGGAGTAGACTGCTACCCAATGCAAATGCAAAGCCAGTGTTCAAATATATATATACAAAAGAGAAGCCTGTGGATTTCATTTGGAATACGGACGTTGAATTTAGTTTGCCTCACATAGTGGCACGTGATTGAGATCGGCGCAGGCAGCAGAAGAACACGCAGTCTCTTGTGTGGACAAAACGACCGAGACACGCAGTTCAGAACAAGGCGTGGAAACCGTACTGCTCTGTAACAGGCGAAATAAGTATACGAGTGCAAAAGCCAGGTTAAAATCGAGCATCAACGGACGGCTGTTGCCGTCACCACTGCGAGCTGCTGTGCGCGATCTCCCGGGGCTCACCACCGTTCGTGGAAGAAGCCGATCTCCCGGGGCTCAGCATCGTTCGTGGAAGAAGCCGGTCTCCGAGGGTCTCCAGAAGGTCTCCAACGCTCCACCTGTCCCGTAGAAGACACCGATCGAGAGAGACACCAGGAACCGATAGTGGGAGACACTGAAACCGTTCGAGAGCAGCGGAAGGCACCGTTCGTGGAGAGTAGGAGGAGCTGAACGAGTGAAGTAAGGAGGCGATCCGCGCCGGCACGCGAGACGACGGTACGGCGTCCCGGAAAGCTTCCAGGTTGGTCCACTCCAAATCATTTTGAGTCAGCGAGCTACGGTAGTGAGGGAAGCCTTCGCCTACATGCGTGTTAATATACTGTTGAAAGATATTTTCTGTTTTAGAGTTTAATATCCCTCTGGGAAACAGAATCTTACACACACACACACACACACACACTCCTGTTTGCACAAGTTCTCTTTTAATTTAGAACGTTCTAAGGCATAGACAAGACTATTCCGTTGCGTTGTGACCAATACATGATGAACTGCTGAGCACCGTCTCTCTAAGTTTTTTACTAGCCTAGGATACTGCAGTTCTATTGTAAATTCATATCGTACAGGCCGAAGTTATGTACTATAATATATATGTTTGAGAAAATTGTAATCATATTTGAGAATTTTGAGTTTTGAGTATTGAGTTAGTAGTATCTCCTATTATAAGAACTTGCTGTTTAGAAATATTTTGATGCAGAACAAACTTAGTTAAGTGAAAAATACTTCTTTTTGATTTCCTCAGTAAAGGGGAGAGTATCAAGCTTTGATAACTCATGTGTGTTTTTTTTCTATTTTTGTAATAAAGCCCTTTGTTATTGAATTTACCATCTTGTTTTAATTACCTCGCCTTTACCTGAGAAGGAGGTCAGTTTCCTTAGCCGGGCAACGGTCCTTTCAAAGGTAGTTCATACCCTGGATTAACACATAGGCTACTTATTATCCCAACAAAAAATTAACAGTTCATGTAGGAATCGGGAAACCACGGGGCGCTGCTAGTGTAATCATGAAGGGCTACACAGTATATAATTAACTTACTCAACTGTAGGTAAAGTAACGATTTGAAGGAACATCTTCTTTTCTGTTTTTCTGAAATATTTTTATTCAAAAATGTTTTGAGCATATACATGAGGAAATTGTTAGAAGCCAGTTAATGCAACATGTTACACTGTTCCATAACTTTCTTATAGTTAGAATTTTAGGAAATCTGGAAAAACTAAGGTGCTTGAATTGGAAAATTGTTAAAAATAATTAATTTTATACAATTTAATCCCATCAATTTATATTTTGGTTGTTTTTTACACACATCGCCATTTAACCCCAGACTAACCAATGCCTTTAATATGGGAACTAGGTAACCGTTATCAGTGATCTGTACTTTTTATTTTGTAAACACATACTTATTATACATCAAAATACCCACACACAGAACAAACAACAATTATTATTTTACGTTAGATACTTAAAATTACCCAGTAATTGAGGATAAAAAAAAATGGTATCCCTAAAATCCGATTAACCCTACGAAATGTAGTAGATCTGTCGTTTATGTCCTAACTCGTTCCAGCTCACTCAAACCACATCAAGATAGAGGGAGATGGACACAAATGTCAAAATAAAACAAGCCACGCAATTTGTGAGGACAATACTACAAAAGATAACCTTTATAAATAGAAAAATATCAAAAATATCATGTAAAATCAATTAAATTGAAGAACAATTTAATAGCAATTATGTATGCAAGAACATTCAATAATGTACTCGAAAATCAAAACTTACGTGTGAACGGATATATTTTCATATTTTCGTTCCGTTCGGCTTTTACAGCCTATATTGCAACAACTCACCATTATTGTAGGTTTAATTTAAGTGATTAACAAGAATCAGCACTCAGAAACGTTCAAATGCAGTAAAAATAGCACAAATCAATAAAATATCGATGACCAAAATGTCTTGAACGGTTTGTTTGGCTGGAATGAGCTTTTGAACAAACAACCAATACAGCATACACAGTAAGGGACAATAGTTATTTGTTATGTAAGGCTGCAAAGTGATTTTTTGGCGAGAGTACTTGTATTGAAACCTGAGCAAGCGAAGGATTCTAGGATTGAACCACGAGCAAAGCGAGGGTTTCAAAAGTACGAGACGCCTAATAACTTTGCTGCCGTGCGCAACACAAAACTTTTTACCTCACTACAGCGAGGAAAATGCTAGGTGCAAGAAAAACAGCTAAAATAATATATTAAATTAGTGTTTATAATAATAATAATAATAATAATAATAAATGGGCCGTCGCGGGATGCCTGGCAGACGTGTAAACATAGAGTCGAGAAGAGTCGAGTAGAGTCGAGTAAAGTTGAATAGAGTCGAGTAAAGTTGCATAGAGTCAAGTAGTGTCTATTAGAGTAGAACAGAGTAGAACAGAGTAGAACAGAGTGGAGCAGAGTGGAGCAGAGTAGAGCAGAGTAGAGCAGAGTAGAGCAGAGTAGAGCAGAGTAGAGCAGAGTAGAGCAGAGTAGAGCAGAGTAGAGCAGAGTAGAGCAGAGTAGAGCAGAGTAGAGCAGAGTAGAGCAGAGTAGAGCAGAGTAGAGCAGAGTAGAGCAGAGTAGAGCAGAGTAGAGCAGAGTAGAGCAGAGTAGAGCAGAGTAGAGCAGAGTAGAGCAGAGTAGAGCAGAGTAGAGCAGAGTAGAGCAGAGTAGAGCAGAGTAGAGCAGAGTAGAGCAGAGTAGAGCAGAGTAGAACAGAGTAGAACAGAGTAGAACAGAGTAGAACACAGTAGAACACAGTAGAACACAGTAGAACACAGTAGAACACAGTAGAACAGAGTAGAACACAGTAGAACACAGTAGAACACCGTAGAACACCGTAGAACACCGTAGAACACCGTAGAACACCGTAGAACACCGTAGAACACAGTAGAACACAGTAGAACACAGTAGAACAGAGTAGAATGAATAGAGAAGAAAAGAATTGAAAATGAAAAGAGACGGATAGAGTCGAGTAGAGTTGATAAGAATTGGTAGTGTCGAGTCTTACGTAGTATTTATATACTCTTTGGTGTCTAGTAGAGTCGAGTAGAGTCAAAAAGAGGCGAATAGAGACGAATAGAGTCAAGTAGAGTAGAATCGAATCGGATAATAATATAGTATAAATTAGTAATAAAGTATTTTCAGTGGATTGGCGCTATAGAAAATTATTGAATAGAAAGGTTCGGATTTCTCCTGGTGACGGCTATGCCCGCGTACAAATTTTGGTCCCATCCTCCTCCCCCTGGCCCCATCCCCTTAAAAAACCCCTACCAACAAGCCTCAACCCCCAACCCCAGTAACAGCTTTTTTGAAGATATCTCGGGATTGGATTGACTGATTTCGATGAATTTTGTTGTTCAACTCCTGGTGACGGCTATGCCCGCGTACAAATTTTGGGCCCATCCTCCTCCCCCTGGCCCCATCCCCTTAAAAAACCCCTACCAACAAGCCTCAACCCCCAACCCCGCCATGTCACTGACAAAGAATTTGCAAAAATATATTAATGATGATAAAACTTGTTTCTGCTCTCCTGGTACTTTGAAATTCTTTTTTTTAAATATAATCACACCATTTAATGTTCATGGGGAGGTATACTCACTTTTAATAACTTTATTTGTCAATTTTGTATCTCCAACTTCTTAAGTGTTTCTGCTCTCCTGGTCTTTAAAATTCTTTTTTTAAATAATTAATCACACCATTTAATGTTCAAGTCGAGTAATATTCATTCACTTATAATAACTTTATTTGTCAATTTTGTTTCTCCAACTTCTTAATTGTTTCTGCTGTCCTGGTACTTATTTTTTCCCTATTTCGGCATTAAGTGTACGAACAAACACTAAACCTGACTTTGTTTTATATAATATACCACGTTTTATGTCACGTCCCACGGGGACATGATATAAAGTATCCTATGTCCTTCTCCTGGTTCTAAGCTACCTCCCCACCAATTTTCAGCCAAATCAGTTCAGCCATTCTTGAGTTATAAAATAGTGTAACTAACACGAATTTCTTTATAGATATAGATGTACAGAATTGGACCCGTTACAGTTTTATTATAAGTATAGATTTTGAATCTCCAACTCCTTAAATTTTTCTGCTCTCCTGGTACTTAGAAATTCTTTTTTTAAATATAATCACACCATTTAATGTTCATGGGGAGGTATAATCACTTTTAATAACTTTACTAGCTGCGCCCCGCGGTTTCACCCGCGTAAGGGATGTTGATGATGATGATGATAAAAAGTATCTGATGTGTTCTTCAAGAGTATAAGCTATCTCCGTTCCTAATTTCATCAAAATCCGTTCAGCCGTTTGAGACTGAAGTATGATTCTCATTTATTATTTATATGCTACTCACTACTATAACAAAACAAGAAACATAAACATACACAAACTTTCTCATTTATTATTTACTAGCTGTACCCGCGGCTTCGCACGCGTGGTCTTTTCTTTAGGTTCAAAATACCCATAATGTGCTATTCCAGGACCAATATACCAACATTTGATCAAAACTTCTTTAGCCGTGAAAATTAACTCACCAAATTGAGATACCAATTACACCAGTTTTTAAATCAAACCCTAAACTATCTAACAATGAAAACCGCATTGCAATCGGTCCAATAGTTTTTACGTGATGCGTGAACAAACAAACAAACAGACAGAGCGACTGATTAAAACAAAAAGTGTTACAATTACAGTTTTAATTATGAAATTCCAGAATGATAGCATTCTGAATTTATCTGTCTCAAAACGCTTATTGTATGTAAGTATGAGTTAGGTATTCTGTGTTCAGCAAACATTCATGGCATTGATGTTGCATTGACGGAGTAAATTTATCTAGCAGTTTGATGTCTGCTAAGGCACCGAGTTACATTTAACATGATCAATATTAACATTTGTATAGGTACCTACTTACAAACTTAATTATGCAGCATAAATGTTAGAATGTAGGTAATTACAATTAATGAAACAAATAATAGATAAATTGGTCTTTTTATTAGCAATGAAAGCTTTAAGTTATTTTATTATTTGTGATAGATACCCTTCCCTACTAGGAGCCTAGAGGATCAATGTAAGTATATTATTTCAGTAAACTTTTTTTAGATGATTGTTCCAACCTATTATTTCAAATAGTTTGCTGAGACACTTATCACATTATCCAGTTTTTATATTCAGTCCGGTTATTTAGGCATAGTTAGGTAGTGTGTTTCCTTATAAACTGCAGACTTGAGAGTGAGCATCCAGGATTTTGCCTGTAGTGACAGTAGTTCGGTTGTTAGTTGGTTGACCAAACTAGCAACTTTTCAGTGGTGATAGTCCGGTTAGTAAGAGTTGTTATTGTTTGTTTGTTTGTCATATGAGGTAGTGCTGCCCTCTGGTGTCAGAGTTTATCAAGCCGCCCGAGGGCCTCTGACATAGCTTAACGACTGCTATTTATCAATGACAGCCGGGATCGACAGCTTAACGTGCCTTCCGAAGCACGGAGCGATGGCACATAACTCAGAAAAGTCATTGGTTTGGAGCCTAGGTTTTGAACCCGGTATCGTTGGATTCTAAATTGCACTATGGAACCGTTAGGCACCATCGCCACCATTGTTATTCATAGGTAGTGTATATGCATGCCATGTTTAGTGCGTTGTGATGTACATTTAGTATTTCTCTATTAGGTCTTCACATTTTATCCACTGTTCATAGGCCAAGTTTTTTCAGACTTCTTGTAAGTACAACATTTAATGTTAGGATCATTTGGGGTAGCTCTGCGCTGTGACTTCAAAGTTTTTCTTGAAATGAGAATCTGGAATGCATATTCTAGTAATGGCAGTAAGTGCATTTGTTTTGTAGACCTTTAGAAAGAGATTTTTTCATTTCACAGGAGAAAGCTTTTCTTATTATTATGTAGTTATAGGGTGCAGTTTGTATTCTAGGTTATTTTAATTATATGTGTACCTACTATTTTAGATTTTATGTGATATATACTCCAAGGTCATTCTTGCACATTTGTTGTTGATGTTCTTATTTTCAGATTTCGAATGAGGAGGTTGTGATGTTGCTTGTGAAGTTCATCCTTAGAATCTCTAACCTGAAACAGAATAATGTTACATTTTTAAGTAGGTACTTAAATAAAGTATTACACGTGAGTATATCAAAATAAGATGCCTATAGCAATGGATATCCATCATTAGCTATACAAAACATAAAATTATAGCACGACGCCCTTACCTTTCAATTTTCTTAGAGATTATTTTCCCATAAGAAACTTAGCCCCATAGATCAACTTTGAGCTCAAATTAAGACGGTGTGTATGGATCACATACACTAGGTAGATAAATTAATTGTATTATGTTTTGATGATGTAACCTATCAGCAAGTTAATTTTATGTTATTGTTTACATCGTAGAAACTTGTCAAATCAAACTGACGAAAACGAAATGTTTACTTTTTTAGACCAAAGACAAGGTAGATTCAGTAGTGGGATTCGTTCATTTTTACATTAAAGTGATAAAAACTTAGTTTTTGTGATGTTTAAAAGGTTTTTATAAAGCAAAATCGCTAAATAACAAATTAATATACCTATTTTATTCAAGTGTTGAGTATTTGTAAAACAACCACAAAAATGATGTTTTGACTGATGCTTGATTGACGGCTAATACCATTTTTTATTTCACTGGCAAAACTCAAGCGATGTTAGCAAATTGTAGCACATCCGCGCCACTGCGTTGCAATTGAGATAGCGACATTAATTTAACAGACTACCAAATTTGTCACTATAGCCAGCCCAATCGCAGAGATGTTGCAGTGGCGAGGATTTTGTCAATAGCTAACAGAATCGGGGCCCTGGTGATGTACGCTGATCTGCGGACGTCTGTCCCCCGGGAGCTACTTGCTGCTCCTCTACTGCTGCTCCACGACTGCTACACCTCCACGGCTGCAGCATCACCTTTATCTTCGCTGCATCTTCAACAGGCACCGTACCGCAGAACGCCTTTCCGTGCGCACCTCCAAAGTTAAGTCCCAAGCTGAAAGGGACAATAACACAAACATCGCCACCTCCTCGTACACACTCCCTGAGACTAAATCTGTTACCTACTTTCACTGAATACACTGGTAGTTTACTATTTTATTCGTTCTTTTTCTTTTAACCTTCCGCCACTGCCAGGTAGGTAGGCTTTCTCTCATATACCTAAACTGTCAGGTGACAGTGTAACTAACATTAAATATATTGATAAATCATATGAATATGATACCATGCCATCGATCTAATTGCGATGGTATGAAATCATTTGAAGTGATCCTACGCAATCTTCTAAGTTTTGAAATATCGGATGATATCTGTATACGAAGCACCTACAATGTTATTTTTAAAGGGCAACGAACATGAATTAATTTCAATCATATAGTTTGTTCCTCCATCTATTGGTACAATAGTACAATACACTATAAAGCACATTATAGGCATCGAAATATATGGCAATGTTATAACGATATGTGCATGAGTTACAAGTAGTAAAAATATGTGATTCCACATTGTGTTATATACATTAAAAAAATGTGCGATACCAATTTTTACAAATCTTTATTAATAATTACCTATGTTATGTAACTAATATACCAATGTATTCCAATAAAGATGTAATTGCCTTAATTTTACATTTAATTTACGAGAGCGACCTCAAGAATAACCCTACGCTAATTACTTTACAATGTTTTGCTTTTTTGATAAAAAAAAAAACAATGGATAAGCTGAGCCTAATATTTATAATAATGGCCGCACATTATGAGACCACACAAAACATACACTCTATTGAACAAATAAATAATCATCCAACAGAGATATGAGGTTTGGGGTAAAGTAACTTCTTTTTTTTCATATTTGCGTCTAATTGAGAACCTTCTACTATTTGAAAGTTGGTTAAAAATAAATCGTCGTGAAACCAGTAGGAACACCTTTTAATAAATAAACTCAATTTACATATAAGCACTTTGCTTTCATATTTCTTACAGGCACTGGGGGCAATCGAATTAAATTTTACCGATATTTTTATTTCCTTGACAGCTACAAGATCTCGGTATAAAAACTTTGAAGGCAGCAAAGAGGCAGCAAATATTGGCTTATGGACATTTCAGTGATTCCACACAGCATGTACCCCACGAACAGGTGACCAGTCACTTTGACGTCAGAATGGACGGTCACTCAAAAAGCTTTGATTATTATAAAAATAGCTGGGCAGCAAATGTCTCGTAGTAGGCAGCAAATAGAAGCAAATAAGCAGCGATTATAGGCCACCTTTTCAACGTTAAATACGACTAGTGACCGTCCATTCTCGTGGACACCTGTTAGCCATAGACCGAGGACATTAGCGTTGAAGTTACATGCTAAAGCATAATTCAAAATCTCCTAGGCTGTAAGCATAATTAA
Source organism: Alsophila aescularia (assembly GCA_946251855.1). Taxonomy (NCBI): domain Eukaryota; kingdom Metazoa; phylum Arthropoda; class Insecta; order Lepidoptera; family Geometridae; genus Alsophila; species Alsophila aescularia. Next base: position 67,649,945 of record OX276377.1, on the reverse strand, counting down.
ACACACTATTTCATCGGTCCCTTATTGAGGGTTTATGACACAATTCAACGTTCCTCTGCGGTTCTAAACCTACTTGATTAGAGATCCTTGGCCCCAGAGTGAAGAGGTTTTCTTCTTCTTCTTCTTCTTCTTCACTCTTCTTAAAAAGCATATGTATGTATTGTCACGACAACACATACATACCTACATTGTATTGTCAGATTGTTAAACTCATAATAAAAATCATTTATTTAGTAAAGCCGTCAATAATACAAAATGATTATATCGTGTTTGTTTATACTTGTTAAACATATAAACAAATAAAAATCACATAAAAAAATTAGTAAGTACATTGAAATCATAATAACCTAAAAATATAAACTGAATAGAATTCAAATGTCAAATTTCAAATGTAAAAAAAGAAATAAAAAAATAATCATATTTCATACTGATATCAATCCTCAAAGCTAAAAAATTCGTCATAACTATAAAACGAATGCTCAATGAGCCAGCGTTGTAGACGAGACTTGAAGCTGCATATAGTAGGGGCTGCAGTTATGTGGTCCTGCAGCTTATTGTACACCGTGGGACCCATGATTTGCGTGAGCTTGGATGTCTTTACGAGCTTCCGCTTTATACCGTGTGCATTGCGTGTATTGTACGTGTGTACACTGCTGTGAGTCGCGAAAGACGCCAGGTTCATCCTTACGTACACTGCCGCTTGCAATATTACTATAGATAGCAATGTAAGAATCCGCAGACTCTTAAAATAAGGCCTCGCGGATGTATCCCGTGGTATTCGTACGATTGCTCTGAAGGCGCGTTTCTGAAGACGGAATACTCTTCCCGACTCCGCGCAACGTCCCCAAAATTCCGCGCCAAACTGTAGCAGGGAATGCACTGTGGCGAAATAACATGTTCGGGCCACATCCGCAGACACAATCCGCGCGACTCGACCCAGTGCAAAGCACGCACTACCAATTTTACCACACAGTTTATCGACATGATCTTCCCATTTTAGGCAAGAGTCAATCTGAAATCCTAGGAAAGTGGTCGTATTGATTTGATCTATACCTAATTGTACCATTTACAAGAACTTTCAAGGGTCTAGTTTTGCGACCAGATAGGTAGAACTGCAAAAAATGAGTCTATTTGAGGTTCAAGGATAAACCATTTGCATCGAACCACCGTGCCAGCTATGAAGTTGTTTCGTTCAACAGAGGACGCTGTGATAATCGCGGCTACGTCATCAGCATACATGAGTATATCGGCTGCCGTGACTGCATCTTGAAGATCAAATTGGAGACTGACGATCCCTGTGCTACGCCCATCGTTGATCCTAAAGGATTGGATCTCATTACTCTTGCCTTGCTTTAAGTTTTGTGTATTCTTTGGTTGTCCTCAGGAAGTGTTGTAATAGGCGCAAAAGATAAATATTATGTTAATTTTGTTTGCCAAAGTCATACTAAAATATTCAAAACGAAAAAAAACAATCACGGGCCGTTAATGTTTTTCGGCGGTGAAATAATTTTTTAAGCAAAAGCAAATTATGAACTTCGAACAACACGACGTCACTATAATCAAAAACTAATTTGCCGCACGGCTCTGCCCGTTGTTTTTCCGTTATCCCACTACACATATTTAAAAAATAAGTAAAAATAAACAGAAAAAATATAAAATGTAGCCTATGTCCATCTGGAATGGTGTACCATTCTATTTATGAAATATATTTTTTATTGGTTAAGTACATTTGGAGTGTATCTATTACAAACAAACTTCAAAAAATCAAATCTTTTCTCTTTATAATATTTGTGTAGATGTAGAAAAAAACAAGGACGCTCGTAAGATGAATGTTAACCGCATAGCATCAAAGAAACTTGAACTGAAATGAAAGATCTTATATTAGGTACTGTTCATTCATATTGGGTAGCAATACGAGTATGTTATCAATCGATTACAGAACTACAATTGATTGCCATCAATAATTTGATAAAAATGTAGATGTGTGATTAGCAATCATTGCGTCATAATTACTGAACAGTAAATGGTGATTATCCAAATCGGTATCAAAGTTCGTCACTTACCATTGAGCGTGCAAATGCGAGTTCGTCACAAAACTCCATCTTCTGCGTGGTCGTGCAAAATCGTCAGTACCTAAAAATGGGAGACTGCCAGGCAGACCACAACACGCTGGACCGATAACATCGTGAAGTCGAAAGGAAAGCAATTAATGTGACTCGTAGATGACAGGAAATGAAGGAATGAAGATACGCTGATCTATTGGTACTCGTACATATATTCAGCTGTAAGCGGCTATAAGGAAAAAACACAACGAATCGATCAAACCAGGCTAACATAGGTAACAAGAAAGTTCAAACGCTTGCAGCGAGACTCACGGACTCGCGGGGTGAGGGGGTGGGGGGTGGGGGGAGGAGTCGACAGGTGAGAGCAATAAATACCGAACGCAATATAACTTGGACACTGCAGCCCGGACCCAGGGTGAGTGTCCATGGTGGGGACACAAGCGGAAATCACAGAATGTAAAAAAATAAATATGAATGAATGAATAATTATTCTGTAATCTAAGAAAATTAGTTTTCCCGCCCGCGACTTCGTCCGCGCGGACAACTGTTTATCGCGAAAAAAAGCATCCTATTTTATTCTACGATATTAAAAACCAATGCATAAATAGGTATAGTAGGTACCAATGCTCTTGCTGTTTTTGACAGACTTATTATTTCGTTTCCATGGCAACCACAGACCATTATGTGATGACAACCGTTCCTTACAGTAAGTAATCAATATTTTTCAGTTTTCCCGTGGAAACTTACAATTTTCCGGGATTAAAAGTATCCCATGTTTTATTCCAGGGTATAAGCTATCTCCATTCTAAATTTCATCAAAATTCATCCCGCTGTTATCGCGTGAAAGCTCCCCAAACAAACAAAAAAACAAACAAACAAACAGACAACGTTTCACTTTTATATATTGGTATGGATTAAAACAGAATAATATTAGCTAAAACTGATTTTGTTAGGACATCAGAATATTTGTTTCTTAGTTGCAAAGTCACAGGATCACAGTAGAGTAGGTAGCCGTTGGTACGAGTTTTGTCTCGATGACATGGCTCATAGTGTCCGTTCATAGTATACGACTTCCTTGGTCCGTCAAAACATACCGGCTCGAAGAGCATCGGAGGTAAACCGGATGCGCTCGGAGCTTAACGGATGCGCTCGGAGCCAAACGGATGCACTCGGAACCGAACGGAAAAATAAACTTTATTTAAATGATCCAAAACTCTATTTTAAACGCGATTGAAAACTGCTCTAATCTTCGAGCCGGTCTGTGTGAACGGTTTAACTCTACAAGTGAGTGAGGTCGCTGTTCCTCGCATGAACATGGGGTTTTAACGTAGATAGAGCAAGGCATTGTCCGTCGAATAGTGGAAACGCGCTCCAAGGAGCGGTAGAGTCGGTTGCCTTGTAAATCTGTGTGGGTTGCAGCGAAATGGCTCTACACTTTGACACAACTGTCATGGAATGCTGAAATTTCTAATTCCATCAATTTATTTTATACTTAGGGTGATGTTATACCAAGCGGCGATGGCGCGCGCCCGGACGCTTGGCCTTAAGTAACTATTTAGTAAACTGTGTCAAGACACACTGGGGGACAACGCACCTTTTTTACCTATTTTCGCCCAGTGGCGGACTACAAGTGGGGGACAACGTGAATAGTCGCATTTTTAGGCGACGGACTCGTGGTCACACCATTTTGTCATACTGGTGTGACCACGAGGAATTATTTTTACTCGTGGTCACACTGCTTGGTGTGGCAAAGAGTAAGCTACAACATATTTAAGCCAGCCGCGCGCCCGGGGCTGTTTGTATATCATCACCCTATCCATTCATTGTTCATTTGTATAATAACATTATCCATAATTATATCACTAGCTGTGCCTGCGGCTTAGCACGCGTGGTCTCTACGTTAGAACTACCAATCAAATATCAAAATATCAATTTGATCAAAATTCGGCGACGGACTATAAAAATTCGGCGGCGGACTCGTGGTCACTTCATTTTGTCACACTGGTGACCACGCCTTTAGACGTCAATATATATTTTTTTGATTGCTCGGCTTCTACTCATCCCATTGAGATACCAAGTACACCAGTTTTTAATTCAAACCCTAAGCTATCAAACAATGAAAACCACATCGCAATCGGTCCAGTTATTATTTGATGCATGAACAAACATACAGACAAAGAGACACGATTTAGAAAATGTTAAATTCTAGTTCAGTAGCTTATTTTAAGTACCCTAGACCATTTTTATTTATTAAGTGTAGGTAATTAAAGGCTTAACTAGAACATCGAATTAGTAGAAAAAATGCATAATTCTCATCATCATTCTCATCAGCCTATATCAGTCCACTGCTGGACGTAGGCACCTAATGCACGCCACTGAGCTCAGTCTTCAGCCCTCCATTTTCTTCCAGACGGTTTTCGCAGGTCGTCACTCCACCTGGTCACAGGGCATCCTACACTACGTTTGCCTAAACGTGGTCTCCACTCGAGAACTAGTCTACCCCAACGGTTATCGGTTCTTCAGGAAATGTGACCAGGTCACTGCCACTTTAGCTTGCTTATCCATTGAGCTATGTCAGTTACCTTGGTTCTCAGTCTGATATCTTCATTACGAATCCTGTCCTTCAGAAAAACTCTAAGCATAGCCCTCTCCATAGCTCGCTGAGCGACGTTAATTTGAGGATTAGTTTGATTGTGAGTAGTTTCTCAAATAACAGTCCATACCAATATATAAAAGTGAAACATTGTGTGTATTTTTGTTTGTTTGTCTATTTGTTTGTTTGGAGAGCTATCACGCGATAACGGCTGCACGGATTTTAGTGAAATTTGAAATAAATATAGTTTATACCCTGGAAAATAGGTTTCTCTTTATTCCGGATAAGTTTCCATGGGAAAACCGGAAAATGTTGATTACTCGCTGTAAAGAACGGTTGCCATGAAAGCGAAATAACAAGTCTGTCAAAAAACATCAAGAGCGTTGGTGCTATACCTACTTTTGCATTGGTTTTTAATATCCTAGAAGAACATAGGATGCTTTTTTCGCGATAAACTTTAGTCCGCGCGGACGAAGTCACAGACGAAAGCTAGTATATTAATAAATGTTTTCCTTTAACGTACTGCGTCGGTCGACTTTGCGAAGAGACTCAAACAACTTCCAAAAGAACTGCGCTACACTTTCTACAGTTCGGTGCACTCTTCCACAACTGCGCTACACTTTCTACAGTTCGGTGCACTCTTCCAGAACTGCGCTACACTTTCTACAGATCGGTGCACTCTTCCAGAACTGCGCTACACTTTCTACAGTTCGGTGCACTCTTCCAGAACTGCGCTACACTTTCTACAGTTCGGTGCAGTCTTCCAGAACTGCGCTACACTTTCTACAGTTCGGTGCACTCTTCCAGAACTGCGCTACACTTTCTACAGTTCGGTGCACTCTTCCAGAACTGCGCTACACTTTCTACAGTTCGGTGCACTCTTTCACAGAATTTAATTTCCTCAAGTAGCCGCGCGCCCAAACCTAATTATTTCAACAACGCTACATTGAAACAATTTACGGAATGAGCAAGTTCTATTCTCGCACTTTTACAAAAAAAAATACTTGGCTTAATTACCCGTAACGTGCAAATTCCGGGTAACAAGATAATTTAGGATTCCCGCGGGATTTTCTAGCAGCAAGCGCCGGCGCGTTACATTTTGAGCAGGACGTAGTGAGCTATTGACGCTCAAGATGAATAACCGCCCGCGGGTCATTGTTCTCGTTTTATAATCTGGTAGAAATATTGTGGTTTAAAATAGTACTTATTAGTATTATCATTAGCAAATTAAAAAGTACCTACTCTTTCACTTCCGCTCCTTTACTTGCCGTTTTCGTACTTTTAAATTCTATGCTATTCTCTAAGCTAGTATCCCAAAAATTCTATATTCACCGAAATCGTTAAAGAAAGGTGGCGCCATTGTGCTAGCGCACTATGGAGTCATGTGAAGTTTAAATCCAGACGCATTAAAACTACTGAAATTAAATACCCTTGCTCACGAAACAACTCCCAAAACGAAGCCTACTTTGTTCTTTCCATAACGCTTCCGGTAATTTCGTTAAACATTGCACGGCATCGCGGAACCTCGCCGGCCGCTCCCGTGCCGTCACCCTGGCTTGCCAGCCCGTTGCCGCCCGTAATGTACCTACATAGATTGAAAACGCCATCTAATTACTCTAATTTGAAGCGAAAAAGCTACCAAGCGCACGACCACGCGCATACAGTGCATGCGCACTCGTAACAGGGTAGTAGATATGAACCGCTTCGAAAATACCTTTCAAAATGTAATCTTCTGCTGACGTGTTTGAGGTTCGCTGCCTATTCTTTATTTTTATATATTTTTCTGCCTAACTTATTCAATAAACAAATAATTATGAGACGCAGCCACAAGATGCCATGAAACCCCAAATGTGTTATAAATAATTAAACTAAACTTTAGTGTTAGGTAGCGTAGTGAGAGTATGGGGAGATGAGTCGATAATTTTATTTCTTATTTTCTTTGAATTTTTTTAATATTTAATTTTCGCGGTGGTCATTTATTCAGTTTCACAAACTAAATTACATCATAATAATGTTAATAATGTTGGTATTGTAAGTTTGATGGCAGGCTTGATCTAGTTTGAAAGATGGCTTGATGTTGTTGGACGAGTATGATGGTCAAACTGAGGGATTAAAAGCTAATGTGATTAGACGAACAGGATTTCGATAGACTTGGAAAGCTGATGGTGTGCTGCTGTCATCGAGTGGTTCTTGTCAATTATGATGGCACGAATCAGCAATCAGGATAAAACGTTTCCGTTTTTCAGTCAGGGGGCTATTGGGTCACTTCATACGTCCTTGATGGTAAGAAATGTTGAAATTAATTTCTTCTCGTAAAGATACCAGGTGGATTGAACTTCGGACATTCTCCCTCTATAATATAGTGTACGTATAATTAGTACATAGGCATATACATATATTATATTTATGATTATAGGTTGTTATAATGTAGTATGCTACAGAGTTAAGTGAGTGGTTTTAAGAGCACAAACATGCAATATCAAGCTTTTTTTTTATTTATTTAATAAGCACAGCAACATCACACATACTAGAATACTCACAATATAGCAACAATAATATGCTATGCTGATATGAGTGACAATTTCGGCGTGCATAACATTGGCCGCATGTACTCGTAAACAGAAAACAATACCAATTATAAAAAATTAAACAAAAGAAATTAAAAGCAATTTTAAAGATGAAAACAAATAAACTGAAAATAAAAACAATTCTAAAACTTTAAATTTTAAGTTGTAAAAAATTAAGTCTAAGGAGAGGAACTGTGCATTTGAGAATAAATAAAAACAAACATTTTGCGTTTGAATACTGCTAAAGAGTTGCTAAATATGTCTAATTCCTCAATTTTATTTGTGAACTCATTATATTCATTAGAGATGCGTGAAGAGGGGGTTTGCCGTCCAAGATTTGTGCATGCGGCGGGGGTATGAAATATTTTGTTTATTGGATGCCGGATGCCGTTGATATTTGTAGGGAACGGACAGGGAGAAACGTTCAAGTAATTCACTGCATTGATTTTGTTGTTTATGATTTTGTGTAAGAAGGTCATGTCTGTTAATTTTCGGCGATCACGGAGTGATATCATAATAAATTTTTCAAGCCGCTGGCTATAAGGATGTCTATAGGAAAAATCGAGTGTGAGAAACACAAGATGTCTAGTAAAAGAGCGTTGTAAGCTCTCAACGCGTTGTGAGTGTTTGGTGTAATGAGGATTCCAAACGACAGATCCATATTATAGATGGCTGCGCACTAGAGCGTTGTACAATATTAGTTTTGTATGTGCTTTAAATCCTATAGTATTACGTTTAATAAATCCTAACATTCGTGCTCCTTTTGTGACCATTTTATCGATGTGCGACACGAAATTAATCTTACCATCTATGTACACTTAAGTCACGAATTTTCTCAACTTCCTGCAAAATTGCGCAGCCAAGCTTATATGTAAAGACAAGTGTTTTTTCTTCCGGGTGAATTTAATATAAAAACATTTGTTTGCGTTCAGAGTCATACGGTTTAACGTGCACCAATTTTGAATAGAGTTAAGATCATTTTGTATTAGAATGGAATCGGTAGGGCTATTGATTGAACTATACATTTTAGTGTCATCAGCAAATAAAGATATTTTGCAGTGATTTATGTGCGTGTATATGTCATTAATAAATATTAAAAACAACATAGGGCCTAAATGTGATCCTTGAGGGACTCCTGTTATGGCATAGTATGCCTGTGATTGACTATTATTTACTGGGACAACTTGATGCCTTTTGGCGAGATATGATGCGAACCATTAATGAAGTGATCCATCTATACCATAACATAATAGCTTCTTAAGCAAGATTGAATGATCTACTTTGCCAAATGCGCTAGAAATATCTAGGTAAATTGCGTCAACTTGACCTCCTTTATCAACAGTTTGCGTCAAATCAGATACGAAAGATACAAGATTCGTTTCAGTGGAACGGCCGTGCCGGAAACCGTGCTGGAAATCGATTATTGTATTGTCGACATATCTGTAAATTAAGGTGTAAATAAGAGATTCAAATAATTCGGAAAAACAACTAAGAATAAAAATCGGCCTATAATTCTTTACGCAATGCTGCTCTACTTTTTTGAATACGGGAACGATACGAGCCTTTCTTCCATTCAGTGGGAAATACACCATCATTGAGTGATTTATTGAAAATAAGAGTTAATGGAAATGAAATAGCAGTTACACATTGTTTTAAGAATACGGGAGGTACGAGTATATTGTCTGGACCAGAACATTTTAAAGGATCCAGTTTTTAATCGTTTTTTTGTTAAGTTGCATAATGGCAGTTAGAGTGAACTGGCCGCCTCTCTTTTCCTTAATTTAACTCCAAAATTCCTAAGGGGCTTTAGATATATTATTTTCAATATTATTTTTATATTTCCTGTAGCATATGTCGTATAAACTATGACTACGTTTTGCCGAAGAATTTGATAATCCAATTTATCGCGAGAGTTGCCATAAATATTGTTTTATTTTTGCGTAGTTTTTCTTTCTCGGCTAGAATTCTTATTAATGGTCTACTAAAACACGACGGATACTTACATTTATTTATGTTACGTTTGGGTACAAATTAATGGTCTACTAAACCACGACGGATACTTAGATTTATTTATGTTACGTTTGGGTACAAATTAATGGTCTACTAAACCACGACGGATACTTAGATTTATTTATGTTACGTTTGGGTACAAATTAATGGTCTACTAAACCACGACGGATACTTACATTTATTTATGTTACGTTTGGGTACAAATTAATGGTCTACTAAACCACGACGGATACTTAGATTTATTTATGTTACGTTTGGGTACAAATTAATGGTCTACTAAACCACGACGGATACTTAGATTTATTTATGTTACGTTTGGGTACAAATTAATGGTCTACTAAACCACGACGGATACTTAGATTTATTTATGTTACGTTTGGGTACAAATTTGTCAATAGTAGTTTTTAAGATGTTATAAAACTCAGTCACCATGCTATCGACATTTTCACAAGCACATAGTTCCTGTTCCCATTCTACATTAATCAATGCCAGTACAATAGCGTTATAGTCAGCTTTAAATAAGTTATAATCAATTCTGCCTTGTGAACGATACATATCATACAAGGTAATGTACCTTGTATGATATGTACGTTATGGGTAAGTTTAACAATAAGTTAGGATGTTTATTATTTAATTTGGTCAATATATCATGAGGTTCAACAATGCTTATGTTCGGTATATTACTAATTACTAGATCTAGAATTCTGTTATCACTATTATTGATACAGTTAAATTGATACATATTATTTATTGCGAGAAAGTCAATGAGTGCGTTACCTTGCTTAGTGTTATAACTACTGGGAATCATATTAGAGTTATTGCCTTGCTTAGACCACTGTATAAATCCAAGATAAAAATCACCTAATATTAAAACTTCGTGAGTTTGATAAAGAACAATGTCAGCAGAGTCTAAAAAACTGTTAAGTGATTCCAATTTGGTTGGTGGTGGTAGATAAACTGCACAAAGTGCATTTTTTTTTGACTATGCCATTTATATTCAAATGCAAAAGTACCCATAGGTTTTCACCATCAGTTTCCCATGTTGCTATACGGGAAGAGAAAATATCGCGTGAGACTGCTATCAAAACTCCACCACCGTTTATTTTGGAACCCCTAGAACAAAGCCTATCTTTACCATATACAACATAGCGAGAATCCATAATTTCATTATCAGTTATGTTAGAGTTCAACCAGGTTTCAGTGAAAACAATAATTTGATATTTTTTTTGCAAAATATTTGATAACAGATCATTACTTTTAATACGCAGAAGTCTAAAAAAAAAAAAAAAAACAACACAACGGTGTGTTTTTTTTAGTAAAATGTAAATATGGAACATATGATTACTATATTTATTAAAATTACATACATTTAAAATACAACAACAATTTAATCAAAAGCACAGGCAACAAAAAAACTGACTATGCCTATCACATAACTTTATTTGATCAACTCTCTCTAAATTTTTGATCAACAAAGCTTGACTGTATTCGTCCTTGCGTACATAAACACGCCCATTGCGGGTCCACACAAATTTATAAGATAGTTCCTTTGCCTTCTTATGGGCTGCAGCGTGCAGCAACTTTTTAGCGGGTGTAAAGCTCAGAGACCAACACAGGCCTCCGGGTGCCTCCAATACCCACATGGTGGGAGTTCAACTTTTCATTAGAATTCTTCTTGTTATACTGAGCAACAGCAGCAAGAACTTCGTCATGGTGTCGGGGGGAACGCAGCTTAGCAATTATAGCTCGAGGCCAATCGCTGTCCCGGTCCAATTTAGCGATTCTGCAGTGCAAGCATGAATCTTATCAATCGATAAATTTACCGACTTTTTTAAATTAAGTTTTACGTTAATATTCGATAATACGAGTTCAGTAGCACGGAACGTACTTATCGACAACGACATAAATTCGATAAATCATATTTAATATATAGGTTTATATCAACAAAAAGAAGCACGAATCTTATTTTTGTCAATTTTTGTCGATGTAATGTCGGTAAGTTTACCGAATTTATCGAATTTTATCGGCTTTCCAAAGTTACACGACAAACTTTTTTTTTTGTAAATTCCTTTTCGGATTATAAGCCAAAACGAAGAGGTGTCAGAACATCGTGAGGCAAGTTTCAGGGATGCCAATGATCCTTTCGATCTGGAAGAACAGCATTAAAAGATTATTTTTAGAATTCATAAGGAAATTTCCCTCGCTCTCATTCAAGATGTTGAGGGCGTTTGAGAAGGAGTCGATCTAATGGTCTGCCTGCGCATGTTGTAGTATCTACTTTACATAATAATACCAAAATACTTAGTTACGTTTTTTCCATTTCCAGAAATTATCTTTTGTTGTGATGGTGTCTAATGCTCTAATTATTATGGTACCTAGTAGGTACTCAGTCTAAAAAACTACCTGTATAATCATTGTTGTAGGTTCTATCAGCTGTACGCTTTTTCACCGAGGGCAGTTGCACCAACGATGCATCGGCCAGGAATATAATATAGCACTAGGACAGCGCACTGTCAGACTTGTCAGGGAGGTGTCTCAAGCAATTGTGCAACGAGTTATGGCTAGTTATACTTTAGGTTAGGTTCAAGGAATATACTACTTTATGGTAGTTAGGTAGAATTCCAAATGACAAAAGTTTCTCCGTAACAACTCAAAATAATAAAAATCTGCCAAATTGTGTCAAAAAATATTTTTTAGACTATTAGTCGTCTATCTGATATATGGTATAGTCCACGAGTTGCCATTTTTTAAATAGATAAACTCACGACGTGCTATCGAATCAATAAAATTTACCGAGAGGCTAGATCCATGCTACCGCATTTTGATAATATTGATAAAAAAAATACTGTTTACCGGTCGATAAATTTATCGAATTTTATCGATCGATAAGATCCATGCTCACCTGCTGGATGTCGTCCATATCGAGTGGATGGTTAACGGCTTTCAAGAGTTGAACGGCGGTATTAAATTTACTATTATTAAATTTAGTATTTTACTATTATTAAACCGAAAAAACAGAAGAACAGAAGAATTCAGCTGGGTTGGGCAGCATTCGGCATGCTTCGTCAAGTCTTCTCGTCGTCTATACCACAGTTCCTGAAGACAAAGGTCTTCAATCAGTGCGTCCTAACAGTCATGACCTACGGTGCCAAAACGTGGACACTCACGGTCAAACTAGTCCACAAATTTAAGGTCGTTCAGCGAGCTATGGAGAGAGATATGCTTGGAATTTCTCTGAAGGACAAGATTCGTAATGAAGATATCCGACGGAGAACCAAGGTAACCGACATAGCTCAAAGCATAAGCAAGCTGAAGTGGCAGTGGGCTGGTCAAATTTCCCGAAGAACCGATAACCGTTGGGGTAGACGAGTTCTCGAGTGGAGACCACGTTTAGGCAAACGTAGTGTAGGACGCCCTGTGGCCGGGTGGGGCATGCCCCGTGCACCCACTGGCTTCACCCACTGGTGGGTGCACCGGTAATTCGCATTTACCCCTGTGGAGTGACGACCTGCGAAAAGCGGCTGGCAAAAAAATTATGACGAGAGCTGAAGACCGAGCTCAGTGGCGTGCATTAGGAGAGGCCTACGTCCAACAGTGAACAGATATAGGCTGATGATGATGATGATGACTATTATTAAATAATGAAACGGATACTTCAAGAAACTCTTCTGCAAAGAGAATACAATACTACGTAAGAAGAGACGGGACACCACAGAGCAAAAAAACTAATAATTTCAAAACAGGGAACTTAAAAAATCAACCTGACAAAGTAAAATTTTATAATCAGTTCTACCAACTTATGGAATGGAATAGGGATGTACAACTTATATATAAAATCTATCGATATCGATATATGACCTACTAGCCTACAGTTGGAATTTATAAATTATTATTTTTCACTGGTTTTGTATGAGCACCATTAAAACAAACCAGTGATGTAAGATTTCGTTTATTACGCTTTTTTTTTCAATAAATACGCCATAATATAAAACATGAAATTTGAATTCTAAAAAATATAATGTCAAATATTTTTTTTCAGAAAAAACAATTTCTTAAAAAACAAATATTATGTTAACCAAAACTTACCTAATACTAAACCTAGGTACTTACTCTAATATCATAAAATCTAAAATCTTATATCATATATTATAAATGAAATATTTTTTCTCCATTGCCTCGTTTCTCTTCTTTTCGATAACTTAATATGATACCCTCGGCTTCCACGCATTTTTTGTAATTAAAATATATACTAAATAAGTTCAGACCTGAAAAATAAAATATATTTTACAGTATAATTCAGTCATTAAAGCTATAAAAACTTTGATCTGATTTAAAATATTTGTGAAATAAATTGGCACTTGAAATGGTCATGGAGACAAAAAATACAAAATTCGATAGATATAATTATAATAACAAAATCTGCTAAAATAGGCGAATGAAACCAACAACAAGTATTTTATTGGACACAAGAAAAAGCTAGGAAACATAACTTGGTGTACCTAGAACCGGTTAGCGCGAAGTCCACAACATCCTTCATAATTGAATAACTAGCTTTCGCCCGCGACTGCAGTTTATCGCGAAAAAACAACATCCTTATGTTTTTCTAGGATATTAAAAACCAATGTAAAAGTATAGCTCCAACTCTCTTGATGCTTTTTGACAGACTTGTTAATATTTTATTTCCACGGCAACCGATCCTTACAGCTTAATCATAATTTTCCAGTTTTCCCGTGGATTCTTACCATTTTCTAGGATAAAAAGTTCCTAAGTTCCTAAATATCCTAAGTTAGTCTCTACATTAGTACTTATTTACAATATTAAACAGCCGACAATCAGAACGCCTACTACGACTGGTGCGTGCCAAGGAAGAGCACATACGCGCCAAAGAAGAACAAGCCCAATTACAAATCGAACTCTTTGCTGCCCGCATTACGACTTTGGAAGCAGAAGCTCAAGTTAAAGACGAAGAAGACACACGAACAAAACTCTCAGAAGAAGATGAAGTGGAGCAGTCTCAGCGCATGGGTCAGCAACCATCACTTGATCAAACTGAACGACCGAAGCGAGCTCACAGCCCCGCCGCTGATGCTACCGCCTCTGAGGGAGATAACAGCTCCAACCGAATAGCTGCAACTGCCCGCACCCACTGAACTCTAGTCACTGAGGGCCTCGCCGTGCCTGCCGCTGCAAAAAGCGACATTGCAGAACTAGCCGCTGCCGTCACAATGGCCACACGACAAGCGAAGGCTGTTCCACCGCACCGTTAGTACGGAGAGCTACCCATTATACAACGGGTCACATCAAGAATGGCTCTCTTTCAAGGCCGCCTTCAACGTATCTGCAGACGCATTCAGCGCCACGGAAAACACAGCCAGACTCCGTCGCAACCTAAAAGGCAGAGGGCGAGAAGCGGTGGAAAACTTTTTAGTTCACTACACCGAGCTGACGGAAATAATGCTAACCCTAGAAGCTTGCTTTGGAAGGCCAGAAGCCATCGCAGCAACGGAGCTGGAGAAACTACGCACCCTGCCAAGACTCGTTGATACACCGAGAGACATTTGCATATTCACTAATAAAGTGTCTAACATCGTCTCAGCACTGAAGGCCCTTGACCGACTGTATAACCCCGACATAACAGCAGCGACATCCGAGAAGCTGCCCCCGACTCTACGCCACCGATGGTTTGAGTTCTCCGCCTTTCAACCGGCGGGTGTACTAGACCTGCTCAAGATAACTCACTTCCTTTAACGCAAAGCCGATCTGTGCAGCCCCTATGCACAACCCAAGCCTGTGAAAGGGCGTACGTGACGCTAACCAAGACATGACATGGCCACAACCCACCCGATTGCACGCACTTCAAAAAGGCAACCGTCAACGACCATTGGGACATGGCGAAGCCCTCCAAGCTGAGCTTTCGCTGGCTACGCTTCCGAAACAAAGAGCATCGCTGCAAGACGACAAGATGCACCCACCATGAGCTCCAACATCACTACGGAACACCACAGCGAGAAAACATGGGAGAAGAGGACTTCTACGGCCTACCTCAAGATAGCACCGGTCACGGTGACGGGACCGGCGAGAGATGCTGAGACTTGGGCCCTACTCGACGACGGCTCAACAGTCTCACTCTTTGACGAGGGACTCGCTTTGACAAAAGAATATGCTGAGATAGCTCCACCTATCAGCACCGAAGGCAAGACTTGGTACCTACCACACTTCAGAGTCAAGAACTCGATGAAGCCCGGGAAACTGCGCATCGTTCACGACGCGGCCACTAAGACCAAGGGTCCAAGGGTTGCTATTTAGATAGCACGCTATCGCTGTCTCAGCGGACATCGCTGAGATGTTAATGCAAGTCAGCGTCCGAGAAGAAAATAGCGCGCTCACAGACCCATCAAGCTCAACATCGCTGACGTCGTGACCAGAGATGTGGCGCCCGACTTGAACCAGCGACATAGGTGGTTTACCGGCCCAGACTTGGTATGTCAACCTGAAAGTCTATGGCACGTCGCACGGACATCACCCACTGTCGAGGACACCAAAGAAGAAAGATGCGCTGCCCATCAGAGATGACGAACCCGCTTGGCGAAGCTTCACTGAAGCCGGAATGCTTCTCAAAATGGGAGTGCTACCTACCTACGCGCCACAGCGCGGGTACTCCAGTTCATTGACTTATGTTGACGTACCCGCGAGCGCACCCACTACAAACGAACATAGAACTACCCGCTATCCGAACTGACAATTTTATTCTTGTGTAAGGAGAAAAACAGGAAGTGGGCGGAGCCTAGAGGCGGGGCCTAGCATCTGGTGATATGACTTGTTTGCGCCAGACGAGTTCAAACTGGTTCCAGCCGGGCGGACCTTTTCCTCGGCGAGGCAGCGAGAGCGGAGCACCACTTTTTGGCCAGCAGTCGAAGCAGCTGGACGTTCCTGAATATTTCTTGAGTTCCTTAAATTCCCCCCATTTGATTTTGTAACAGTGTTTAGTTTACTTTGTAAACTAAACACTGAGTTTAATAATACCTTTGTGTGTGTGATCGTGTATATTTTTTTAATAAACCCACTTCTGGTCGCTAATATCAGAAGTGGGATTCGAACTGAAGTGATTTAATCTCACTTGCCCACTGTTTTTGCTTATTTGAACTGGTAAAAGAATATCAGATCATGAGCGCAGTCACACACAACTGTTTTAAAGCCCGTGCTCTTAACCTCACTTTTGTGTACTGTTTTGTGTTTAATCTTTGTTGCGTGTAAACGCACCACGTTTTAATTCTCATTTAAGAGTACGAGTAACACCTGCGTGTGCAGCATCCACGTAGTCCATGGAGGCGACTTCGCGCAGCGGACGCTTACGAGGTTGGCGAACGCGAGGTTTATCGTGGGAGCATTCTCCAAGTCGGCAAGCGTAGAGCCGCTGCCGCCATCGGGCAGCGTGACGTAGTGCGCAATCACTGCAGCATTTTGGCGCGTAGCCAACACGTGGCACGAACGTGTTCGGAAGATTGTTGTCTTCAATTCAAGTAAGATCAATCCAAGTAAGAGTATTTAGTGCATGGAGGTCGATCGAGACCGTGACTTGAATCTGCTTACTTAAGCTACGACTTATTTTCGTAATACCCACATGGAATTTTATTCGGTTAGAAATTGAGGCCGTTTTGTATCTCTCAAATATAGGCTACAAAGCCAGATATGAAGTGTTTTAAATGTGCTAGTGTTGACCATAGTAAGTCACAATGTGCAACGAGGCATACATTGAAGTTTAATCATTGATCAGTTTCATAGGCGTAGACTGCTTAAATAAGGTGCAACACATTGGCCTCACCAAATCGTAGTAACCACTGTCGGCTATTAATTAGTCATTCGCGCTACAGTCTACGTATGTCTTTTTATCATTGTCGTTGATGCGCAGAAGCACTAAAGTGGAAATATAGCTGTCTGAAAGTGTTTGCCTGTAGTGTTATCTAGTTCAATGATTGTTCACGTGATATTAAAGAGTGACGTACATTTCCCCCTAAACTACATTTATGAGTTTAATCAATCATTGCACCCGTGAATGAATCAATTGAATACGTCTGTAACGCGTATACGTCTGTAGGTAAATATCGAGCATAGCAGCTCTGCTGAGACATGCTAGCTTGGCGCCTCTGTCTGTAACGCGTAAACAATGAGCAAACGAACTGAAACGAACATGTACAAAAATGGTTTTATTCATCCAAATTAAAATGCTAAACAGCTACATACTGACAAAACAAACTAACAAGGTAATAGAAGGTAAGACTGGGTAATAGGCGCGTGACATAGTTGCCACGTGCGATGGCAACGTGATGGCTTTGGTTATTTGTTCTGTAGTATTGGTACCGGCACTTACCGCGGTAATTAGGGTGATACAGCGCAGAGCGCGTCACTACGTAGCGTACGTTTCCTAAGTAGCACCTGCCAGCAGGGAGCGCGGCCTTCGGTAAACATAGCACAGGCACTGCAGTAACGCGGCAACCTAAATATTGCACACCACGCATTGTTGTACTGTGCTCGCGCGTCACTGATGACAGCCTCGTTATAATGTGTCCTCAGTTCGACCGTGTGGACGCTGGTTCATTAACTGACGAACGACCGACTCTTTACCGCGTCGTTGTAACGGCTGAACCATCTCGCCGGCATGTTGCCGCGCACAGCGATGGTTCGTCTTTAACCTCTCGATGTCTGTGTGGACGGACAGGTCAGCAGCTAATGTGTGCCCAGGGTTCTCTGGTTTTATGTGGTATCCAGGGTCTGGTGATGGAGCCGGAAGGTAGTCAGACGAACTCTTCAACAAAATGATGGAACCCCTTCGAGTTTGGCCTCATTTGGTTTGTTTTGATGAGTTCTCTGGTGTTATGTGGTATCCAGGGTCTGATGATGGCGCCGGAAGATATTCACAGGAACTCGACAACAAAATTATGGAACCCTTTTGAGTTTGGGCACATTTGGATTGTCTTGGTAAGTTCTCTGATGTTATGTGGTTTTCAAGGTCTGATGGAGCCGGAAGGTAGTCACAGGAACTCAACGTCAAAATAATGGAACCCCTTCAAGTTTGGGCTCATTTGGTTTGTTTTGATGAGTTCTTTGGTGTTATGTAGCATCCGAGGTCTAATGATGAAGCCGAAAGGTAGTCACAGGAACTAAACTACAAAATGATAAAACCCTTTCGAGTTTTGAATCATTTGGTTTGTCATGATGAGTTCTCTGGTTTTATTTGGTACCCATGGTCTGATGATGCAGCCGGAACGTAGTCATAGAAACTCGACAATCAAATAATGGAACCCTTTCGAGTTTGGTTTAATTGGGTTTGTCTTCATAAGTTCTCTGGTCTAATGAGGTATCGAGGTTTTCTCAGTGGATCAAGAAGACCCGTAAAGTGAACACTCACTGAAATGTATTTAACTATCTTTAAAGTATTTCTACTTAACTATGGCTATAGATCTTTCCTCTGAGCATTATTAGGTCACGGCGTAGAGCAAAGAGGTAAGACCTCCTATCTCACTCTAGATAACCTTTGATTTTATCTCCAAGTGTTACGTCATAATATAACGTAAAGAGGTGAAACCTCCTATCTACCTAGACGTTACGTCAAAAAGGGCGTAACGCGTAGATATCTCCTCCTCCTCTTTAAGAGAGATACTTCTCTTCCTCATCTCCTGTAAAACATTACATTACAACATGGGAAAGATATAAGAAAAAATCTACAGCGAAGACATTGCCGTTACGACGCAGGAAGAGAAGCTAACGCCGCTACATTGAAATCAACGCTGAAACACAGCCCCGCTCCGAAACGCTTATCTGGTGCCTAAAAGAACACTTACTGAAAGTACTAGATGGATTTTGATGCAACTTGGCACCGTCAAAGTTTATATGATGGGTTAAAATTGAGGATACTTTAAACCCCGAAAAATAAAGAATTCCTGCGTGATAGGGGTCCAAAGTTATGTTAATTCTGAAGTAATAAATAATATTTTTTAGAGGGTACTATAACCGATGCGGTTGGCATGAAATGGTGAAAGTAAAACGATATTTTGGAATATTTTCTTAGAAAAGAAATGGGCGCAAGCGTTTGTCCCGAGCGTCGTTAAGTTCGTTCCTTTGCAGACTTCCGACTGCTAATATCTGGTCTGACGTTTGGGTACAAGCGCGAGCGCGGCTTTATTTAAACTCTAATTTAAGGTAAGTAACAAATATTTCTAAATGATCTAATAATTTTGACTTTATACATATTACTAATTTATATTTCTATATTATTAACCTATTCTGTTGCAGGTCGCGAGGCACGTTGTCTAGAGGTACTACTCTATATTTGATACTGAAGCCGAACTGTTGTTTTTAAAAGCTTTTATTTAAAAGGAACTCTTCAACGGTCAACAGCATAGACACAAAAATTTGTGTACGCATCTTACTATGATAGCCCATTTTAAGTTTTACCATGAAATGGTTGTTGCACTCAGGATCGGGTCCTGACTAGGGAACTCCTCAGCGGTTGACAGCACAGACACGAAATAATGTACTTATACGCATTTAATATGATATATTACGAACTGGCTATCAAAGCCAGTTCTAAGTTTCACCATGACATGGTTACTTATACTTATTTTCATTTTTGTCTGTCTATTTGTCTATCTGTCTGTATCTTGACCGTGCATCACGCCGAAACTACTGAATGAATTCAACTGAAACTTTGTATGATTTGAGTTCATACTACAAGGTAGGATATTTCATACTTTTCCTCCCGAAAAATTAAAGGGTTCCCGCAGAATAGGGGTTGAAAGTTATTAAAAAGAACACTTACCACGCTGAAACTACTGGACAGATTTTGATGCAACTTGTCACAGGCATAGTTCATACGCTGAAACTACTGGACGGGTTTTGATGCAACTTGGCACAGTCATAGTTCATACGCTGAAACTACTGGACGGGTTTTGATGCAACTTGGCACTTGCAACTTGGTTCATATAAAAGGTGAAAATTGAGGATACATTTCATCCCGCAAAAATAAAGGGTTCCTGCAAATAAGGGTCCATATTCGGTACATTGAAGATATTTGATTAAAAAAATGAAGGCTTTTTTTATTATTCTTATTGAAGCCAAAACTGTTTCACTTTTTAATTTTTGTCTTTCTCTCTATCTGTATCCTGGCCCCACATCAGCTCGAAAATACTGAATAAATTCAAATGAAACTTGGAATGATTTGAGTTCATACTACAAGGTAGGACGTAAATAAATTCCGATAAATTAAAGTGTTCCCGCAGAATAGGGTACTTGGTGTCGGGCTTCTTTTCCGCAACTAGGCCGATCATCGACCCCTTTTACGTGAAACGGGTGGCGACAGTTAGTTCAGCCACCCGATGTCCCTCCGGAAGGCCAGTAGCTTGCGAATTCCAGCACAGGATTCCCTCAGGGTGGAAGTTGTTCCCAGGAACTGTTCTCTTTGTATCGCCACGCTTTCGCACGCGATGAATACATGCGTGGCCGTTTCTTCTGCCCCCATGCATCCTCTGCACAAGGGGCTGTCTGTGACACCTAATCTGTGAAGGTGTTTGTTAAGAGGACAATGACCAGTTACGATTCCCACCACTTGTCGGAGACTGTCCCGTTTAAGATTCAGAAGTTTTCGGGAGTATCTCGGATTGAACTCCGGGAAAGCCTCTCTTGACTGTCTACAATCCTTTATACTTACTTGCCCATAGTTCTTGATGTAGTTTATGTGTCCTTTGATGGATCCAGGCTTGAATTTGGTTGAAAGGCAATGGAATCATTGGCTCTGGCCCTACAGGGCGCATGCCCGACCCCTCCTTGCTAGTTCATCAGCTGCATCATTCTTTCTGGATCCGCTGTGTCCCTCTATCCATTGGAGAGTAAAGTAATTATGTCTACTGACCTCCTCCAGAAGATGGTGACGCTGGATAGTTAGCCCCGAGGAATGTTCATACCTTTGAAGTGCTTTTAGGACTGCGACACTGTCGGAGAGCATTCTGATTTTAGAGTCCGTTACCTTCCTGCGCAGTATCGCTGTTGCTGCCTGGATTATACCCACACATTCCGCATGGAAAATAGGGGTTGTGAGTACACAGTGCCCGCAGGATAGGGATTAAAGGGATTTTGAGTTCATACTTAATAATGGGACCCATTAATTTACCGGTATGAAAAGTATTCAATATTCTACCTCGTAGTATGAACTCAAAATCCCTTTAATCCCTATCCTGCGGGCACTGTGTACTCACAACCCCTATTTTCCATGCGGAATGTGTGGGTATAATCCAGGCAGCAACAGCGATACTGCGCAGGAAGGTAACGGACTCTAAAATCCCCCGCAGGATAGGGATTAAAGGGATTTTGAGTTCATACTACGAGGTAGAATATTGAATACTTTTCATACCGGTAAATTAATGGGTCCTCAAGTACTCAAATACTAATTTATTAATAAACCAGGTTTACACGTCTCAATTTTTAGTGAGTTAAATATAAGCAACAATTTAATTGCAGGTACATGATATGTATACAAGATGTATACAACGGCACTAAGACAATTTATTAAAAATAATCAATTATAAAAGAAACAATAATAATAATCAAATAATTATTAGTAAGTCATTAAAAGATATAAAATAAAAACAAAAATAAAAATATGTTAATACATAACTATATTAATGACATATTCATGAATTCGTCAAAACAGTAGAACGTTTCGTCGATAAGCCAGCTAGTCAGCAGCAGCTAGTTAAGTCTAGTTTTAAAGCAGGCCATACTGGGAGCTGTGGTTATGTTACTGGGAAGCCTGTTATACACACTAGGACCTATAAAGTGAGTGAGCTTACTGGACTTGACAAGGGAGCGCGATACTGCTGCGAGCTTGCGCGCGTTACGCGCATGTCACAGTGTCTCCTATAAAAAGTAATATTGGTCCTTGCGTACACTGCCACCTGAAAGATCACAATGGCAGGTAGAGTTAGGATTCCAAGTTCCTTGAAATAGGGTCTCGCGGAAGTGTCACGCGATACTCTTACTATTGCCCTGACGGCGCGCTTCTGCATGCGGAAGACACGTATCCACTCTGAGCATCTCCCCAGAGCTCCGCGCCGTACTGTAGCAACCAGTGCACCGTCGCGAAGTAACACGAAGTAACACACGTCCCCGCATGATAGGGGTATTTTACTTAAAGTTGGCATTCATATTTTACTGTTTATACTTACGTAGGTAGTTCACCTCTAGGATACTCAAGGAATCCAATAATAAATAAAAATACATTTTGGAATATCTTCTAAAATCCACGGGTTTAGGCTGGGCGTTGTCTGTCAGTCAGTTAGTCAGTCAGTCACTCAGTCAGTAGGTATGTCACGGTACTGTTTTATAGGCATGATTAAAATAATGTAATAAAACACATATTTTTATTATTCTGTCCAAAAATGAAGGGCATCTATACATAATATAATAAAGCAGTAAGTACCAAAAAATCAGTAACAGGAAGATATTTAACAAAAAAACGTCTAGGGTACTAAAAATAAGCTACAGAAAAAAAAAAACATGTCTGTTTGTTTGTCTGTCAGTCTGTTCACGTATCCCGTAAAAACTAATAAAACGATTGCGATGCGGTTTTTACTGTTGGATAGTTTAGAATTTGACTTAAAATCTGGTTTATCTATTATCTTAATCCGATGAGTAGAAGTCGAGCAATCGATAAAAACTTTTGACGGCTGAAGGTTTGTAGAATGTTTGTATATTGGTATTTTAGGTCTTGGAATAGTACATAGAGTATTTTTAACCTAGAGAAATGGCCACGCGTGCGAAGCAGACCTACACAGATAACAATAACAGGATTGAGACGTAGCAGCTCAGCTAGTGCGATAAATAAAACATTTTAACATGATGTTTAAAGACGTTGAGTGAAGGTGTGCATCTAATATCTACAGGTAGGGCATTCCACAATCGAACAGCTTCAATTGAAAAGTATCAATCATATAAATTAGCTCTGTGGATAGGTATTTCAGATAATATACTTGACGGGCGTGAAGTTAGTCTCTCATTCTGTCGAAGCTTAATTATGCAGATGCTATCTATGGAACATGCCTTCTATCAAGAACTGATACAGAGGGTACAATATGCTTGTGCCCGCTTTTGTTTCAATGTTCCCGCTCGTGCACACATTACTTCTTTTCTTAATGAAGCTATGCTCATGAAGATGAAAGCCCGTAGGCAGCTGCACTTTGCTTCTCTGTTATTCGGAATAATAAAGGACAAAAACCAGAATACATACTGCTTATGTTGACATGGGCACATGAGAAGCGAAGGTACCACACTAGAGCTTCTGCATATCTCATCCTAACACCAGTTCACAAGACTGTGGCATTTCGTGGAAGCTTTAGATTTGCAGCGAGCAAGTGCTGGAATGATCTGCCACTACCATTTCGAGACTTGAAAACAATAAAAACTTTTCATAAGCATTTGAAACTGCACATATTGAGAAAACAGATCTTACAATAAATAAACAAAGCATATTGCAATGACCTACATTCTTCCTACCGCTCAGTTTACTTACAAATGCTTCTATTTTTATTTTTTTAGATTAAGTAACAGATATTATTGCAAAATTGTACTTACCATTTGTATTTTCTTTTTTTTGCTCGTTCTGAAATGATGTAGATCATTATTATTAAGATGAGTGTGCGCTGTGTTCGTTATAAACATGGCCAAGACATGATCATCGCTTGTATGTCTGTATGATATTGTAGGTAACATACACTTTATATAAACAAATATTTCTTCTCTTTGTATGTTTTATCTTATTTTTTTTTGCTCGTTCTGAAATGATGGTAGATCATTATTATTAAGATGAGTGTGCGCTGTGTTCGTTATAAACATGGCCAAGACATGATCATCGCTTGTATGTCTGTATGATATTGTAGGTAACATACACTTTATATAAACAAATATTTCTTCTCTTTGTATGTTTTATCTTATCTTTTTTTGCTCGTTCTGAAATGATGGTAGATCATTATTATTAAGATGAGTGTGCGCTGTGTTCGTTATAAACATGGCCAAGATATGATCATCGCTTGTATGTCTGTATGATATTGTAGGTAACATACACTTTATATAAACAAATATTTCTTCTCTTTGTATGTTTTATCTTATCTTTTTTTGCTCGTTCTGAAATGATGGTAGATCATTATTATTAAGATAAGTGTGCGCTGTGTTCGTTATAAACATGGCCAAGACATGATCATCGCTTGTATGTCTGTATGATATTGTAGGTAACATACACTTTATATAAACAAATATTTCTTCTCTTTGTATGTTTTATCTTATCTTTTTTTGCTCGTTCTGAAATGATGGTAGATCATTATTATTAAGATAAGTGTGCGCTGTGTTCGTTATAAACATGGCCAAGACATGATCATCGCTTGTATGTCTGTATGACATTGTAGGTAACATACACTTTATATAAACAAATATTTCTTCTCTTTGTATGTTTTATCTTATCTTTTTTTGCTCGTTCTGAAATGATGGTAGATCATTATTATTAAGATGAGTGTGCGCTGTGTTCGTTATAAACATGGCCAAGACATGATCATCGCTTGTATGTCTGTATGATATTGTAGGTAACATACACTTTATATAAACAAATATTTCTTCTCTTTGTATGTTTTATCTTATCTTTTTTTTGCTCGTTCTGAAATGATGGTAGATCATTATTATTAAGATGAGTGTGCGCTGTGTTCGTTATAAACATGGCCAAGACATGATCATCGCTTGTATGTCTGTATGATATTGTAGGTAACATACACTTTATATAAACAAATATTTCTTCTCTTTGTATGTTTTATCTTATCTTTTTTTGCTCGTTCTGAAATGATGGTAGATCATTATTATTAAGATAAGTGTGCGCTGTGTTCGTTATAAACATGGCCAAGACATGATCATCGCTTGTATGTCTGTATGATATTGTAGGTAACATACACTTTATATAAACAAATATTTCTTCTCTTTGTATGTTTTATCTTATCTTTTTCCCCATGTGACACTCATAGTTATACTTTATTTTTAGATATAATTTCTTGTTGTGCTTGTGGTGTCCAATAAAATGTGGGCAGGCAGGTATCGCAACAATACTGAATAGCTTATGCTATTTTAGATCTTACTTCTCGTTTTTTGCACTAGTATATTATGTAATGTGTCTAAGAACTCATTCATTGTACAATTTATTTATTTTAATAGGTATTAAGTTCTTGATACTCTCTACTCTATAATTGCTCTTTAAGTGGTCAGACCATGTGAGTGGGTGTGATGACGTGGCTGACGGATGTAACGTAAAGTGTCGCGTGACTCGCGTGGCATGGCATTCTCTGTGTTCGAATTAAAAAACGGGAGTTATAGCACAGAAAACCAAATAAAACTACGGTTAAAGGGCAGTTTCGATTGCCTTTTTTTGCCGTTGGTGATCCTTCGCAAACTGAACGAAAAACGCGACCCTGGGATTTACGAAATAAGGTCACTTTTCAGATGTCAAATTTATTTGTCCTATCATCTAATTAGGTACAATGAAAGGTGATCAAAACATGTTTGGCGTTTTTTTGTCTGATATGCACAGTCTTTGAGAATATTCTCAAAGTCAAAGTGCACAGTCAATACATCTAGGGCGTTCGTTTTAAGCCGGGTGGCAAGGGTAGCGGTTGGAGGCGCTAAAAATAATCATCTTTGGCGTTCGGTTTGGACAGAAGTGATCGTGTTTTGTATATAAGTTGTTTTTTTTTTTGTTGTTTTTGTTTTTTTATATATTTTGTAATATTAATTAATATAATGTATGTTTGAATCAGTGTTGTCACTCTGCGTTTGTGATGTCACAAATAGGTCCTGGCAGAAAATCAGTGCCAAGGCCTTATGGCCTTAGCGTTTGCTGAGTTGGGACCTGTTTGTGACAACACATAACATTATTATTATTTTATCTATTTCTTTGTTTTATTTTGTTTGTCATTATGTCATTATGTTGTGTGTTGTTACAAATAAATGTATTTTCTTTCTTTTCTTTCTTTTCTTTTCAATGCTTACTCACGTAATAAATTACAAGTAGTTTCTATAACGCACTGACCAAACATCAGAAGTTATTTTTTGTCTTCAAAATAGTTCTGATGTTTCCTTAGAACAAAAGCTTCTTACTACAAAAGAAAACAGGTACCTATCCTTAAAGCCTCACTATTTTTTTACATCTCTATAGGCCGCCCTCAAGTTAGCCGTCTGGCTGCGCAGTAGACAATTCAGTTTCCTAAAAAATAATTGCGCAGTTAAACGGCTAACTTAGGTGGCCTAGTGACAGCGGCCGTAGTGTCCTTTTATTTTGTAGTCAATATGAATAGATCGACAAGGGCCGTCATATTTATTTGTATCAATAAAGTTATGACATAATTATACCATGTCCGATGCACTACGCTACGTACATCGTCGAGACAGTGCCGGCAAACTTTGCTGCGAAACAAAGATACCAGCGAGTGCGTCCGCTGAGCTCCGAAGAACTAGATAACTGACCCCAGACGGCGTAATCGCGGATTCATCAGATAAGGGCATCGAACTGCCACCCTTTACAGCCGTGTAGTTGTTGCTAACCCCTTGTGGCACGTAGGTCGCCGTAAGCAAATACCTGTTCCGTGTTCAACCCCCGATCGGATTCAAATATATCTGGCCCACAGATTTGAGTCAAATCTGTGCCTATAAATCGAGTATCAGTTATGATTTAAGTGGTCGTTAGAAATGTTTGAGAATATTGTTTTTTAATGTGTACTATTTGCAAATTAAAGTTTTACTAGCAGATGGTTCTCTTTTCTCTTAACTCCAGCCGAGTCGACCAACCTTAGCAAGTTAAGGGTCACAAGGCCAGACCAGCAATAAAGTTTTCTTAAAAATGTGAAGGAAGATTTATTTTATGTTCTAACTCCGGAAGTCCCCTAACTTCTGAAGCATAAAAACTTGTAAAACTTTCCAAACTGTTTAAGATTGCTAATCTGGCCCCGAGGAGCCATGCGCCAGGAGGTAAAAGCTTATGGTACTTACAACTTACTATGCAAATAAAATTTCGTATGACCGAAAACTTGAGCGTGCCTGACTGTGTAATCATCATCAGCCTATATCTATCCACTGCTGGACATAGGCCTCTTTTAATACACGCACTGAGCTCGGTCTTCAGCTCTTCTCATCCATTTTCTTGTAGGCGCTTTTCGCAGATAGTCACTCCACCTGGCCACAAAGGCGTTTTACAAAGGTTTTCCTAAACGTGGTCTCCACTCTAGAACTAGTCTACCCTAACGGTTATCGTTTTTTCGGGAAATGTGACCACTTACCACTTACCATCACTTGACCACTTTAGCTTGTTTATCCATAGAGCTATGTCGGTTACCTTGGTTCTCCGTCGGATATCTTCATTACCCGGTAAATACACGTGGCCCCTCCTGTTGCCAAAATTTTGAACGCCCGATATACACGTGGCAACAATTGTATTATTTTTTCGATTTAAATAGAATTCCGCGTTTTTTACCCAATCTGAGTATTTAATTTGTTCAAGGGATATTTTTCCTCTATGTAAGAACACCCAATAAGTACTGATAACCTTAGTAGGATAAATACTGCATATAAATACTGAACTGCACAACCTGATTCCCCCATCACCTTTCCATCACCGTACGACTAGACGATCAGCAAAGCGCCACTCTTTCATGGTTGAAATACCTCGCACAAGAACGAAGCGTTATGCTTCTTCATTTATTATAAGAACTGCAAAGGAGTGTAATGCCCTGCCCTCGTCAGTGTTTCCGGTAAATTATAACCCCGGTGTGTTCAAGTCAAGAGTGAATAGGTATCTACTAGGCAAGCGTGCTACACCTTCGACCACATCATCACTTTCCATCAGGTGAGATCGTAGTCAAACGATTGCCTAGTCCGTAATAAAAATAAATAGAAAAAACAAATAAAACTGGACCTATAAAAACAAAAAAAAAAGAAGTTTTTTGCTGATTTTCAAAAATATATTCTGGTCACCTTTTCTATCAAATTGTGTTGATATTTTAATGTTATTAGATAGATAGATTCATGTTACATTTAAATAAAACATAATAACAAGGTGTCATTGATCTTATTTCCGAGATACTTTTTTTTTAGAGACAACGACGAGACAAACTCCCCATTTTTGAACCTACGTAAACCTGTTTGTAGTCTCGTTGACGTAACCCTTTACACAATTTACAAAAACATCGTTTTTTTCCAACAATCTAGTAAAGTGACTTTGAATAATAATAAAGCAATTATACCTAATAATCACAATTTAAATTTAATATTTCACAACACAACCGTTACTAATCATTTTTGTATCTTCAGAGGCCTGTTTCATAAAAAATACTAGTAAGTCATCAAGCAAGAAAGATTAAATATTTCCCGGCTAAAATATCCTTAAAGTTCACGGACGAATTTCTTGCGCGATTCAGGTACTTGCAACGCCATCATGTTCTACTTAGTGAACCAAACAAGACAATGTCGCTTTTAGTATAAGCTTGTACTATTATTTATTCTGTGGTATAAGGCAAGTTTTGTCTATTTGTAAGATTTATTACAAGGTATTCTTTTGGAACAAGGATAAGCAATACAAGTTTAGTGTCAAATACAAAACACGTTATGCAAACGCCAACGTAACAACGTAGTCAATACGCTTTATGAAATCATTATTTCATAACTGCCTTTCTAAATCTATCTATATATATTATTACTTATAATAAAACTGTAACGGGTCCAATTCTATACATTGAAGATATTGTGATATTTTTTTGGACCTTACTCTTGATTAGATACTGAAGCCAAAACTGTATTT
The DNA here is from genome assembly GCA_946251855.1 of Alsophila aescularia. Classification (NCBI taxonomy): domain Eukaryota; kingdom Metazoa; phylum Arthropoda; class Insecta; order Lepidoptera; family Geometridae; genus Alsophila; species Alsophila aescularia. Next base: position 67,620,842 of record OX276377.1, on the reverse strand, counting down.
TTTTTTCATTATTGTCTGTCTGTCTGTCTGTCTGTCTGTCTGTCTGTATCTTGGCTAGGCATCACGCCGAAACTACTGAATGAATTTAAATGAAATTTGGTATTATTTGAGTTCAAACTTCGAGGTAGGACATTGGATACTTTTCATCCCGAAAAAAATAAGTCTTCCTGCAGGATAGGGGTGGAAAATTATTTAAAAGGACACTTAGCACGCTGAAACTATTGGACGGATGTTGATGCAACTTGGCACAGATATAGTTGGTAGGTGAAAATTATGGATACATTTTGTCCCGAAAAAAAAGGGTTCCTGTGGGATATGGGTCCAAATTCTATACATTAATGATATAGTGTATTTTTTTTTTGGAAATTACTCTATATTCGATTATGAAGCCTAAACAGTATGTTTTTTCATTTTTGGCTGTATGTATGTCAGACTGTATCTCAGCCGCGCATCACGCCGCCGGAATTACTGGATGAATTCAAAAGAAGCTAGGTATGATTTGAGTTCGTACTACGAGGTAGGACATTACATATCGTTTTTTTTTTCATTATTTAGGGGTTGAAACTTATTTAAAATAACACGAACCACACTGAAAGTAATGGACGGGTTTTGATGCAACTTGGCACTGTCTTAAGTTATATGATGGGTTAAAATTGAGGACACGTTTTATCCCGAAAAAGTAAAGGGTTTCTGCGGGATTTGGGTCCAAAGTTATGTTAATAATTAAGTAATAAAAATATTTTTTGGATGGTTCTCTATATTCGATACTGAAGCCAAACTATTTTACTTTTTAATTTTGTCTGTCTGTTTGTCCGTATCTTGACCGCGCATCACACCCAAACTACTAAACGAATTCAAATGAAGAAAATGCTCTTGGGTAAAAAGGTATTAAACATATTTTTTTGTTAATCTTTTCTTTCTTTCTGTTTGTCTGTATATTTGTTTGCATCACGTAAAAACTACCCAACCGATTGCGATGCGGGTTATGCGGGTTATGTGTTAGATAGCTTAGGGTTTGATTTAAATCTGGTGTAATTGGTATCTCAATCCGGTGAGTTAGAAGCCGAGCAATTGATAAAGTATTTTTGACGGCTGAAGAAATTTTGTTCAAGTGTTGGTATATTGGTCCTGGAATTATGGTACTTTGAACCTAAAGAAAAGAACACGCGTGCGAAGCCGCGGGTACAGCTAGTTCAAAAATAAATCGAAGAAATAACCATAAGTTTTCATATAAGTACCTACCTACGCCTCCAATTCGAAAAAGTGAAACGTTGTCTGTTTGTTTGTTTGTTTGTTTGGGGAGCTTTCAACCGTTGGACGGATTTTGATGAAATTTGGAATGGAGATAGCTTGTACCCTAGAATGAAACATAGGATACTTATTATTCCGGTAAATTCCACGAATTCCGTAGAAGTTTCCACGGGAAAACTGGGACATGTACTCGCTGTAAGGAACGGTTGCCATGGAAGCGAAATAACAAGTCTGTCAAAAATCATTAAGAGCGTTGCTGCCACAGAGTAAGTAGTTGATGCTATACCAACAACAATCAACAGAGGCCATAACAAGAAGTCTAAGTCTACTTTTGCATTGGTTTTAATATCTAGGAGAACGTAGGATGCTTTTTTCGCGATAATCTGTAGTCCGCGTGGACGAAGTCGCGGGCTGGTAGGATAGTGACTGATAAATCGAATTACTCACATGAATACTCTAGATTAAGGTCATATTGGGGGCCTAGTTTTTTTTTATTGAATTATTTTTTCCAGTAATTTCTATGTAGGTTCATAATTTACCAAGGAACTAGATAGGTACGCCAAGTAAAATTGAGCATAGTTAAGCAGAAAGCGACCATCCCTGTTTTTTTAGAAAATGAGTTATAATGCCTATGACATAAGGTTTTATTTACTTTACGTATTCCAAAGACACGTTTCTTCAAAGCACATTCTGAGGTCAAGATACTAAATTGTCCAATTAGACCACTTGCCATTATCACCGATTTTTTGTGTTAAAGCCGACCATTTTAGGGGATGTTCTAGCAAAATATCCCTAAAAGAGGAAATTGTGGTAAGCAGAATCCAACTATCGCAGTTGGTCTGGCTTCTGCAAATTTTATTTACAATGGAATAGTTCCCATTTTTTATTTGCAGAAGCCACAGCAATGGTCTAGTTAAGCAAAAATATTTTTGGCGTATTATATTATTTTTCTTGATAAGATTTCGTCCATGTTTTGATCTCGTATAGCATCACACAGGGTGCAGGGCGCTATGGAAAGAACTCATGCGAGCATAACAGTCCCTTGAGTCGTTCTAGGTTTATTTTATATGGTTATTACAATTTGCAGAATAACACCATTAACTTGGCTTTGCATATCTCTCGGTTGTTGTCCAAACCTAAATAAGCTGAAGGAGACCATTTCTATGGATGCGTTCTGCAAAAAAACTAAATTATGAATTATTGCAAAAAGCAGAAAACGACTACGTGTTTAACTCAAAAGTTTATTAACAAAACTAATCAATTTTTTAGTTATATATATCCCATTTTGTAGCCTCTGAAGTTTCCTTTGATACGAGTATAAGTATAACATTTGAATCAGTTAAGAACTGTACATAAAAAAGCTGCGAAAACCTCTTTAAACGGCTGTATCTCAAAATGCGTTTTTCGTCGATGGTCGCTTTCTGTTTAATTATACATTGTCTCGTGTTAGAATCATTTGTCATTATCTATAAACTAGGTACCAACAAATAGGTATCCTTTATGTAAGTAAATACTTAATTTCTTGAATCTGGAAGCAACAATTAAGTTTATTTCCAAATACCTGAATTACCATAAAATAAACCAGTTACCAACATACCTCACTTCAATGGACTTTCTTGGAAACAAATCAGTTTCCTTAAAAATCCCTGAAGTTACTCATATACAAAGACACATTAATTACTGTACCTATCTATAACCTAATATTTTCTAGCATGAATCTTAAAACCTACAGGTCCACCTATGAAAATATAAAAAATCGTTCAAGATAAAAAGACAAGATCGCACATCACTATATACAAGGAGGTTGGATACACACTGCTATCCGGAGGCCAAATTTCAATACTGAGCTCACTTCAATTTATGAAGCAGGTTCTTGGCACTTTTTGGGTTGAGTGATACCAGTACATAGAGATTATGCAAAACATTAGCACTTTTTATAGTTTGGGAATTTAAAGATTTATGATGAAATTACAAAATATAAATTATTGGTACAAGTAATTTGTTTATTAACTACAAAAAAATACAACTAGTACCACAGAATAAATAATAGCACTCTAACAAGTAATAGCTTACAGATACGAAACATGAAACAGTGGGACAACCCGCATGCCATGGAAGTGCAATTTTATTGTTCTTGCCCACTACCTGTTGGCAGCGTACCCCAACCATGCTGGTGGCATTGCCCCGTCGAACTGCAATGCTAATTTGATGAGTCAATTTCGATTTCTCGGGGTGCTTAAAAATATCTAATTTCCAATCCTAGATAGCGGACATTTTTTATTAGTAAATTGATGTGGGTATCGTTTTCGACGTTTTTCGGGGGTGCTTATAACGAAAATGACATCCATTTAAAATTCAAGATGGTGGACATGTTTTTTTTTAGTAAAGTTATATGGGTATCATTTTCAAGGTTTCTCGGTTGTGCTTATAACGAAAGTGACATCCGTTTTTAAATTGAAGATGGCGAACAGTTTTTGACAGATGATACACTACGAGATGTGTAACCATTTGTTTAAAGAGTTTAATTTCATTCCAGTTAAATCATAGATAATTTTCGTCAAAACTAATTCCGTTGTTATCTATGTAGATTTATTCAACCTTGGTTTTAATTTACCAACGCTTTGAATTTAAAGTGAGTGAGTGTCTACTATTTTCTATGGCATATATTCTTTTCGATGATTGAAAATTGAGCCAGAAAAGTATCACTTTTTCGAAATTATCAATTTTATAATAATGCAAGAATAAAACATAAGATAAGTAAGAGTTTTTGAAGGCGGTGCCAAACCTAGGCATAATTTAAATCGAATATCTTTACAAAATTAATACATACCTATCTACGTACGAAGTAATATGCAGTTGTCAATGACGTACCCTCATACAAAACAGAGCCGGTTTTGACTTTCACACTTTCACAAACCGATTGATACGAATACAGCAATCTAGTAAATGATAAAGTTTTAGTAGATAATTACATTTAATAGCTCGTCAAGCCGTGTAAGACATTCTCTTTTTGAATAAGCTCAACCATATTAATAATTATGGCTCGGTTTGGCACCGCCTTCAAAAAACTCTTTCTTCTCTTATGTTGTAATTTTGCATTAATATTACATTGGTAATTTTGAAAAAGTGATACTGTTCTGGCTCAATTGTAATTATTTAATTCATTTTAGTGGTCGCTTACAAAATATTTTTTTTATCATAAAGTCTTTCTTTTTTGGAAAAAAAGAATTATTTGCCCAACCGTAGTCAGGTTTTAGTTTCTGAACTTATATAAAAAACCGTTTTTATTAAGTGAATAGTAATAAAATAAGTTATACACGATTAATAACTTATTTTATACTATACTAGTACTACAATATTTTACACTAGTTTGACGGTTTGCACAACTTTGAAAAGAATTGTGTTACTTGTAGTAAAGTGCAAGAAATATATTAATTTTAAAATACTTTGAAATACACTTTTTCAGTCTGTTTCAAAATCCAAAGCTAGTGCAAAGAATTTTGCAATTGAAATGGAGGTGACCAAGTAAATCTGGACGGGTATTCTTTACTGCATACAGATTGCCAGCGGCTGAGTGTCACGTCGCGTCGCGTAGTTGCAGACCGGACATAAGCAGCTTGTTCGGCACAGATCCGCGGCAAAGCTGCGTTGCGGGTCGTCTTACCGCGGGCCACGCGGTGAGACGCTACTTACGGACAAGGACTTAAGCAAACATCCGGATGGATAAAATACAAGATTGTTAAAAATAATTTCAATTAAACATTTGCATTTATTGGTTAAGACAATAATCGCTTAAGACAATATGTATCATCTTATAAGGTGAATAAACGGTTTGCGCACATCTCTTCAATTAGGGCGGCTTATTGGGCGCGGGTTCTAATTAACTCGTTAGACTTTGACTAGTGAACTAGGCAACTAGGCGTCTGTGGTTGCTATGGAAACGAAATAACAAGTCTGTCAAAAAATATCAAGAGCATTGGTGCTATATTTTGCATCGGTTTTTGATATCCTAGAAGAAAATGGGATGCTTTTCTTCGCGATAAACAGTAGTCTGCGCGAACGAAGTCGCGGGTGGGAAATTTAGTTTAAGATATTTCGTAGAATTTTTTGGAGGCTGTTTTATGTTCGTACTGAAGCCAAAACTGTTCTTTTTTCCTTTTTTTGTTGCTTGTCTGTCTGTCTGTCTGTCTGTATCTTGGACGCGCATCACCCCAAAATGACTGAATGAATTTAAATTAAACTTGGCACGATTGGACATAGGATACTTTTCATACCGAAACATTAAAGGGTTCTCACAGGATAGGGATTGAAAGTTATTTCAACGAATACTTAACACGCTGTAACTACTGGACAGATTTTGATCCAACTTGGCATAATCATAGTTTATACAATGGGTGAAAATTGAGGGTACCTTTAATCCCGAAAAAATAAGGGGTTCTTGCAGGATAGGGCTCCAAATATTGTACATAGAACTTATTTTTTTGGACGATTTTATATATTCAATTCTGAAGCCAAAACTGTTTATTTACTTTTGTCTTTCTGCATGTCTGTCTGTATTCTAGCTGCGCATCACGCCAAAACTACTGAATAATTTCAAATGAAACTTGGCATGATTTGAGTTCATACTACGAGCCTACCTTGTACAATACAATGAATACTTTTCATCACAATAAATTAAAGGGTTCCCGCAGGATAGGGTTTGAAAGTTATTTAAAAGAACACGTATCACGCTGAAACTACTGCACGGATTTTGATGCAACTTGGCACAGTCATAATTTATATGATGAGTAAAAATTGAGGATACCTTATAAACCGAAAAAATAAAGAGTTCCTGCGGGATATATTTCCAAATTCTGTACATTGAAGATATTAAGTGGTTTTTTTTTGGTGGCTTTTTTATTAATCTTACTGAAGTCTAACAGTACTACTGATTGTGACTGTTTATGTTTTCATTTTTGTCTTTTGTCTGTCTTTCTGTCTGTATCTTGGACGCTCATTACGCTGAAACTACTGAATGAATTCAAATAAAACTTGGCATGACTTGAGTTCATACTACAAGATAGGATACATACTACAGGATAGGATACATACACTGGATACTTTTCATACCGGTAAATTAAAGTGTCCCCGCAGGATTTTATTTGGAGTTGGTATTCATGTTTTATGGTTTATAGTTACTTCCGTAGTTCACCTCTAGAATACTCAAGGAATATTCCTCCAAATTACAAATAACTAGGTCCACCGGTTTAAGCTGGGCGTTGTCTGTCAGTCAGTCAGTCAGTCAGTCACTCAGTAGGTATTTCACCGTACTGTTTTATAGGCATGATTAAAATAATGTAATAAAATACATATTTTTATTATTCTGCTTGAAAGTGAAGGGCATCTCGACTTCTAATAAAACTGTAAATACCAAAAAAAAACTGTAAAAAGAAGATATTTAAAAAAAAGAAACATCTTGGGTACTTAAAATAAGATACTAAAAGAGAATAAAACATTTTTTAAATTAGTGTCTGTCTTATAGTCTGTTATTCTGTTCACGCATCACGTAAAAACTAATGAACCGATTGCAATGCAGTATTCACTGTTAGGTAGCTTAGGGTATGACTTAAAAACTGGTGTACTTATTATCAAGAGCAATCGATAAAATCTTTTTGACGGCTGAAGGTATTTTGTTTAAATGTTGGTATATTGGTATTTTAGGTCTTGGAATAGTAATAGAGTTCTTTTAACCTAGAGAAATGGCCACGCGTGCAAAGCCGCGGGTACAGCTAGTACAACATAAATTCATTCGGAATTCAGTTAGTGCCCCCTGGTTTCAGAGGAACGCCGAAATGCACCGCGATATTGAGCTTCTCTCGATCTGACAATACATGAAAGATACCCCTCGCCGCTAGTTTGACGTGACACCCCATCATACCAACCCTTTCAGGGTTGGGGTGATGGAGAAACCAACCCGCGAACTATACGATGGACACGACAGCCTTTCTTAGACACCCTCGCGATATTTTGAGCGATCCAGACGACGCCATCGCAGCCAAAGTAGTGGATGCGATGGCTTCATCCAATCCTACTTCCTCTGGCAACCAGTCATGGGGTATCAACACACTTAGACACAGACACCGACTTCACCGGCGAGGTCAAAGGTCCCGTAACTAATCAGTTATTATTCGCCTTCGAGTTTCTTGCCGATAATTTTCGAAGGTGTATTACAAATCGGTGGTTAGTTATTTAAATCAATCAAAGGGCTCCAAGCCATTTTGTCAGGGCCCCTGGATCACTACCAACGCTAGCGATCCACGGGTGTTTAGTTTTATGACAGTAATCTAGGCGACCGTCCAAGCTAAGTTAGTATCCCCTGGATGCGCATGTGCCAATCTCAAAAATTCTACTTTGGCGTGCGCCTTCTGCATCACGCATTGCATCGGAGTGCTTTTTAGAGAAACCGCGGCTGGATGACGCAATAGTGAGTCATTACACTTACAAGGTACCTGGTACGCACGATTGGCGCTTAGGTACCTACGAGAAGTTTTCGGAGCCCACAGCACGACGCGGGAACATCAAAGGCGGTGCCGGGTTTGAAGGTTCACGTACCTACCAACTACTGCGAGTACATACCAGTCCCTTCTAGAAACCTCCGTCGCAGTATAAATAGGGCATGCATCAGCTGCCGAAACAGTCTTGACTTTGCATTTGGAACAAAGGGATTCGATGCGAATACTCAGTGATAATTAATGAGTATGAACTGTCGAGTTAAAAAATGTTTGAGTGTTATTTGTTGGTTTAATTTCTTTAAGTGATTTTGTTGAATGAAAGTGTTAAGTTTTGGTTTAATTGGCATACATTAATTTTATCTAAACGCTCGTAATAATATTAAACCATTGGGGTAGACGTGTTCTTTAGTGGAGACCGCAACTTGGCCAATGGAATGTGGGACACCCTTTGGCTAGGTGGAGCGACGATATACGCATGATGGCTGGTGGCAGTTGGAAAGGAAGAACCGAAGACCGGGCTCAGTGACGTGCTTTGTTAGAGGCCTTTGTCCAGCAGTGGACTGATACGGGCTGATAATGGTGATGATGATGATTAATATCAGGCCAGTTTCATTCTTGCTAGAACAATATTAGGCTACAAGTATAAACAACATAAATAGAACTACAACAAAATAATGGGCAAATAGGATAACTTTTTTAATTTGTTAATTAAGTCAACAAGATTGCATAAAATATCAGAAAAGTTACCGAAAAATATATCAAACCGCCCAATAATTCTCTAAGCCTAGCCAGGTTCAAGTTCTGGTAGGAGCAGTTAGGCAGATGTCGTCGTACCAGCATGTAACACCTTCGATGCCGGCTACTAATGTTTCTATGGTGCGTTGGAAAATTGCCGGTGTGTTCGCGACTCCATAGACGAGGCGCGTATATTTAAATAGCCCCTTCAGTGTATTGATGGTTGTGAGCTCTTGAGATGACTTAGACAGCCTAAATTGGTTATAGGCTTTACTTAAATCGATCTTAGAATAGTGTTGCCCACCTCCAATTTTTGCAAACACCTCTTCTATATAAGGCAAAGAATATTTATCGATTTTCAGCACCTTATTTAATGTACAAGAAAAATCTCCGGCTATTTTAATCTTGCCGTTATCTTTCAACACTGGGAAAATAGGGGTAGCAAAGTCAGAAAATTTAACCGGCACTAAAATACCCGTTGTAACAAGTCTATCCAATTCATCGTCTACTTTGTCTTTCAAGGCAAAAAGTATAGATCACGGCTTAAAAAACTTTGGTACTGTATTTTCTTTCAAGTGTAACTCTACTTCAAATTTATTAAAACAACCGAGCTCATATTTCCAAAGTTCAGGGAATTTGTTTAAGACCTGCTGCACCTCACCGACTGAATAATAGCATATAATTTTCACACGTGGAAATTTATTAAACAGCTTCAAAAAGTCGCGCCCCAGTTGTGGCTTTATGCATTTAAAGAAGGTGGACCCCCTGCTTTAAATGCATAAAGTTAAACATAACGTTTCATGTTATTGTAAGAAATTTCACACGTAAAATAGCCCAAGGGTGCAACTTTATGTTTAGTATAAAGACAGAATACAAGGTCAGTTTATAAAATTTCTCCGACATAACGCTACGACCGGCACCACAATCAAGTTCCATAGAAAATGAATTAATGCCTACTAACACATCCACTGTAATGGGATCATTTTTTTTTTTATTGTACAATTACATTCTGCGGACACCGGGGTCCGCACTTTTTTGTTGCTTAATTTATTATGTTACATTTTATTTCTTAAGTACAAGGTTAAATTACTCTAGAAGACTTTTTTTATATATCAACTACTACACATTATATTATGACAGTTTACATGCAATTACAAAGTTATGATAAATGGGATCCCTGCAGCTACAATAGAAATCCAGCCCCCGCAAGCAGCACCCGTTTACGAGTTGACGCGTGTGCCAAGCATCGCTCTCCTCAATCATAATTTAGGGAAGAGGGCGACCCACCACATATCGCCGCCGCAAGAAGAGGCTTTTTAGTGAGCATTACTTATCTTAATTCCTGCAAAGATCCTTACAAAATTAAACATAAGTGTTTTTTTTTTTTTTCTATTCCACCTTTCTCCGTCCGAGGTCTGCAAGGGCCCCCGCCACCGCGTTGTCAACTAATAAGACTAATAGTAGTGATGTATTGTAAAAATAACCACCACACCATTAATTATAATATGACCTGCACCACTGCGTGTACCATTTATCTAGACAGAGTTGTTTACTGAAATGTTATGTGTTGATTTCAGGAACATTGATAAAGTAGGAAGGTTGCCTGTGTTTGGCTATTGTGACCATTATGCTAATTGAATATAATTTTGTATAATATTTTTGATTTGTAACATCTTTTCTCTTGCTTTACTTAAATCTATGGGAGCTAGAGAGTAGTAATTCCTTTATAGGAGTGATTTTGTGAAAAGTGTTACAACGTGCTGCGTGCGCTTGGTCAACTGTTTACTGAAACAATTGACCAATTAGCTTGCACAGTGCTATCCTAAATGATAAAACAGCATCAAGCGATGATAAAGCAGAGCTTGAACAGCGATGATAAAACATTACTTTTTTGTTAGTTTCCAACTCTAGTGCAGGAGGGGTAAATGCGAATTACCCGTGCACCTACTAGTGGGTGAAGCCGGTGGGTTGTCGGGTCATTGCCCATAAAAAACAGCTTGAACTGATGTTACACATCATATGCAACTACTGCGTTTTTTGTCCTATTAAATTCAATATCTTACTACTTACACCATTAGCAAAAGAGTTCCGTTTGGACCCTTCTGGTACGGAACCCAAAAATAAAGGAGATCTGTCACCTGTGCTAGGTTGTTGTGATTGTTATTTGTATATAATTTGTATTATTACATTTTCATTTTTGTTCTACTAAACTGAACCTTTTATTACCATTACCCTACAAAAACAGCAACAGCTACAGGATTCCGTTTAGTTTGGACCATATGGGTAGGACTAAAATCATAATGATACTTATAATTAAAACAAGTCATAAGTTCAAAAACTAAAACCTGACTACAATCGGGTAAAAAATAGCCTATGACACTCATGCGATGAAGACGATCGATTGATACTTCGCTTGTCAAAATCTGACCAACTTTTTAGTTTGAATACATAACTCTTACTTTGCTTCGCCATAGTCGGGTAAAAAATATATGCCTAGACACTACTTAGATCTAAAGACGAATCGATTGACACCTCGCTTGTCAAAATCAGACTAAAAGGGGCGACGCTATAACTACGACGACGCCGACAGGCGACGACGTATAACTTCCACATACCCTCATAAATATACAGGATGTCCCAGGAAGTAGTGATAGGTGGAGGTGTCGGGGTAGAGCACTCCCAGGGGCACCCGAATAAGCCCCATGTAATTTCCGCGATTTTTTATAGTTCGGAGTTACTCCAATTATAATTTTTTTGACCAAACCAACATAATAATTCAGTTGATTTTTTGTATATTGGTAGTCCAGTAGTAACCCTTCGCCGTAATACTGAATATTAAGAGGCGGTGTGGGCGGGAATATGTGCGTTTTTCAATCCGATGAGCAGAAGCCGAGCAATCGATAAAAACTTTTTGACGGCTTAAGGAATTTTGATCAAATTATAATTTTGATCAATATTGGTATTTTAGGTCTTGGAATAGTACATGTAATGTTTAGTGCAATCCATGGGGAATTAGAAAAAATACAATAGGGCGTTTTATATCTTTTTTGAAATAAAATTGTTTTTTAAATCGCTTGCAACCACAGATTCAACAAGTAAGTTATCACTAACGTAGATAACAAATTTACCTCAAATTTAAAGATAGATACTATTACTTATTTAATTTCTATGTTTTCGCCCTAATAATACAATAGAATGTTAATATTTCAAACCCTGTTCTTCTAAAGTGTGATTATTTTGCCGTATAATAAATATGTTTGGGAATGAGCTATGCGGAAGGCTGAATACACACGATCCTACATGGTAACATTATATCTCTATTATGTTGGCAATGATAAGTGACAAAAACAAAACAAAACAAAGCATAGACAAAAAACCTACAAATGACAGTATTGTAACTGTCAAACCGATGAAGTTGTAAAAAAATATGACGTAATAATAGTGTCTTCGTTTTTTTTAGCTCATCCTCTTTGTAGTTTGTGTTTAGCTCCTCATTTTATGCTGGCTAGAAAGTATTTCTAATTTATTTTGTCTTTTATTTCCTGTTTAACTAGTGAAAAAAACCCCAATATTGGGTAAGTGTTTCATATGTCGTGTGACCTCTAAATTGCTTCTTGCTCTAATCTGGCCGTAACATTTTGGTTAAAAAATTGTATTAACGCTTGTGAATCCATGAACTGATTGTTTTACATTTATCTGTAAATCTGTGTATAAATTTTTCATCTTACGTGCCAGGCTTTTGATATTGCAGACCTGGATTGCAATATCACCCGTTACAAATTTTAAATTTGGTAACGGAAAATGTTACTGATTTTATTCATATATTTTTTACTTTCCTTTTAGTTTATTCTGTTAGCAAGTCATTGCGAAAGTTAATACGGTCAAACTATGCTTGTTGGTCGCATTTAGTCATACCAGCAAACGCTTTCGCAATGACTTGACTTTTTAGCACGTACCGGTTTTATACCGCTTTTGTATTCCCTGTATTTCGTGATAATTTACTCCCAACTGGTGAAATTCTTTTAAAACTATGCTTCTTACGTGCTGTATTTCTATAATTATAATCTTAAGTCCGACCGTTCTGGTCTTTCACACATGTACTTTACTTTTAACTTTTTATTTATTACTTTAATGTCAACCTTATGTATCATACTGGCTGCCACGTCTACTTCCTTGGGGCTTAACTGAAAGAGGCCTCGTCCGGTATGGTGGACCCTAAGGAACGAAGACCTGGTGATGTACGGCAGCCAGACCTACTGAAACTGGACTAAGGCGTCTAATTCTGCCATACCAGGGTTTTTTTTTTTCTTCCTTCTTCCTGGTACCTAGAGGTACGATCGCCGACCAGCACGCTACCATGGGTCTTTGGACACCTGTCCCCCGGGAGCTGCTTTGCGCACTACGGCGTTACTACTGGCTGCTGCACAACTTCTGCACCATCTCTCCGCGGAACGTCTTCGCACGCGTGCCTCTAAGCTAAGTCCCAAGCTGAAGGACAATATCAAACCTACGCCACCTCCTGTAACTCACTCGCTGAGTATTTTTTCTATCTCCTGATTACACTGGTAGTTTACTATTTTAACTGTATCTTTTTTTCTACACCTGCCGCCGCTGCTAGGTAGTAGGTTTCTTAGTCATTATAACCATTTCTTTCTAAAACTAAACTGCCAGATGACAGGAGGTTGATATCATCCTGGGTGTCTTAGTTATTTTCTGCTGGTTTCATTGTAGTATAACTACGGTTCAATCCTAGGTTGTATTCCAGTCCGTTTCTCTTGCGTCTTCGACTTTCCTTTTGTTTTTAAACTTTTCAGATTTTGTTTGAATCGTTTTTTTTGCTAACTAGGTAGCACCATCTGCGGCCACACACACGTTGAAGAGGTTATAATGCATTTTCGGCCTGTATTAAATCCTTTTAGTTACTTACTATGACATTGCAACAATATTTTATGTAAAGGTAAAACCCGTAAAGGCAGGGAGAGGTTGTCTCCTCAAGTCGTCACCGGAAAGCGCGCAAAGTTGCCATTGTGGGAATCCCTTACGCAGAATACATAATATTATAACAATAGCGAGGCCATAACTCAGGCCAAGTCGCATCTCAAATAATTTATTTGCGACGCTCCCGACCCGCGACTGAACTCAAAATTTTAAATTATCATTTGATTCGCGGGCATTGTTCGTAGAAATAACAGAGAGAAGATACGAGGAAGACAAATGTGGAGTGCCATTGTCTGCGGTGCGGCAGACTATCGTAAAAATATAAAACGTCACAATAATAATAAAATAATATCAGTGCTGTGTGTTTGTTTAATGAAGTCTTCAAGAATTTCCAAATATAACGGCGCAACACCCGTTTACATAAAATACTAGTTGTGCCCACAGCTTTGCATACGCGTGGTCATTTGTCTATTTAAATCTACACTATTATTAAACAAATGAAAGATTTGATTTTTTGTATGTTTGTTTGATTGGAATGGATACACTAAAAAAATACAGTACATGTTTAAAAAACATAACACCTGCCTAAAGAAAGCTACATTATTAGATGGGTTGTACTCGTAATAAAATTTTCATAAAATTAGAGAACTCTTTGAACATTACAATAATGTAACACAAGTAACATCTTCAAATTGAAGTTTGGATGTCAGTAGGCAAAACTTCTTGTGATCCCATGCGTCTTTTAATTCTCGATAGCTAAGTCCAGTCCACTCCTTGATGTCATCTAGCCATTTACGTCTTGGACTTCACTCACGTGGAATCTTTCCCTCGACGATAAACCATGAAAACAAAAAATAACAAGTCTGTCAAAAAGCACCATGAGCGTTGCTCATAGTAAAAGTAATTCAACCTCCATGAGATGCGTTGCTGCCAGAAAGCACCACGAGCGTTGCTCATAGTAAAAGTAATTCAACCTCCATGAGATGCGTTGCTGCCAGAAAGCACCACGAGCGTTGCTCATAGTAAAAGTAATTCAACCTCCATGAGATGCGTTGCTGCCAAAAAATTTGAATTGCGCATACTGGCGTTTTTTTTTTAGAAGTAACGACTGTTACACAAATGCTAAAAGCATACTCGCGTCTTCGGCTAAAAGTAAGAAAAGTGTACCGGTGTGAGCGCGAAGCCATCACTATAATAATTAGTATTGCATAAAACAATAATATAACTTGACTTCTATAAACGGACTCGGATTTAAAATATTTAATTTTCTTGTGAAGAAAGATAATTTCATTATTACACCAATTTAACAACAATTGCGTTTTTAACAGAAAAGTTACTAAATAATTTAATACCAAATTTCTGAACTTCAATATTAAGAAAACAAGAAAGCCCTTGTGCCGCCACCGGTGTCGCTGTGTATTGATTTATGCCTGCAGTCAGCAGCCGCCACGCCGCCGTTATTGCGTTGCTCTCTTTGTCTCTTTCAATACAACGCCGCCGCTTCTAGTCGTGTTCTCTTCATAATACACGGGAAAGTTTTCTACTGACATTGTAAGACAAGAGATAAAGTCGGTTCGTGAAGATACCAATAAGTACCTATACTTTTTGAATACAGAATGGATACAGATCGGTTAGTAGGAATACACTCCATTCAAGGTGTCCCAAATATCGACGACAAAGTACCAATATCTCCTGTCTAAAAAGTTGCAACTTCGCAGGAAACGAAAAAACCATTTAATATTTTTTTATTTCGAAAACTTTGGATTTTATTTGAATTATAACGATTGGAATATAAATATGGTGCATAATTATTTAATTTTGTTTTTTTTAACCTATTGCAAACCTACTTTTTTACCTACAAAGGAGTCGTAGCACCTAAGTACAGTCCATTAAGCATTTCAACGATGATCGGTTGTTTTTTTAATTGTTTTATTAAGGCTAATATGCCATCTTTAAAAGACATTTGTAATTCAGTGACGTTCACCGAATACGCACCACACTCAACTAGGGGTTACCAAACAGTAGGGCATTTCCTAGAGACGCTTCAAATTCAAATTTATTTATTCAACCAACTAGGGTCAATACAAAAATACAATAAATTCACAAAAAAAATATTATTTTTTTTGTTATTGAAACGTCTCTTTCTTTGTTTGTTTGTTTGTTTGTTTGTTTGCTTGTTTGCGGAGCTTTCATGTGATAACGGCCAGACGAATTTTGATAAAATTTGGAATTGACATAGCTTATACCCTAGAATAAAACATAGGATACTTTTTATGCCGGAAAGTTGATGGTTTTCACGGAAAAACTGGAAAATGTTGATTACTCGCTGTAAGGAACGATTGCCATGGAAACGAAATAACAAGTTTGTCAAAAACTTCATGAGCATTGGTGCTATACCTACTTTTGCATTGGTTTTCAATATCCTAGAAGAACAAAGAATGCTTTTTTCACGATAAACAGTAGTCCGCGCGGAGGAAGTCGCGGGCGGAAAAGCTAGTAATAAGTTTACTTACTTAGAACAATAAGTTGACTTTAGTCAGGTGAACCATGTCACAGTGGTACACGTACCAACAGTCAAAGCGTTCCGCAAATGCCCCTAGGATACTACTGCGACTGCTCCACACCCTGCGCACAAGGGATGTGCACTGTTTGCGCATGATTGTGTAGAAGCAATCTACACGTGCTTCGGCAAACATGAAAAGGGTGATTTTGACGTCTCTCGCACAACGAGCAAATCTGTGGAATATCATATTAGCTCTAACAGACAACGCCTACGCTCCCTCTCTATGTCAGCATCATTTTTCAGATACGAGGTTACAAGATGTCCCAGAAACTTAAATTTTTCAACTCTATTTAGAGGACAGCCGTATTTTTCAACTCTATTTAGAGGACAGCCGTTAAGTCTTATAGTCGGTATATTATCTAGACATCTATCCCAAGCCTGGAAGACCATGAATTCACTTATTTTACGTTGTACAACAAACCGTGGCCGTAAGCTTATTTTTCGCAAATGCCAAGCAGCTACAACAAACCACAAACAGAAGCACTCAGCAAAACCATGTCATTTGCATAGCTAATGTTATTAAAACAAATTCCGCCAATATGGCAGCCGACATGCGCTCCGCTGAGCTCCTCTATCAGCGCATTAACGTACAGGTTAAAAAGTTTGGGGTAGGTCAGCCCCCCTTGCCTCACCCCACACTCCAATCCAGATAAGCAGTGTGCGTACCGCGCAGGCCGCTCCACGACAGACCTGGCACGCAAGCTGGAATGGCAGGTTACAGGCTCGGGAGGCAGGTCTGCAGGTTGCGGTTTTCAGCTGTGACCTGTCGCGTGCCTTCGACGTTTGCAACCAACGCCTGATTGAGATGAAGCTTGACCACTATGGCATGAGAGGGCCCGTCCTTTCTCTGATGAAGGAATTTATACGTGATAGGGTACAAACCGTCGTAGCGTCTGCAGGTGAGGTCCAATCGAGCTAAAGATTGGAGTAGCTCAGGGATCCTGTGTATCCAACCTGATTTTCAGCCTCCTTATGAATGACCTTCCAGAGTCCGTACCGGACGCTCAGCTGCTGATGTACGCAGATGATGTAGCTGCGATTGTCACAGCAACACAAGTATCAGCACTTGAACAAAAACTTAATGACGTAGCTCATCAATTGGCGTACTGTTTCAAGGTAAATGGCCTAGCACTAAACCCGAAAAAGACAAATGTGATGCATTTCAATCTGTCGGGAAGACGATATCTAAAGTGATAGAAGAGGAAACTTTGCGACAGATATGTTCACGATGGTGGTTTTCAAGTTAACAGTAGTCTGACCTGGACCAGTCACGTTGAAGTTCTGTGTGATAAGCTGGGACGAGCTTGCTTCGCCCTAAGCCGAGTCGCACGTGTCTTGTCGGAACAGGCGGTACGCAACTGCTATTTCGCTAATAAACAATCTCTGTTATGTTACGCTGTTGATCTTTGGGGCTACTCTTCAGATTTGCATCGTGCTTTTGTAATGCAGAAACGGGCCGTAGTGTGGTCACGCGAGTCGCACAGCGGACGCCAGCAAAATCACTTTTTTTAAACTTAAGATAATGACTATGCCAGCTTTGTACATATATCATACTTGTATACAAGCTGTGGTTTTCCATCCCTGCCATATTCGCAGAGTCGATTGCAATGGATATACCTTAATCAAGTAACAATACTATTTAATTCCTACATTTAACTGGAGGTGTCTTTTTTATTAAATATTTTATTGATAAATCGTAGTACTCGTAGGCCCAACTTTATTTTAGAGTAGAACCCCACGACACACACATGTATGGTAGGTATCACACATATGTGTGCGCGCTCCTATAGATGCGCCGCGCACCGCCACCCGCGTCACAGAATAAATAGCGGACCTTTAATTATCAGTTGGTAAAAAAATTAAACTTATTGCAAGTGAGAATGTATTATCAAAGTTGACATTAGTTGGGAATAACCGGCGTATTAAAAAAATTGGTATCAGCTTATTTACAGTTCGATTGGAATGAAAGAAATTATGAACACGTTTAAAATTTACGTTACCTTGATACTGTTCAGTATCATCCTTCATTTTCAATGCACAATAACGTACGTATCTCTTGAGCACTATTTCTTAATGTTTGGTGTAGTTTTTTAACACGTTCACATTGAGTTAACACCTGGAATTGTTCTGTATGGCACACAGCATCACGTTGCGTGGGCGTGGGCAAAAAAAAATTAACCATCAAAACAAATAAACCATCTAAGGTTCGACATTAGAAAATTGCTCCATTTTAGCATCGAGCGTATCGCGGCGAGCGTGTGCCGCTGCCAACTGTGAGTGATCAAACAGCTGATTGCTCGGGCAACGACCACGGCAATGACCCACGCGCGTTTCGCCTTTGTCAATCACCGCTTACGCCGCGCCGCCTTTGAGTGTGCCGCCAGCCTTGGGGAGCCGCACGCCGTGGTCGGCGCGTAGTGTGCGTGAAAGAGGCAATACACGCGACAGAGCTTCATTAGTGTGTGTGGACGCAGACTCTTGCCACACTGGGTGATTTCAAATTAGGATCGCTTACACATATCGCTTTTTCGAAACCATTTTTACCAATTGTAATACAATTTATTTGGTACTTTTTTTTATTAATGATTCGTGTTCTGTAAGTGTAGTATACCTACCTCTGCAAATATGTCGGGGATGCAAAGCTACAACTTGTATATGTGTAAAAAAACATAAAGTTATACATTCGGCATAGTGATATACACAGCATATGTACAAGACACGCACACAGCCTCATGTTGCCGAGACATCGACTCGCCAAGTCCGGCAAATGCACTCGGATCTTTGATAGGAAGGTGTTTAATGCCCTTCCCGAAACTATACGCACGACAAAGTCCCTAAATACATCCAAAAATAATTTAAAAATCGAATCGAGGATTTCATTCCAAAATAAAAATAATATTTTTAACTTTTTATATTCATCATCATCATCATCATCATCATGTCAGGCTTTAGAAGTCCACTGCTGAACTTAGGCCTCCCCCAAAGAGCGCCATGACGACAACCTTTATTCCCCAACGGTTGTCGGTTCTGCGACTAATGTGGCCTGCCCATTGCCAATCAACTTGCAAACTCTGAGAGCTATGTCGGTAACCTTCGTTCTTCTACGGATTTCCTCATTTCGGATTCTATAGCTCTCTCCATTGCACACTTTGCAACTCTGTGGCCCAATTCCATAACTTGGCTACAATCGGATTATCACTTTTTTCATAGCAAATTCGACTCTATCGCAAGGCATTAGTGGCTGCGATACTAAGAATTCGATTGAAGCCAAGTTATGGAATCGGGCTGTTGAGCTTGTGTATGAGACCAATAGTTAGCGACCACGTCTCAGTCCCGTATGTCATCACTGGCAACACGCACTGATTATAAACTTTCGTCTTGAGGCTCTTCGGCATCTGCGACGAGAAGATATGGCGTAATTTCGAACGCTGCCCATCCTTGTTGGATTAGATAGTCTGACCTTCAAAAACTCGAACTTCCCTGTAGTTGGTGGATCAATTAAAATATCGGCAACTTGTGTAATTACCTCTTTTCCCAATTTGGCGATCACTATATGATATTTCGCTTCGTCCGATATGTGTTGAGATCGAAGTACTGCCTCCGTCTGTATGAACCATAATTTTGGGACATCACACAAAAATCTGGTATTTTCGCTGACACAGCAATTGTATCTATAGGCTGCTCGTCTTCTTTCTGTTCCGTTGAATCTCCTGTCGTCGACATTGTAAAAAATATCGCACCGTGTTTAATAAGTTACGCCTCCTCGCGCGTGTCCTTCCTGTGAGCCGCTCCCCACACAAAAAGTTTTTTATACACTACACTTTCCTTCATCACGTCGGGGTCACCACTTTGGCGGCGCAATGATCCTTAGCGCATATGGGCCAATAATCCTAATGGTGAGCGCTAGCTGAATGTCCGACTCCAGTTGGCATGTCTGGGTGGTGAGAGGATTAGTGATACAACTGTTTAGAACACTGAATTTAACTTTATTACTGACATTGATTACAAGTTACATAACGTACAGTTTCATGGCCAATGCTGGGCACGTGGACGCGAGCGAGAGGTGAGGGAACGATTGGTGTCGTGCCGTCGCGAATGCGATGACGCAGGCCTTTGTGCAACGCACTGTGTCACCACAGCTCCGTGCCAGACCCGCCGCACGCTACCCGAAAACGCTGACGCGCAACTACGCCGACCTACTTATTCGTATTCTTGTGAGTGACTTTGTACATTTTATAATCGTTATATTGCTATCTCTTGTGTCAGTATTTATCATTGCAAACAATAATGTCTGTAGACAGAACTAAAGTAGAAAGGCTCTCTGTACCTAACCAGGCAATAATGGAAAACATTCAATTCAATGTCCTTATGAAGTTTATCAAACCTTTCTATGGAGATAGACAATAACTATCTCCTTTCCTTAAAAACTGCGATAATGCGATAAACCTAGCTTCAATTTCCCAAACAGACTTACTGTTTAAATTCATATTATCGCAATTAGAAGGCAAATCAGAATTAGCTTGCTGCCTTAAAGTTTTTGATAACTGGCAGGACCTGAAATTGTTTCTGAAGGCTACGTTTGGTGAAACAAAACACAGAGATCACCTCTTGCTAGACCTTCAAAATTGTAAAATTATATCATCGGAGTCGGTTTCACAGTACAGCCTTCGATTAGAAACTTGCCTAACTCGCCTACAAACTGACATTGCCCATTCCACACGCGAACAAGACGAACTGAAAGGTCGTATAGCCAGTACTGAAGACTTAGCCTTACATACCTTCCTGCTAGGTCTCCCAAGCCATATCTCCACTATCGTTATATGTAGGAATCCGTCAAAATTACATGTCGCGATTAATCTTGCGATACAAGAGGAGAAGCTGCACAATTATGTCCAGCCCACAAAACATACTGAACTGAGGTCTAGTAAAATATTGTGCAGAACCTGTGGTAAACCAGGACACTCCGAAAGGAGTTGTTTCCCCCAGCGACGCCCTATTCACTCAGTATCTCAACCGCAGCATCCAATGCCATCAACTTCCAACTCACTACGTCATGCTAATTCAAATTCACTAATTTGCAGATACTGCAAAAATATTGGCCTCGACATATCAGAATGTCGTAAGCGCCAATATAATAATAATGCACGTCAAAGACTACAACCGAACTCTTCTCAGTCTTAAAATAAAGTCCATTATTATAACGAAGTTTCCGACGACTATAAATCAGATAGTGATTTAAACTAGAGAAGATTCCGGTTGCACGTCGCTCGGAATCATCTACACAAACCGACGTGACATACAACAGATTAATTAATGAATTTATTTCCATGTCCTCTGTATCCGCTAACCCTAATATTCTTTTCAGAAATTCTGTCTCGACACAACCTAAACCAAACTTGACTCAATCTCGTACTAACTCGACTCAATCTCGTACTAACTCGACTCAATCTCTTACTAACTCGACTCAATCTCATACTTACTCGACTCTATCTCATAAAAATCCGTCTATCGTCTCAGTCGTTTAAATTGACTCAATCTCATAAGAAACTGCCTCAATCGCCTCAATCGTCTCAATCGCCTCAATTGTCTCAATCACCTCAATCGTCTCAATCGCCTCAATCGTCTCAATTGCCTCAATCATCTCAATCGCGTCAATCGTCTCAATCGTCTCAATTGTCTCAATCGCCTCAATCGTCACCATCGTCTCAATCCGGTCAATTGCCTCAATCGTCTCAATCGCCTCAATCGTCTCAATCGCCTCAATCGTCTCAATCGCCTCAATCGTCTCAATCGTCTGAATCGGCTCAAACGCTTCAATCGTCTCAATTGCCTCAATCGTCTCAATCGCCTCGATCCTTCCAATTGTCTCAATCGCCTGAATCGTTTCAATCGTCTCAATCGCCTCAATCGTCTCAATCGCCTCAATCGTCTCAATCGCCTCAATTGTCTCAATCGCCTCAATCGTCTCAATCGCCTCAATCGTCTCAATTGTCTCAATCGCCTCAATCGCCTCTATCGACTCAATAGTCTCAATCGCCTCAATCGAAAATTTCAAACTTTTCTTCTAAATCCCCGAACCGTAAACAAATAAACTCTACACACAAGTCTACCAAGTCCACTGAATCTTCTAAGTCGAATAAATCTACCAAGTATTCTAAGTTTACTAAATCCACTGAATCTTTTAAATCCAAGCATTCAAACTTGCATTCAAAACCTAACATCCAGTTTTATCATCTTAACCCAGATTCCAGATCATACCAAGCTGTTTACGAAATCAAATATAACAAGAAGGTCCATCTACCTCATGTATATGTCAAATCTCAGTACTCCGATAAGCCACTGGTGCTCTTAGTAGACTCTGGTGCTGCTATATCTCTTCTAAAAAAGTCTTCCTTGCAAGTCGAACCAGAATTGATAAAAAAGGTAATAGGCAGCCTTTATATGAAATTCAAAGCATATAAAGGCTGCCTATATTGAAAGTTTTGGACAGTTCAAATTTGATAACAATTTCTCAGATGACACCATCCTCGGTGTTTTTAATTTGATACCAGACTCCATCGACATAAACTTTGATGGAATCATTAGTAGTGACTTTATGAAATCTGTAAATGCAAAAATTGACTATGAGAGTACTGTTCTAAGTATTGGCAATCACTCCTTACTCCTACATTTCACACACCCTGAATATACTATTCCTGCTCGATCTGAAACCATTATCGAATGCAATGTTTCAAATCCCAAAGTCTCCACTGGTTTCGTTGAAAAACTTGAAATCCAAGGTGTTATCATATCAAACTGCCTTGTCTTAGTCAAGCCAAATAATCATGTTAATGTCTCAGTTCTCAATACCACTGAGTCTGATGTCATAATAAAATCTCTTAGTGTCGAGCTCAATCCTTGTGATCTCCCTGATGTGACTCAAATTGGACATATTGGTCCTGTTTCTCAATCTCTCAATAGAATCAGTAGAGTTAAAGAACAAATGAGATCTGTCCATCTCAATGATGAAGAATCCCGAGTATTACACAATCTATGCACGGAATACTCTAACCTTTTTCACCTTGATGGAGATTCTTTAACATGTACTAATACTTTAGAACATGAGATTAAAACTACCAATTCTCAACCAATCCATACCAAGACTTATCAATATCCTGAAGTTCACAAAGAAGAGGTCAACAAGCAAATTTCAAAAATGCTTGATCAGAAGATTATTAAGTCTTCCAATTCTCCATGGTCCTCCCCCATCTGGGTAGTTCCCAAAAAACAAGACGCTTCCGGCCATAAGAAATGGCGAATCGTAATCGATTATAGGAAGCGCAACGACGTTACGATAGGTGATGCATATCCTATTCCTAATATCAACGAAATCCTTGACCAGCTAGGACACAGCAAGTACTTCTCTACTCTTGATTTTGCCTCTGGCTTCCACCAGATTAAGATGAGTGAAGCTGACGCAGCGAAAACAGCTTTCTCTGTCCTTAATGGCCATTTTGAATACACCAGAATGCCATTTGGTCTGAAAAATGTGCCTGCAACCTTTCAAAGACTGATGAATACTGTCCTCTCCGGTCTTCAGGGCTTACACTGTTTTATATATCTTGATGACGTCATCATATATAGTCACGATCTCTCCTCCCACGTCGAAAAGCTGGAGCTTGTTTTCAAAGCCCTAAGATAACATAACCTCAAACTCCAACCAGATAAATGCGAATTTCTCCGTCGTGAGGTCGCTTATCTTGGTCATACTATTTCAGACAAAGTATGACCCTTGATTACACAAACTCACTATGTACTGAAACTTAGCTCGAGAAAACATTATTAGAAGTAAAGAAAGGTCATAATCATACTACGACAAACATGGGTATGTTTGTCGTAGTATGATTTTACGTTAGTATGATTTTACGTTTTACGAGTATCATACGATGTTGGAGAAATGGTTTACGTGAAATGGCATCATAGGCTGCGTAAAGCATTATCACCTGTCTGGAAAAGCCCGTACAGAATCGTCAAAGTTTACAATAATCATAACGTCATGATCCTCATTAACCGTAAACACATGCGCTACCATTTCGATGAAATCAAGCTTGCTCATGAACATTCTCTTGCAGGACCCTCGCGCCAGGAATAATGACCTATCCATTAAACCTGACGACTCCGATCATCAATAGCCCTGGTATCTACTTCGAGCCCACCGGAACAGTAAAATATCATAACGATTTCTATAATGTCATAACCTTCTCCGATGTTTCATATTTCAAACCACACCTCGACATTCTCAAATCCAATCTAGATACTTCCAAATTAATTTGCTCAACTTATCCTTCATATCAAATGCGTTCAGACTGCAATAACATTTTAAGTCCCTTAGAAACCATGCTTAATACTGTGACTAACAATCTCTTCTCTCTGTCTCATTTAACGAATACTAATTCTACCAAATTTAAAAGAGCCACATGGTTTGGTTTCGGTGGTCCAATCCTAAAACAATTGTTTGGATCTCTTGATGAAGATGATGCCAAAACATTCACCGATGCCATTAATAGTGTCCAAGATGATCAAAGACACTTGGCTGGTCTTATGAAAGATAACATTCACGTTATCTCATCAACCATTACCACATTTAATCAAACCATAAATAAACTTAACGATAACGAGTTAACTCTTAACGACTTAACTTCTTATATGGAAAAGCTCAATAAAATCTTAGAAACGATATCTGAAAATACTAATAAATTATAAATTAATACTCATCTTGCAATGACGTTTAGTGCTCTTGAAAGCTCACTTGTGATCCTAAACTCTAATCTTAAAGATCTAATCGATGCTATTCTATTTGGTAAAATAAATATTGTTCATCCATCGATTCTAAGTCTCATTCAGCTATTCCATGAATTGTCTTCTAATTCCAACAATATGAATCGTAACTTTCCTGTCTCAGTTTCCATTGACAACATTCACACTCTTCTTGATATCGCAGATGTCGCATCCTTTGCTGTTGATAATAAAATCGTATTTGTTATAAAAAAAAACCTTAGTTTTACAAACCGAATATAATCTATTTCATGTCTATGCTCTTCCAACTCCACATGATGTTCTAAATCCAAATACCTTTGCAATGATAAGTCCAAACATAAAGTTTTTAGCAATAACTGACGATAAATTAACGTATTCTATGTGACTTAAGTGAGTGTAAAGTGATCCTTAATAACTACTATATGTGTAAACTGAACAATATTGAATCTAGCGTCTCTAACCCTACTTGTGAAGTGTCTATCATAACGGAACATATACGTGAACTTCCCAGTTCTTGTAATTATAAACTAATTTTAGGTAGCATAGATATATGGCAAAAGATAACCAATAATAGATGGTTATATGTACAATCTGATATAACTAAACTAACTGTTAAATGTAATGAGTATATTCACGACTACGATATAGTTGGTTCAGGTATTCTTACAGTTCCTAAAAACTGCAAGGCGTATCATAAACTACTACAATTTCTTCCTTCAAATGAATTTACGTTAAGTATACATTTACCTTCTCCTAACTTCAATATAATCGAGTATGACTGCTGCTCTAGACAAAAATTTAATAAGAGCATTCCTTTTCTTACTCCAGTAAAATTATCGCATATCAATCTAGATTCACTGCCGTACGCCTCCCATAAACTAGATCAAAGTGTTGATGAATTAGAAAAAAAACAGAACCAACCATATCATATGACTTATGGATATTACTTTAGTTTCCTTACAACTTTCTTTTCCATTTCTGTATTTTCCTATATTCTGTACAAATTATATCGTTGCTTTTGTCCAAGTAACGACGCGAAAGCTAACTGTTGCATTCAAATATTCAACAGTTGCAATACTAAGTCAAATAAGTACTAGAGTCAAAAGTAAAACTAGTATTGAAATGACAGATGTTGAACTCAGTTCTGAAGATTCATCACCATTTCATCTTTCAGAAGAAATCTAAACTTGTAAATTTAATTAACTAATTCCTAATATTAATTTCTATTACTTAGTTCTAGATCGTAAACTTATTCCTAATCCTTAATCCTAATTACTAAATCTTAATCTTAATTAGGGGGGGGGGGGTTTAACCGTAGTCACCATAGTTAGGTATTATTATTATTATTATTATTATTATTATTATTATTATTATTATTATTATTATTATTTAGGGTTAAACATTATGTTTCTCAGGATTTTTTATACCTGGTTTAATAGAGTAACACGGGTGGGTACCAAGTGCTACTCTAGTTCTGGTTGGAGAGGTGTTGAGTCAACATTGTCCATGTCAAGTTGCAAAAACTTACGGACAATGCGACATGTATTCAGTACAGCAGCTTTTTGTAATTGAATAAACGAGAATTTGTTCAGTCCTAGTGTATTCAAACTCCAAAACAAATGGTTGGGTATAACTCCTGTCGTAGATATCACTATAGGTATTATGGTTACTGTATTCATTTTCCATAATCGTTTTATCTCTTGTTGTAGTTCTGTGTATTTCCTAATTTTTTCGGTTACAGTATTTTGAAGGTTGTTTGTGTTAGGGACTGCAATATCTATTATATCAACGTGTTTATTAATTTTATCTATAATCGTTATGTCTGGTCTGTTGTTGTAAATAGTATGATCTGTGAGAATGGTGCGGTCGTAATAAATTTTGTGAGAAGTGTTCTCTAAAACTGTTGCAGGAGTGTATTTATAATAGGGTATAGGAGAGGACCTTGAGAGATTATGTTTGATGCAAATTTTTTGGTGAATTATGTTTACTAACTGGTTATGTCTATGTGTGTAATCATTTTGTGTGAGTGTGACACATGCTCCTGTTATATGTTGTATTGTTTCGGGTTTACTACGACATTTTCTACAAAGATCATTATTTACTGTTCTATCCTTCATTATGAATTTTCTGTAGTTTTTGGTAGCTATAACTTGATCTTGAATAGCCATAAGAAAGCCTTCAGTCTCTGGAAACAGTCCACTAGAGTCAAGCCATTTATTGGATGCTGTTTTATCAATTCCTGATTGTTTTAAATCGTTTGGATGTCGTCCATGAAGCTCCTTATTGTGCCAGCTATTGAGTTTTTCCTGATTATATTTGTCTATTTCTATTGCTTCGATATTTTCAGAATTGAGGTTTAACGGTGTCAAAGTTTTATCTATAGCAACTATAGCTCTATGAATTGAACTGAAGACTTTCTTATAGTTAAAAAAGTGCCTAAGTTTCTGTATTTGTTTGTTATGTAACAGTGATATGTCAATCAAACCCCTTCCACCTTCTTTACGTGGGATAGTAACACGTTCTTTTGCAGATTTTGGATGATGGTATCTATGTTTATTCAGGGTGGTCCGAGTTTTAGTTTCTAACATTTTTAGTTCAGATTTAGTCCATTTGATTATGCCAAACGAGTAAGTTAAAACTGGAATTGCGTATGTGTTAATAGATTTAAACAAATTTTTACTTATTAATTGTGTTCTACAAAGTGAGTTTAGACGGTTAAAATATTCATTTTTTAGTTTTTGTTTAACAGTAGCATGTTCTAGAGTTTTGGCTTGATTGTATCCTAAATATTTATAAAAATCCTGTTCAGTCATTGCTATTATTTGTTGTTGTTCATCAATATTATGATTACCTTCGACTATTTTCCCTTTCTTTATGTTTAATTTGCGGCATTTGTCAAGACCGAAATCCATTTTAATATCTTTAGAAAAATTTGTTGTAATATTTAATAGTTCAGTCATGTCTGTATTATTACTTGAGTATAATTTAAGATCATCCATGTAAAGTAAATGAGTTATTTGGGCTATTTTTTGCCTACCATTTTTAATATCAAAACCGAGATTGCTGTTTATAAGTTGTTGTGATAATGGATTTAAGGCCAAACAGAACCATAATGGACTCAGAGAATCACCCTGAAAAATACCTTTTTTAATAGAAATTTCGAGTGTAGTTATTTCAGATAATTCTGAGCGTAGGTTTAATGTAGTTCTCCAAAATTGCATCGTATTTCTTAAGAATTTAATAATATTCGGGTTAATTTTGTAAACATCTAATACGTGTAATAACCAGCTATGTGGTATGCTATCGAAGGCTTTTTGGTAGTCTATATATGTTACAAAAAGATCTTTTTTATTTTTATTAACGTAATTAAGCACTGCTGAGTCTATTATTAATTGTTCCTTACATCCCATATGATGACGTCTACACCCTTTCTGCTCCTCTGCTAAAATGCTGTTTGATTCTATATGTTTATTTATTCTATTTGATATGCATGAAGTTATAATTTTGTAAAGTGTTGGGAGACACGTTATCGGTCTGTATTGACTTGGATCATGGGTTCTTTCACTCTTCGGCAGCATAAATGTTAAGCCTTTCATAAAAAAAACTGGCATATTATTATCATTTTTTATTAAATCTGTTATTTGTTGAGCTAATATACTGTGCAAACATATGAGTTTTTTAAACCAGTAGTTTTGTATTCGGTCACATCCCGGTGCCTTCCAATTGTGTGTTCTGTTAACTATATTTGTAAATTCATCTGCACTTATGTCGTCAAATACCATTTGCTCTATTGATTCCATCCGTTTGACCTCTCTATCAATCCATTCAGTATTTTTATTGTGGCTTTCATTCTGTGCCCATATATTAGACCAAAAATCAGTTAACGTAGTTTCTGTAGGAATTTCTTTAACTTCAGTAGTTCCTTTAAGTTTTCTGTAGAACTGTTTTTCATTAGTTTGGAATATCTTGTTATTTTCTTTTCTGTCCATTGACTTTTTATATCTAGCTAGCCTATGCGTTTTTACAGCTAGTTTTTGCTTTAGTGTATCTAAATTATCAGCTATTTTTTTGTTGAAGTCATCATGTGTACTGTGTTGCTGAGTTTTTTCTAGGATTTTATTGACATTATTTGTTAATCTTTTCCTTCTATTTCCATTTTTGTATTGTGTTAATCTACCTATATCTTGCCTTAATTCTCCTATATCTTTTTCTAGTCGTATTTGCCACTTGGGTTTTTATTATTATTATTATTATTATTATTGTTTTTGACTGATTCATGTTTTTATTAATATTATATTTATTACTTTTTAATCTAATGACAATGTAATTTGTCGAAAGGACAATTTTTAAAATAATAATTTATTTAACCGTAGTCACCATAGTTAGGTATTATTATTATTATTATTATTATTATTATTGTTTTTGACTGATTCATGTTTTTATTAATATTATATTTATTACTTTTTAATCTAATGACAATGTAATTTGTCGAAAGGACAATTTTTAAAATAATAATTTATTTAAAGAACATTTTACAAAATTGTAATAATAATTAATGTTACTAACTTTAGTTGTCTAGGTGCTATAATTATTTTACTCAATATAATTTACCAGATACCAATGTTTGACATGTAAATAACATAATCTATCAATAAAGATCTGTATCTGTATATGTACCTGTAAGGAACCGAACAGGGCCCCGACCACCGAACAAGGTTGACCTGGTTGTTATACCAATATTTGAAGATGCATATTAGTTCTTCTAGTATTGACGTGTGATGTAGTTTTTGCCATAGTATGTCATAACAAACAAAGTCAACCTCTTTCTATAAGTCGATAAAACAGCCAAATATGGGCGTGTTTTATCGGTGTTAGTACCTGATAGCCTGTTTCAAACACAACACAGGTGTTTCAGTAGAGATACCTAACTGAAATCCAAATTGATTGTCGTGAATATTTATATATTTATCCTGCTGAGTGTAGTAGTAGTGTTAAGCAAGCTGTCAAGCACTTTTGAAATAATAGTGGCCAGTGAGATTGGTCTATAATTATTTGTGTCACTAATATCGCCGATCTTGCTCTTAACGATACGCACAGCCACAGTCCTTATCATCTGCGCTGGTAGGTAGAAGTCTCCCACACGTAAGGAGTAGAATAATGCCAACACCCTGGGTAGAATGACAACCAGCATATTTAAGGTGCTCAATGCTACAACGATAGCTATTGATTATTGATAGTATCGACATACTTCGGGATGAGTTCATTCTTGAAACTTCATTGGAACTGTTGAATGAACAAATTACACATCATCCGTTCCAATATACGTCAGTCCCGTCTCTTCCTACGTAGTATTTATGTACTCTTTGCAAATTACCGTAGGACATTTCTTAGAGAAGCTACGTTAGCTATTGATTATTTCACTGAAAATGTTTCACAGACAATTAATGTGTAGTTAGTAGATTAAGTCAGAGTATCCAAAGTAGGATTGTGACAATCATGACCGATAGGGTCATATGAATGAAATCGCAAGGCGCGAGTAAATGATCCTATCTGTAGCGGCGCAAAGACCAGCAGCCCGATTACAGAACTTGGTTACAATCGGATTATCACTTTTTTCATAGCAATTTCGACTCTATCGCAAGGCATTAGTGGTTGCGATATTGAGAATTCGATTGAAGCCAATTTATGTGGTAGGGCCCCCGATCTCGCAAGGCCAACCAACCATGCGCCATGTTACCGAATTGAAACGAATGATCGACTTGAGTGCGATGATCGGCTGCCGCTGCATCTCGCTCTCGCGAGTCCGTCGCCTCAGTGCAGGTGCACTACAACGACGTGGGCGTGAGCCTTTGTACTAGTATATATACTGTGGCAGTGTGTAGGTGAGATGAGTGAAACAGTCAGTTATGTCTATGTGCGACGAAGACAGTACGAAAACAGGACGAAAAAATACCTGTGATAACTCAAATAGTCTGTATTTGCAGAATGCTACTAAGCCAGTATTTTCTTCTCCTTACCTTATGCTCATGACCTTAGCTTCAATCGGATTGTCAGTATCGATATCACTAATGCCTTGCGATAGAGTTCAAATTGCTATGAAAAAGTGATAATCCGATTGTAGCCAAGTTCTGTAATCGGGCTGCTGAGCACAGAACTTGGCTTCAATCGGATTGTCAATATCGCTATCACTAATGCCTTGCGATAGAGTCGAATTTGCTATGAAAAAAGTGATAATCCGATTGTAGCCAAGTTACGGAATTAGGCCACAGCAGTGGAATTCTGTTAGCCAATGCGATTGGTTGCAATCAGATTTTCAAAGCAATATCAACCCGCCGCATTAAGTGCACGTCACAATGTAAATCTGATTGCAACAAGATAGGCGATTGTCCCGTATTTGTGAGTAATGATGACAATTATTTGAGCAAGTACATGCAAGTAGCCGGCTAAAGCCGGAAGAGGCAGCACATATTCTTTTAGAAAGTAATTTAATTTAAAAAAAGTTTTCATATAATATATTTAGGATTCGAGTGTAACGTGTTTTTTTTTTCGAACCGCACCGACTAGTTTCTGTCACAAATCAGGCATAAAATGTGAGATCATCACTTCATATTATAATTCTGATTGTATTACTTTTCTATCTAATATCTATATTTTCTACGAAGTACCTTCTCTTTTAAATTACCTTCATAGTAAGTTGTTAATTTTGCAGGTATAACTTAACCAAGTTCTGTAATCGGGCTGCTGCAGTGTGATTACGTAATGTTGATCATGACGGTTTCAAGCCGTCAAATTCAATAATGTTTTGCGATAGAGTCGATTTTGCTATGAAAAAAGTGACAATCTGATTGAAGCCAAGTTCTGTGGTCGGGCCGCAGCGGCCCGATTACAGAACTTGGTTACTATCTTTGATTAATGTGAATGGGTTAATCTATTAAAACCCATGTACTACCTATTGCTTCTAGACAATTGTTGTTTTCATTAAATACACCTTCCCACATACTTCCACACTTTCCTTTTGATTAGTTGACCCATAATACTAATCAGTAAGTATAACGTAATTTAGATATATCATTAAACCAGCAGCGTAGGTAGGTAGGTACTAATTTCACAAATGTTTATGTCTGTCAATGGCTTCACTTACCTACATAATACTGAAGGCAAGTTAGTATATACATTTTTGGTAGGTAATGTAATTTTGGATTCAAATCTTTTTGTTGGTTGTTTCGCTCTCGGAAGAGTAATTGTGGTTGTCATGTAGTACTAAGAATAGAAAAGCTTAAATGGAGAAGGGTAGGACATTTGGTTAGACTGGAAGATCAATGATGGACCAAGGCAATAACAGAGTGGTGGCTACGAGGAGTGCAGTGTTCACGGGGCAGTCCACCAACGCAATGGTCTGACAAGATCAACAGGACTAGAACAAATTGTATGAAAGTGCGGAAGCCTTCCCAGCAGTGGGTGGATACGGGCTGAATAGATAGAATTTTGGATAAGTATTATTGTTGGATAAGTGAGGCATAGGTACCTAATAGATAAATAATAATTATCATTTTCGAAAATATAAATTCCTACCAATACCATTAATATTTCTCCTATCAATGCATATAAGCTGTCATTCAGTAGGATTTGTTCCAACTGTATTTACTATGTTTAATTATGATAATAGTTTTTTCTAAATAGATACATAATTTTCATATTACTTTTACCTTTAAAACAGTACCATCAGAGATGAACTAGCAGTTTTAGCCGACCTAGGCTGTGTAGAACCATCAGCCACCTTTTCTCAGCATTACTATGTCCCCATGTAGTAATTCTTTAGACGTAGTAACATAAGTAAAAAAGTAAACATCTTTTTCCCAAAGGGTCCATGCATGTTACACAAAGTGGGGCATGCCCCGTACCTACCGCTTAAAGTAGCATCAATGTAATTACTAAAAAATATGTAGTGTTTATTTGTATGTATAGATTTAAATTTGGTCAAAGATGAAGCAACAATAAATATTATTCTAATTTATTTTTGGCTTCAGGGACCTGAGGTACACACGATAAAAACTTTTTAAATGAGATCAATAGATTCATGAACCCGATTACACTAACCCACTTTTGAATCTAGAGATTTGTTTGGAGGAGATATTCCTTGAGTACCCTAGAGGTGCACTATAGAAGGATTTTTGAAATTCTATCCCTAACAGGGCAGGTTAAAAAGGTTAGGGCAGGTTAGGGTTAGGGTTAGGGCAGGGCAGGTTAGGGCAGGCAGCTAGTAAAAAAAACCAAGAACATGTCAATAAGTAGAGAATTATAAATGAAATAGTATGCTGTAACAGACTGACAGAACAATAATTATAATGGACAAATACTTATGTGTGCCTACATTGTTATTGTAATTACTAGCTGTGCCTGCGGTTTTGCCCGAGTGGTAATTTCTTTGGGTTAAAAGTAACATAGATTGTATTCCAGTACGAAAAGTACATAATAAAGTACAATACAGTAACTATTATTGTGTATGTAGTTTATTGTATATATTTCATTTATTTATTTTATGTACATTTGTATAGTAATAATAATATTTATTGACAGTATAAAAAAGATTACAAAATACATGATCAATACACTCCCCACTAGGATTCCGTCTCGGGAGGTCTATTTCTCTTCCAAAAGTTCCAAGAATAAAATAAAAATAATCTTAATTAATTGAAGTAGTTAGTTTTTTAGTTTAATTTAATATGTTAATAGTAACTTAATATGGCCACATGCTTTACTATAAGTATAGTTCACAACTTGTCTTACCTATGAATCATCAGTTACAGTTTTAATTATGAAATTCCAGAATGATAGCATTCTGAATTTATGAATGTCTCAAAATGCTTATTGTATGTAAGTATGAGTTAGGTATTCTGTGGTCAGCAAAAATTCTTGGGATAGTATAGTTGTTGCATTATTGACAGGGTAATGTATCTAGCAGTTTGATGTCTGCTAAGGCACCGAGTTACATTTAACATGATCAATATTAACATTTGTATACGTACCTACTTACAAACTTAATTATGCAGCATAAATGTTAGAATGTAGGTAATTATGATAAATGAAACAACTAATAGATAAATTGGCCTTTCTATTGAGTAGCAATGAAAGCTTTAAGTTATTTTATTATTTGTGATAGATACCCTACCCTACTAGGAGCCTAGAGGATCAATGTAAGTATATTATTTCAGTCTTTCACTACCAATGGTCATTGAGGAATAGTTAGGTGATGTGTTTGCTTGTACACTGGAGACTTAAAAATGAGCATCCGGGATTTTGCCTGTAGTGACAGTAGTTCGGTTGTTAGTCTGGTTGACCGAACTAGTCCAACTTTTCAGTGGTGATAGTCCGGTTAGTACAGAGTTGTTATTCATAGACAGTGTATATGCCTGCCATGTCTAGTGAGTTGTGATGTACATTTAGTATTTCTCTATTAGGTCTTCACATTTTATCCACTGTTCATAGGTAGTACGGCCAAGTTTTTTCAGACAAACTTCTTGAGAGTACAATATTTAATGTTAGGATCATTTGGGGTAGCTCTGCGCTGTAACTTCAATGTTTTTCTTGAAATAAGAATCTGGAATGCATATTCTAGTAATGGCAGTAATACATTTGTTTTGTAGACCTTTAGAAAGAGATTTTCATTTCACAGCAGAAAGCTTTTCTTATTATTATGTAGTTATAGGGGGTAGTTTGTATTCTAGGTTATTTTAATAATATGTGTACCTACTCTAAGGTCATTCTTGCACATTTGTTGTTGATGTTCTTTTTTTCAGATTTCGAATGAGGAGGTTGTGATGTTGCTTGTGAAGTTTATCCTTAGAATCTCTAACCTGAAACAGAATAATGTTACATTTTTAAGTACTTAAATAAAGTATTACACGTGAGTATATCAAAATAAGATGCATTGGATATACATCGTTAGATAAACAAAACGTAAAATTATAGCCACGACGCCCCTATCTTTCAATTTTCGAGGTTATTTTCCCATAGGAAACTTAGCCCCATAAATCAATTTTGAGTTCAAATAAAGTATATGCACATACACTAGGTAGATAAATTGTATTCTGTTTTGATGTACAAAACAGCGAGTTCATTTTATGTTATTGTTTACATGAGTCCCTATGTTACACGGCCAGTATTACGCGACCAAATAATGTACAGCTTATAATACGCGACCAATATTACGTGGATTGGCGTCGTAATATCTGGGTGTACAATATTTGGTTGCGTATTATTGGCCGTGTAATATCACCACGTGCTGATTTGTACAGTTGATAATACGCAGCCAGGATTACGAAGCCAAAATATGTACATGTAATAACAGGGTGTGCATTATTGGCTGTGTAATACGGGCCGTACACTTTTTGTACGGGCGATAATGTACAGCCAATATTACGTGTACATCGCAGATTAATATAGCCGCTCGGTTGTCCACGCGCTGAAGACCGCAGGACCAAACTGATAACCCAAAAAAAATGGCCGACGCGACACATCTAACCTCAAACTGGTAATTGATTGTATATGCGTTGAGACTACAGGTACTTGATGGTCAACCCACAAAAAAAATAAGGTCGACGCGACACATCTGGCCGCGCAGACTTTGCGTAAACAAACAGTTTTTATGACCACTTCATTGAGCGCTTAGATAAACAAACTGGTGA
Organism: Alsophila aescularia; assembly: GCA_946251855.1. Classification (NCBI taxonomy): domain Eukaryota; kingdom Metazoa; phylum Arthropoda; class Insecta; order Lepidoptera; family Geometridae; genus Alsophila; species Alsophila aescularia. The sequence continues at coordinate 67,585,383 of OX276377.1, read as the reverse complement.
TTTATGGAGTTAAATAGGTACGGCACATATTTCAAGTGTTTATGTTGTGGGTTTCGAAGCAAAATAATTATATAAACACGCTTAGATATGAATGATTATTGAGGTCAATAATGTTCAAAATAGATTTGCAAAATTTACGTCGCTATCGAGTGGTCCGATGATCGATGAAAACAAAAAATGTCACTGTAGCGTTAGTTGCGATGATCAATGAAAACAAAAAAAGTGACTGTAGCGCATAGAATCAATCGAGCGGATATAGAAATGTCATAGTCAAAGCTTCGTTTGCATGTTCCAGTATCCTTTTACCACAGATTATGAATCGCGATTGCTCCGGCGCTGCGGGAAGTGCTGCTCCTCCGTCCTTGCGTAACAAAGCACAGGTACCAACGCTCGCCTCCGCAGCTTCGGCTTTTTGGTCACCTTCGGCGACCAGCCTCCGCCGCTCCATCTCCCCCTGGTACCTGCACTTTGTTACAGCGGACGGGGTCTGCACTCCCTCCGTGCCTGCGGCTTTTTAAAAACACTCTAGTGTAGGGCAGACAAGACCACGTGGAGTTGGGGTTGGCCGATTCGGTTCTGTGACAGTTATTTTCTTCTGGACACTCGCCTACACAAACGAGGCATCAAGGAGTGATTCTAGTTATGTCTATGGTTGGGTTCGTATTATTGACCGTGTAATATTGGTCGTACAAAAGTACTGGCTGATATTACGTATCCAGTTGTACACGTAATATTGGTCGCGTAATACTGGCCGTGCATTATCAACTTCGGACCGATTTTGTACGGGCAATAATACACGGCCAGTATTAGCCGTCCAAATATTACGAATCCATGTACACATAATATCTGGCCGGGTAATATTGGCTGTACAATACTGGTCGTACATTATTTTGGTCGTGTATTATCGTCTCCCATAAACCGTAGAAACCAGTGGCCCAATTACAGAACTTGGCTTCAATCAGATTGTCACTTTTTTCATAGCAAAATCGACTCTATCGCAAAGCATTATTGAATTTCACGGCTTGAAACCGTCATGATCAACATTACGTAATCGCAGTGCAGAGGCCCAATTCCTTAACTTGGCTACAATTGGATTATCACTTTTTTCATAGCAAATTCGACTCTATCGCAAGGCGTTAGTGGCTGCGATACTGAGAATTCGATTGAAGCCAAGTTATAGAATCGGGCTGCAGGGGGGTGACAATTGGAACATTGAGTGTTTCTGCAAAGATAGCAGCGATATCTTCATGATTTAACATGAAAGCACTACTCTACTACTCGCAAATTGTACGATAGATGTCATTACGGGCATGCTATTTGATTAAAAAAATAGTTTATTTTATTTTATGAAACAAAATGTAAATTGTTGCTTTAATTTTTTTAATAATATTTAATATTCGTTATAATTTCACATCAGATTATTTTAGATTTTTCGCTCATTGACAAAAGTGTTGTCTGATGTTGTACTATTATTTATTGTGATGTTGTACGTAGCAGAAGCGATAGAACCGGACAGTTTTCTGATGTTGTACGTAGCAGAAGCGATAGAACCGGACAGTGTTCTGATGTTGTACGTAGCAGACGCGATAAAACCGGACAGTGTTCTGATGTTGTACGTAGCAGAAGCGATAGAACCGGACAGTGTTCTGATGTTGTACGTAGCAGACGCGATAGAACCGGACAGTGTTCTAAGATCTAAGACGACATTAATGCTGAAATGTGTCTCTTAAAGCCATGCCGAAGACACTTTTATAATAATATACTAGCAGATGCTCGCGACTTTGCACGCGTGGTTATTTCTCTAGGTTAAAAGTGATCTATGTGCTATTCCAGGACCTAATATACCAATACACCAACATTTGATCAAAATTCCTTTAGGCGTCTACTGTATTTTTATCGATTGCTCGGCTTCTACTCATCGAATCGAGAAACCAAGTATGCAAGTTTAGACTTTTAACCTCATTACCCTTCCCTTGCTTCGGCGTAGTCGGGTAAAAATAAATTAAGAAATTTACTGGTGGACAATTGCAATTATTACTTCACTGAATTCCTATTTGTAAAAAAAACAGAATGAATGAGAATGATTTGAATGAATGACTGATTTAATTCTTTGTATATTTTTTTTATTAGGTATTTTATTTTTAAACTGCATTTTTTTCATTGCTTTGTATTTTAACATTACATTATAAAGGTTTGAACAACTTATTATAATATGGTCTTGCATACTGGATCGTGTATGTACCATGTTTTAATGAATAAAATATATTTTCTTTAAAACTTGTACCTTCAATGCAGTCATAGAGTACGTAAGAGTACCTCCTCTTCTAACTCCTTAGTGATTTCTGATGTATTTTTGCTGACCTCTACTGTCAGAATTTGTAAAGCCGCACGAGGACTTCCGACATGGCTCAACGACTGCCTATTAGTCTATAACAGCCGGGACCGACATCTTAACGTGCACTCCCCGCACCAGGACTTCCGACACGGCTTAACGACTGCCTATTAGTCTATAACAGCCGGGACCGACATCTTAACGTGCACTTCGAAGCACTGAGCGATGGAAAACCGAATATACTCGTAACTTAGTAAAGTCATTGGTACCCAGAACCGAACCCGGTATCGTAGGATTCTTACTCGCACTAGTATACCGCTAGGCTACCATCACTCTTTTAATCTTGACTTTAGCTATTGCAATGTGAGACTGAATCCTCAGTATTATAAGTTATCTTCATCATTTCAGCCTTTAGCTGAACATAGACCTCCCCCAATGAGCACCACGACGAACGGTCTTGTGCCGCCTCCATCCACCGACTCCCTGCGATGGCTACAATGTCGTCCGTCCATCGTGTGGGGGGTCTCCCTACGCTGCGGATCTATTCCTCGGTATATATCTCCAAAATAAATTCTTACAATAACTTTAGGTTGAAAGTAAATAAACAAATCTACCACCTTCGTGAAGACTCGTTGAATTTCATAGATTTCGGATTGAAATTACGGGCATGCTATTTGTTTAAAAAATTAGTTTATTTTATTTTATGAAACAAAATGTAAATTGTTGCTTTAATTTTTTAATAATATTTAATTATTTTATTCCTTATAATTTCACATCAGATTATTTTAGATTTTTCGCTCATTGACAAAAGTGTCATAATGTTGACATACCATACCTTATTATCTCTGTCTCTGAGTAGTCTGTGGACATATCGATTACGTAGTATCTCTACCTACAGCCCGATTCCATAACTTGGCTTCAATCGAATTCTCAGTTTCGCAACCACTAATGCCTTGCGATAGAGTCGAATTTGCTATGTAAAAAGTGATAATCCGATTGTAGCCAAGTTATGGAATTGGGCCACTAGTCTGTGATATCGATGACAAAATTCAACAAGAGAAAAAACGTTTGGTTTTGAATATTTGGGTTTTATTTAATAAAGTTTCGTTCCGCCCTCGCGCTGCTCTTAACTTTTTCAGCTCTTTCGTTGTTTTCCATTGTTCCTGAGTGCCGAGTTTCTGAGAGAAATTGAGACTTCTTCCCAGAAACCAATTCATTGAAAGATGTTCTGTGTTGTTTTCACCATGCCGCTTCACTGCGCTTTTGGTTGTAAACACAAGTAAGTAAGTGGTTGTAAGTAGAGATAAGAGATCTTTAACTAACTTAGTGTACCTACTACCTGGTGAGCGTAATTGAAAATGGCTTCATAATCCTACATTTCTGGAATGTTTCTAAATAAGCGTGCGGTCCATGTGCGGTCCAAACTCAAACCCTTAAAGCTTTTGTGTACCTTCATTCTGTATAAATACCTACTGTATTGTCAGGCAGGAGTCACTATCCCATGAAAATAGACCTGCCAATAACATAAATAAGTCCTATTTTCTTTATTTTCAGATGTTGTGATTTTGTGATGCATGTATATCCGAATCCAGTCAAATTTTCTGATCGTTTCATAGCTTGGGTTAATTTTGTTGGGGTAAAACTTAAAACAACATTATATTATGATTGTTCAAGAAGAAATGAATTTGTGACATACACTTCACAGAACAAGCAAGCAAGCTTTTGATGAACATAGGAATTGGTACAAACACCTGAATGCATAAGAAATGCCATCTCTGTATTTATCAGGTAAATAAAACTAATGAAAACATTGAAAATCCACATAACCATTTAAAAATATTTAATATATTTTAATTATATATTTTTTATTATACTTAAGCCGCGTTCCACCTATAAATGCTATACCATTTGTGTTAACACGAATGACTAGCGCTCAATCAGCGTTTCTCTTACGAAAAACCAGCAATGTTAGCACGGTTGACATCTACAAGTGAAACGTGTTGCTGCTCAACACAACTGTGGCCGTATTACAGAACTTGGTTTCAATCAGATTATCACTTTCTTCATAGCAATTTCGACTCTATCGCAATGCATTAGTGATAGTGATATTGAAAATCGGATTGAAACCAAGATCGATAATAGCACTACTGTTCTGTTTACTTTTGTAGCACCATTCCCTCATCCCAATTAATTTAAAACTAGGAAATGAAAATAATTATCGAAAATCTTACACTTATACCACAAGACCAAGCAAAACAATGTTTTTTTTATTTAAAATTACATACTCTGCCGCTAAATTTTGACACTTTCAAAAAGTAGCATTTCGAACCCACAAAACAACATGGGTGAGACGATGCTAGTTTCCAAAGCTAGAAATGGTAACATTTTGCATAGTGGAACGTTTGACGTTTGTTATTTGTGCTAGCATCGGAGGGCTTGTGGAACGACATTGGGGCTAAAAAAGTTAACATTGCTAGCATTTTGCTCTAAGTGGAACGCACCTTTAGTATTAACATAGTTTCATTCTATTATATGACAATCTGCCCCTCAGCAGTATGATCAAAATCAACCTGCCCTAACTTCTACACTGCTTATCACTGCAACTCCAGGTACCACCATACCAAAAATATAGAGAGAGGTGGCGACTTGCCACCGACTAAGCGGGCCGATATATTAGAAAGTAAACTAATGAGGAATTTGGAATTTATTTATAATATGTACCATATTCTCTACTTAAACAACAAATCCTTTATCTAAAGTGGAAATCAAGTAAAATAAGATACGAGCAGCTGTTGTGCAGAGGTAGTATTAGTATTTTGAAAATGTAAGATGCTGCAAGCCTGGATATGGCACAGCTTAATCTGCCTACAAAGTTTGCTTTCTATCTGACATGTAGTTATTAAATAAAGCGAATAGTGTGCTAGTGTGACAACCCAGAATTCCATACTAATCCATAGGGAACTTAAAATCAAACATTACCCTTAACATTGTAAAATATGTTGTCCGTCATAGATAAAACATAATTTAATAATTGTTCAATTATTTTTCAGATGGCAGATATAGTATCACTGCAGCTACTGTGCTGGTGGATCATAACAACAGTGCTAGCAGCAAGTCAAAACGAAGAGCAGTATACAATACACAAACAAAACTGAACAAGAATATAACATTTAAAAAAATCGTGTCTGTCTGTTTGTTTGTCTGTATGTTTATTCGCGCGACACGTAAAAACTACTGGACCGATTGCGATGCTGTTTTCACTGTTATATAGTTTAGGGTTTGATATAAAAACTGGTGTACTTGGTATCTCAATTCAATAAGTAAAAGCTGAGCAATTGATTAAAACTTTTTGACGGCTGAAGGAATTTTGATCAAATGTTGGTATTATAAATCTTACAATAGCAAATAGCCGCGGGCACAGCTAGTAATAATAATACATCTTTATATCAGACATATTTTACCATTATAAACCAATACAATGATAAAAAACACAGCTTAAAACTTAAATTAATGAGAGCACAAATGTTTGGTAATGAAAAAAGTACATACAAAAATTTACATCACACAGACAGAAAATGATATCACTGTGTAATAGCTATTCACGACATTATCAAATGTGCTTGCAATGGACAATCAGGTTGTTCAGCAATGATATTCAGTATGCCGTTGACACTGCCACGAGTTCTGTGTAAGAGAGATGCCGCATTTTTTCTTATGATAGCGAAAAAAACATCAGTACGTGCCTCTGCAAACATTCCAGACACACTGCAGAACCGAGGCAGGCCCAACACCACCCTGAATCCATTGTTATATTGGACTAGCAAGGCGCTGTAGGCCCTCTGCGTATAGCAGATCCATAGGCTGCTCGCGTAAAACGATTGGCAATATGCCTTAAAGAGAGTAAACTTAACATCGGCGTTACAGCGGGCAAACCTATGAGCCAGCATGTTGCATCTGACCGCCACCGCTCCGTGTTCCCTCTCAATGTCCTGATCGTCCCTAAGATCGTTTGTAACTATATGACCCAAACATTTAAAGTTATTGAGAATATGTAAAGGAGTTCCGTTTCACTCAGGGTAACAGGAGGAACATGTTTGGGTAATTTATTTCTGGTTTATAAATCATTATCTCACTTTTGTTTACATTGTAACGTAATACATTTTATTCTGCGTATGATTCACAACAGTTAATTAATTTTCTTAGACGTCGATTGAGGGGCTCACAATGTTTAAGTAAAATTAAATTATTATTGCCGCCTATTGTTAAATACACTTAGTTTTCTAAGCCAACTTTGTATTTTAATGTTATTTACCTACTGTGTTGTTTTAATAAATACTTTTATCTACCAATCCATCTTTTGTTTAATTGCAATTAATAGTGTGGTAATAAAATATTATGTTTCCCAATTACTTACTGAGCAATTTTTTTAGGCTACCTTAATGTAACTTTGTCAAATGATATTAATAAAAAAAAAAACATTTTACAAGGTCACAATATGGTAATTAGAACGAATTGGGAAAAATAAAATTACCAAAATACCTATTAGCTGTACTGTGTGTGTGTCTGTGTGCGCTGTGTGTGTGTATACTATAGAACTAGTTCTTGATAAGAAATTAAGTGGTGATTCAATTTTATATGCACGTGGAAGCCGCAAGAGGGCACTCTTTCCCCTCTATATTACTATACTCTTTGGTAGAAACTCAAAATGACGAACGAAATGTTTACATTTTTAAACCAAAGACAAGGTAGATTCAGTCGTGGAATTCGTTCATTTTTACATTAAAGTGATAAAAACCTAATTTATGTGATGTTTAAAAGGTTTTTATAAAGCAAAATCGCTAAATATCGAATTAACATATTTTATTAAAGAGTTATTTGTAAAACAGCCACAAAAATGATGTTTTGACTGATCCTTGATTGACGGCTAATACCATTTTTATTTCAGTGGCAACACTCAAGCGATTTTAGCAAAACGTATCACATCCGTGCCACTGCGTTGCAAATGAGATAGCGACCTTAATTTAACAGACTACCAAATTTGCCACTATAGCCAGCCCAATCGCAGAGATGTCCCAGTGGCGAGGATTTTGTCAATAGCTTACAGAATCGGGGCCCAGGGCCCCAAGTCTGCAAACTATTGAACCGCGATATCGCAAGCCGTTTGCATCAAAATCGCCGATTTTGACAGTTTTGTTAGTCTGCTCGCTATTTAAACTCGATCGCAGCCCGATGGCTGCCATAGATAGATTTTGACACTAATTGGTATTCTGTTAACTATTCTGCCGCGGTATCGCCGCCACAGTGGCTTAGATTGGTAGTTTGTTCCTTATTTTGACGTTTCTGACAGCTGCCAAGAAGCGATTGAACAGCTGCACCTTCTAACGTAAAATTTCTCAATAGCTACACAAGAAACATCAAATTGTAGTTGTAAAAATGAGTATTGGAGGTTTATCTCGTTGTAGTGACGAATTTTAGCACTCGCTGATGAAGAATACCACAGAAGAACACTTGCGGAGAGATTTATTTACTTAATTTGATTTTACCAAGTGCTGTGTATTGTGGGCTGTAAAATTATGCCATTCACATAATTCTAAAAGTTTCACATATTAGTCGTATACGGCTTTGTCAGCAATGGATAGAATAGCAGCTGGTGACGGTGAGGATTTAAAACTTCGTAACAAAGGATTCTTTGAGGCTATGTCGAGCTATCTTTGATTAAAGTGAATGGGTAAATCTATTAAAATCCATTAAATTATATGTTATTATTATAAACAATTGTTTTTATTAAATACACCTTCCCACATACTTCCACACTTTCCTTTTGATTAGTTGACCCATAATACTAATCAGTAAGTATAACATAATTTAGGTACTTATATCATTAAACCAGCAGCGTAGGTAGGTAGGTAAGTACTAATTTCACAAATGTTTATGCCTTCACTTACCTACTTATTACTGAAGGCAAGTTAGTAAGTACATTTTTGGTAATGTAATTTTGGATTCAAATCTTGTTGGTTGTTTCGCTCTTGGCAGAGCGGTCGTGGTCGTCATGTAGTACTAAGAATAGCAAAGCTTAAATGGAGAAGGGCAGGACAATTGGTTAGACGGGAAGATCAATGATGGACCAAGGCAATAACAGAGTGGTGGCTACGAGGAGTGCAGTGTTCACGGGGCAGTCCACCAACGCAGTGGTCTGACAAGATCAACAGGACCAGAACAAATTGTATGAAAGTGCGGATGCCTTCCCAGCAGTGGGTGGATACGGGCTGAATAGATAGAATTTTGGATAAGTATTAGTGTTGGATAAGTGAGGCATACCTAATAGATAAATAATAATTATCATTTTCGAAAATATAAATTCCTACTAAATACCAATACCATTATCATTAATATTTCTCCTATCAATGCATATAAGCTGTCATTCAGTAGAAGGATTTGTTCCAACTGTATTTACTATGTTTAATTATGATAATAGTTTATTTCTAAATAGATACATAATTTTCATATTACTTTTACCTTTAAAACAGTACCATCAGAGATGGACTAGCAGTTTTAGCCGACCGAGGCTGTGTAGAACCAGCCACCTTTTCTCAGCATTACTGTGTCCCCATGTAGTAATTCTTTAGACATAGACATAAGTAAAAAAGTTTTATATATACATAAGTAAAAAAGTAAACAACTTTTTCCCAAAGGGTCCATACATGTTACACAAAGTGGGGCATGCCCCGTACCTACCTCTTAAAGTAGCATCAATGTAATCACTAAAAAATATGTAGTGTTTATTCGTATGTACTAGATTTAAATTTGGTCAAGGATGAAGCAACAATAAATATTATTCTAATTTATTTTTGCTTCAGGGACCTCAGGTACATACGGTATAAAACTTTTTAAACGAGATCAATAGATTCATGAACCCGATTACACGAACCCACTTTTGGATCTAGAGATTTGTTTGGAGGAGATATTCCTTGAGTACCCTAGAGGTGCAATATAGAAGGATTTTTGAAATTCTATCCCTAACAGGGCAGGTTGCACAAGCAAACCTGCGGGGTGCAGCTAGTAAAAAAAATCAAGAACATGTCAATAAGTAGAGAATTATAAATGAAATAGTATGCTGTAACAGACCGACAGAACAATAATTATAATAGACAAATACCTATGTGTGCCTAAATTATTATTGTAATTACAAGCTGGGCCTGCGGTTTTGCCCGAGTCTTTGGGTTAAAAGTAACATAGATTGTATTCCAGTACGAAAAGTACATAATAAAGTTCAATACAGTAACTATTATTGTGTATAGTTAAATATTTAAACGGGACTTAATCGCGCTTTCAAGTTGGCTGCGTCCTGGAATCCCGTGATAAGCAAGTGTTCGCGTCGCGGTTTATGTCAGAAGATATCTGCAGATGTCGTTAGTGTAGTGTGTCGTGACAATTCAGAATTTTTACAAAACCAAATGCGGGTAGTTGGAGACAACGCTCGCCCTTCTCGACGCTGACACCCGCTACTTCAGTCTTCTCGTGACCACGATCAATGCAACTTGATCGAAACGTCGAGGTAAATAAATATTAAGTTTTCAGCGCGATTAAGTCCCGTTTAAATATTTAACTATGTGTTCGAATCGCGAAAGTTTAAAAGTTATTATTGTGTATGTAGTTTATTGTATATATTTCATTTATTTATTTTATTTACATTTGTATAGTAACTTAATATGGCCACATGCTTTACTATAAGTATAGTTCACAACTTGTCTTACCTATGAATCACCAGTTACAGTTTTAATTATGAAATTCCAGAATGATAGCATTCTGAATTTATCAATGTCTCAAAACGCTTATTGTATGTAAGTATGAGTTAGGTATTCTGTGGTCAGCAAAAATTCTTGGCATAGTATAGTTGTTGCATTGACGAGGTAATGTATCTAGCAGTTTGATGTCTGCTAAGGCACCGAGTTACATTTAACATGATCAATATTAACATTTGCATAGGTACCTACTTACAAACTTAATTATGCAGCATAAATGTTATAATGTAGGTAATTATGATAAATGAAACAACTAATAGATAAATTGTTTTTTTTTATTGAGTAGCAATGAAAGCTTTAAGTTATTTTATTATTTGTGATAGATACCCTACCCTACTAGGAGCCTAGAGGATCAATGTAAGTATATTATTTCAGTATTTTTTTTTTAGATGATTGTCCAGCCTCTTATTTTAAACAGTTCGCTTAGACAGTTCTTCATGACATCTATGGAAAATTCCAGATTATTATAAACCTGTAGTAACCAAGTAATACATAATAAGCCTTTTATAGTTTTTCAAATCGCCTATGGATATAGTAAGGCCAAGCAAAACGCTTCGTGTAATGTATATACCTAACTGAGACAAGTTTTGAAAAGAAAACTTACATTGCACTTTCAGCCTCCGCGGATTGTAGTTCAGTCGTTTCATTTCAAACATTTCATTGGCTTTCCTTCCTGAAAATAAAATATAAGTAGCTTTCTTAATTATAAAATTTAGCAATGGTAAATACTTCCTTCCTTTTCTAAGTGTTGTACTCAGTGTCCCGTTATAATAAACTGCTGTAGGACAATTTATTGGGCTGAAGTTATAGTCTAATAAAAACAGGTTCAAAAATGATTCGCGGACCGTACAATGAAAGTAGCAGGCCCTGTTTAAGATATTTATGTTATACGGTTGTATCAAAAAATTGCCTATAAAAAAAAATTGATTACATGTTGTCATGGAAACGAAATAATAACAAGTCTATCAAAAAGCACCGCGGCTACCAAAAATTTTGAATAACCTTCGCTTACTCCGTTTTTTGTTCAAATTAGTTTAAATACGTGTAGAATCGTGTACAAATAATGAGATACCCTTAGCTACCCGTGCGAAGCCGAGGCGAGTCACTAGTTCACAATAATTCTGATCGTGCGTGTAAGAGGTACTTACCTACCTACCTACCTACTAAGTAAAATAGTCTGTGAACTGAAAATAATGGCATTAATAAATTGTTTAAAGTAATAAAAAATAAGTATTACTGTTACGAGCAGGCGCAGCGGTTACCATCAGGCGGGCGACCTCCTCGTCTTGTCACTCAGTGGTGTAAAAATAAAGTATATATATATATATATATATAATGTAAAGAAGGTAGGTACTTACCACAAAACCAATCAATGTCCACGCAATTTGAAGATTGTATTTCCTATATTTGGTAGGTAAATCACTTCTGGACAAAATATAACATTAGATTCTATGACCTCAAAAACAATAAAACTAATACAAAAATCAACAATATCTCTACATACAGGTCCAGAAATACATTGAAATTATTAATTATCAGTATTTGTTATGTTATTAATTCAACAAAATCGTCTAAAAGCTAGAAAAGATCAAAATATTTTCATCCGTAACGTGAGCGTGGTCCTTCCGTGTCAAACTGCCGTGGCAGACTGAATGTCATGGCGCTGGGCCGGCCGGCAGAACTTCCGCAGGCCTCGGGGGGTGCTTCTAGCGGGGAGCAAGTGTAAACGTTTTGCGTTGACGGTTTTTATTTTATTTTCTATTTATATATTAGAAAATATACAAATTAAACAATACAAGTTGTTGAAAATGTCATAACATACTTTGTGTAAAAAAATTACATGTCTCTGACGAGCGGATCTATGGGTTTTTTTTAATGTATTTTAAAAATAGCACACGCTTTAGGATTTTTTCTACAATGTTCGTAAATATTTATACGAATTTTAAACAATACAAATTGTTTATGGTGAATTTAAGTTTACTATATATTTTTCATATAGGAAATGAACAAAAGGATTCATCTAAAGGTTCCTCTGATTCACCATTGTTGCGGCCTTATGTAGACAATGGGCTGCGATGAGCGCACGCAAACCGCAAGGCGCTCCCAACTTTATGATATTTGAAACACTTTGAACGGTTGTTAATTAATAATACGCGAGTAGTAAAGTGCATATCATAAAAACAATTGAACTATTTTTGCAAGTCTCGGCCTCTCGCTATTATAAACGCCTTCGAAGTTGGATCCCGTCTTACAAAAATATTCATATGTTTCACCCAAACAAATAGGTAATTGTGATCTCTGGCTAGCGATTTTGCTTGTGAGAGAAGCATTTTGTTTTTTATAGTGAGGTGATCGCGTTTATAAAAATTCTCCTTGCACCGCCGACGATACCGATATCTTTGGGGGATAAAGCGCTTTTTGAGGAGCGGGCGGACACGATGAAGTCCTCCTTTACGTAACGATTCATAAATGATACGATTAAGTTCTTAGTGCCAGCCACATTTCTCGGCACTCTATGCACAAAGTTAATTTGCGTCTTCACAATTGGATAGGATACCTTATCACCAATTTTAGCAACAATTTCAAACAGATTTTCGCTATCCTTCAAGGGTACACCTTTTATCTCAACATAATTGCTCCGCAGCCATTGATCAGTGTCCTGCAGGTCATCCTCAAATTTAGAGAACGAAGTGGTGACTGTGTGGAGATCCTTTTGGACTTCTTCAATCTTGGTCAGCCTTTCCTCAAGATTAATAACTCTGCCGGGTATTCCTTTGACGTCCACTAGCTCCTGCCGTAAGCTGCACTTCCGATGGTAGATTAGATAGTGGGACAAGTTGCAGACGAAAATTAGTCAACTGCTGATAGACTCCAGTATCACCGAAGGGGAGGCTACTGGTGAAGCCGTCGCAGACAGTCTGCGGACTAGGTTGGCTTGGGTTCTTGCAGTTCGCACACCTCTAACTTGCTTGACGGTCCCCCAGTTTCCGATACCCTTTTTCGGTTATCCTGGAGCCAGTGGTGGACTAAGTCCGTCAGAGGCCCGGGGCGGCAAAGCTAAAGGAGGCCCCCCAGCTTTAAAAAAAAAAGGTAGTTTTACTAGCTTTTTATTCAGTTCACATTTGTATGTATAAATAAGTGTTTATGTTTATTTCGTTAAAATCTGACAAGTGAAATTTAAATTCTAATAAATGGATATGGGTGAGGGAAATAAAATACGATTCAATCGACAAAAAAAATTGTGATAAAATAAATCAAAGATGGTTTTTTATTTTTTGTAGCGTGTTATATGTGTTTTCGTGCCTACAATTTACTGAACTCCTCAATAAATTCTGTGAAATCGATTTCTTTTGATATTCTTCTTTCTATTGTAAGCACGGCTAGATTAACCAGTCGCTCTTGACCCATTGTAGATCGAAGATAATTTTTAATTAGTTTAAGTTTCGAAAAACTCCTCTCGCTTGACGCAACCAAGATGCAAATGGTCAAGAAGTATTGAAGTATATACAGGGTAACGATTCACTGAAGTCCCATTTTATTATAAACTAGCTGTACCCGCGGCTTCGCACGCGTGTTCTTTTCTTTAGGTTCAAAGTACCATAATTCCAGGACCAATATACCAACACTTGAACAAAATTTCTTCAGCCGTCAAAAATACTTTATCAATTGCTCGGCTTCTAACTCACCGGATTGAGATACCAATTACACCAGATTTAAATCAAACCCTAAGCTATCTAACACTGTAACCCGCATCGCAATCGGTTGAGTAGTTTTTACGTGATGCAAACAAATATACAGACAAATAGAAAGAAAGAAAAGATTAATAAAAAAATATGTTTAATACCTTTTTACCCAAGAGCATTTTTTTCATTTGAATTCATTTAGTAGTTTGGGTGTGATGCGCGGTCAAGATACGGACAAACAGACAGACAAAATTAAAAAGTAAAACAGTTTGGGTTCAGTATCGAATATAGAGAACCATCCAAAAAATATTTTTATTACTTAATTATTAACATAACTTTGGACCCATATCCCGCAGAAACCCTTTACTTTTTCGGGATAAAACGTGTCCTCAATTTTAACCCATCATATAACTTAAGACGGTGCCAAGTTGCATCAAAACCTGTCCATTCCTTTCAGTGTGGTACGTGTTATTTTAAATAAGTTTCAACCCCTAAATAATAACCCATAAAATTTTCGATATGTAATGTCCTACCTCGTAGTACGAACTCAAATCATACCTAGCTTCTTTTGAATTCATCCAGTAGTTCCGGCGGCGTGATGCGCGGCTGAGATACAGACTGACATACATACAGCCAAAAATGAAAAAACATACTGTTTAGGCTTCATAATCGAATATAAGTAAATAAAAAAAAAAAAAACTATGTCATTAATGTATGGAATTTTGACCCATATCCCACAGGAACCCCTTTATTTTTTCGGGACAAAATGTATCCATAATTTTCACCTACCAACTATGTCTGTGTCAAGTTGCATCAACATCCGTCCAATAGTTTCAGCGTGCTAAGTGTTCTTTTAAATAATTTTCCACCCCTATCCTGCAGGAAGACTTAATTTTTTCGGGATGAAAAGTATCCAATGTCCTACCTCGAAGTATGAACTCAAATAATACCAAATTTCATTTGAATTCATTAAGTATTTTCGGCGTGGTGCGCTGCCAAGGTACAGACAGACAGACAGATGTACAGACAGAAAGACAAAAAATTAAAAAATACAGTTTTGGCTGTAGTATTGAATATTGAACGGCTCCCAAAAAAAATACAAAATATTTTTAATTTACAGAATTTGGGTCATTATCCCGCAGGAACTTTTTATTTTTAAGGGATAAAAAGTATCCTCAATTTTAACCCATCGTATAAACTATGACTGTGCCAAGTTGCATCAAAATCCGTTGTGTAGTTTCAGAGTGGTAAGTGTTTTTTGAAATAACTTACATCCCTAATCATGCGGGAACCCTTTCATTTTTCGGGATGAAAAGTAGCCTATGTCCTACCTCGTTGTATGAACTCAAATCTAACCAAGTTTCATTTAAATTCATTCAGTAGTTTCGGCGTGATGCCTAGCCAAGATACAGACAGACAATAATGAAAAAAAATACAGTTTTGGCTTCAGTATCTAATCAAGAGTAAGGTCCAAAAAAAGTATCAAAATATCTTCAATGTACAGAATTGGACCCGTTACAGTTTCATTATAAGTATAGATAGGTATATAGATATAGATTGAAGGATTTCTTGGGCTCTCTATTTGGCAGCAACGTCCATACTCGTATCGGTGGCTTTTATATGCCTGTAGTACCTTTTTTTTTGATTGCTTGGGAAACTTGCTCCTTGTCAAATTCACCTTAAATTTTTTATCAGATTGTCAACTGCTACAGCCAGAGCGTCATCTGAAGCTTCAAGCATAAACTTTGTTTCAATAATTTGGAAAATATTATTGATTTGTTTCATGGCCCCGTATCGTGTCGACAATTCTTGTATAAATCGTAGACCGATTATACAAGAAGTGCATTCATACATTGAGCGACGTATTTCTTCTTGAATTGAAAATCCAGCATCATGAGCTGATTCACCCGGCATCGTTCTTTTTACCTTCTTTCTTCCTCGTTTCTCGATGTTGATGTCCATGTCATTGCATTTTTTTATGCTAAAAGTTACAGCATTGTCTACAATCGTGGTTCGTTCGGTCACTAAATACTCATTCAAGGCGTTTAGTTTGGTGATTCCTGTATCCAGAGTAATTTTTGGAGACTGCAAATATTATTGAACTAAATTTACTTCCTCTAGTATAGAAAGCCAGAATTGTATATAGGTTAGAAAGGTAAAATCACAAACAGCCGGTAAGAACGGCTTACTCCTGACCTTGTATCTAGATTTGCTTTTGTTGGATCTTGAAAATGTTCCAAACTACTCACAATTGTCTCTATGTTTTCTTTTACAACTTTTACTGACTCGTAATGAGCGCTCCAGTGAGTATCCGATAATAGTTATTTGTTATGCAAGGCTGCAAAGTGTTTTTTTGGCGAGAGTACTTGTATTGAAACTTGAACAAGCGAAGGATTCTAGAATTGAACCACGAGCAAAGCGAGGGTTTCAAAAGTACGAGACGCCAAGTAACTTTGCTGCCGTGCGCAACACAAAACTTTTCACCTCACTACAGCGAGGAAAATGCTAGGTGCAAGAAGAGTAGAAAAGAGTAGAGTAGAATAGAGTAGAATAGAGTAGAACAGAAGAACACAGTAGAATAGAGTAGAACAGAGTAGAACAGAGTAGAACAGAGTAGAACAGAGTAGAACAGAGTAGAACAGAGTAGAACAGAGTAGAACAGAGTAGAACAGAGTAGTACATAGTAGTACAGAGTAGAACAGAGTAGAACAGAGTAGAACAGAGTAGAACAGAGTAGAACAGAGTAGAACAGAGTAGAACAGAGTAGAACAGAGTAGAACAGAGTAGAACAGAGTAGAACAGAGTAGAACAGAGTAGAACAGAGTAGAACAGAGTAGAACAGAGTAGAACAGAGTAGAACAGAGTAGAACAGAGTAGAACAGAGTAGAACAGAGTAGAACAGAGTAGAACAGAGTAGAACAGAGTAGAACAGAGTAGAACAGAGTAGAACAGAGTAGAACAGAGTAGAACAGAGTAGAACAGAGAAGAACAGAGTAGAACAGAGTAGAACAGAGTAGAACAGAGTAGAACAGAGTAGAACAGAGTAGAACAGAGTAGAACAGAGTAGAACAGAGTAGAACAGAGTAGAACAGAGTAGAACAGAGTAGAACAGAGTAGAACAGAGTAGAACAGAGTAGAACAGAGTAGAACAGAGTAGAACAGAGTAGAACAGAGTAGAACAGAGTAGAACAGAGTAGAACAGAGTAGAACAGAGTAGAACAGAGTAGAACAGAGTAGAACAGAGTAGAACAGAGTAGAACAGAGTAGAACAGAGTAGAACAGAGTAGAACAGAGTAGAACAGAGTAGAACAGAGTAGAACAGAGTAGAACAGAGTAGAACAGAGTAGAACAGAGTAGAACAGAGTAGAACAGAGTAGAACAGAGTAGAACAGAGTAGAACAGAGTAGAACAGAGTAGAACAGAGTAGAACAGAGTAGAACAGAGTAGAACAGAGTAGAACAGAGTAGAACAGAGTAGAACAGAGTAGAACAGAGTAGAACAGAGTAGAACAGAGTAGAACAGAGTAGAACAGAGTAGAACAGAGTAGAACAGAGTAGAACAGAGTAGAACAGAGTAGAACAGAGTAGAACAGAGTAGAACAGAGTAGAACACAGTAGAACACAGTAGAACACAGTAGAACAGAGTAGAATAGAGTAGAAAAGAAATGAAAATTAAAGAGACGGATAGAGTCGAGTTGAGTCAAATAGAGTAGAATCGAATCGGATAATAATATAGTATAAATTAGTAATTTCAGTGAATTGCCGCTAAAGAAAAAATAGAATAGAAAGGTTCTCATTTTAAAAACTCTTTCCACGCTAGCGGGTAAAATGCAGTTTTGCACTCCTAACTTTAAGAATATGTCCGTCTTATCAGAAACCTTAGTTGCCATTCAGGTACAACAAACGAAAATCGTACTTGACCGATCTATTTATATCGGAATCACGACTTTGGAGTTAGCCAAGAGTCATTTGTATCGGTTTCACTACTCCGTGATGAAAGAAATGTACAAAGACGATATTAAACTTTCTTATACCGATACGGATAGTCTCTTATATTTAATATATACTGATGACTTTTATGAGGATATTAAAATCAATTTAAAATACTTTGATACAAGTTACTTTCAGCATGGAAACAGATATGGTATACCTCAAGTAAATTGCAAAATACCTGGATATTTCAAAGATGAAATGGGTGGTGATGTAATATCTGAATTTGTAGGTTTAAGAGCAAAACTGTATTGCGTAGACTCAATCGCCTCTTCAATAAAAGAAACTAAAGGAATAAAAAAGTCTGTCACGAAAAAACTTGATATACTAAATTATAAAAGAGCTTTACGATATAATGAATGTATGAGGGAAAATATGTGTATCATTAGATCGAAACATTACAATATTTTTACCCAAAAAATTAATAAACTTGTACTTAGCAGAGACGATGACAAGAGACAAATAATGGTCGATGGTTGCTCAACATTGCCTTGGGGACATTATAAAACTGTATTTTAATAGAAATGAATTGTGTATTAAAATTTCATTATATGACCTGTATTTTATTATTTTAAGAATAGAATATATAATATGAGAATTAGCGTGATATTTTATTGGTATTGTATCATACTAATTGTATCATATTAATGTTAGTTATTTTTTCATACAAATGTAATTAAACAACAATTATAATTTAAACTGTGTATATTGTACCTAATGTGTAATAAACCTTTAAAATAAATTTCTAAAATTTGAAATGCATTTTCTTTTATTTTTACAAATCCTACAATGGTTTGAGTTTGTCAGCAAATAATCATTGTTTAAATGAACACAATTTGAATAAATGTATAGTTATGTAAAGGTAACGGTTCATTGTTTAAACAATAACTATGTGTTGGGTCGAACGCGAACGTTAGAATAGTAACTATAATATACAAACAAATAAAACAACGAAATATTTATAATAGGGTTTAATTTTAAAATTATAATTAGTCTAAGTCGTACAACTATTGACCTATTTTGTTAATAAGATCATTTGTAGCATCCAAAATAATATCATAATTATTATTTTCATCTACTGCATACTGAGCACTAACAATGGCACTTTCACTGTCACTATAATTATCATCTTCAGGATCCTTAACTTCATAGATATTTATTTTGATTAGTCTTTGCCCTCTGCGTAAGCCAGTCCGATGAATTATGTATGTTGTTAGCGCTGAAGTAGTGGATTTTCTTTTTTTCTATTTTTTCTTTAATTTAGACGGGTGCTCCTCCTTGTATTTGCTCGTACTGGCTGCATTAAGTGGTTGTGCATCTTTTTTTTTCGAGATACTCAGTCAAATCTTGTGGTTGTGCGTAGTAGAACGGATTTAATATTGGATTTGCTTCGTCGTCATTACCATAGATAGACATATTCTGCAACAATAACAATAAAATAAAATTAATAACAAATACAATTTAACAACCATGGTATACTATGTATAATAATTTACTGACAGGTAAATTAATAAGTAACTTACCGACTGAACAGAAATGTTGATATATAAGACGTGCGGCAACTTTGAAAGATGATATCTTAATGAAATAAGTATATTTGTTGTATAAACAAAATAATATCAATACAGTGAATTGAACATGTTATAACAGGCTTTTTATTTGTTGCGTCAAATGGTTTCAAGTATCAGAATCAACAGAAATAAGAAGCGACCGGTCAAGTAAAAAAGCATGTTCTAACATGTTAGAACACGAATTCGTTAACATACTGACCATGTTAACTTTCACGTATCTACAATCTAAATATACAAAGGACAAACAAGAGTAATGAAAACTACATTACAAAAAAAGCATTGTATATAAATTTGTTCTAAAGCTTAATATTTTAAGTCTAGGAAAATAGCTCAAAAATGGTTTAAGATTACTTAAAAGCTGTTGATCATATGTAATATAACCTATTTAACTTCAATACAATCGTTAAAATATGTTAGTATTCATCATGAAGTTGATCAAGCAACCCACATTACTAGAAATAAATAATATAGATATAAAAACACCTAAAAACCCTGTCAGGCATAGCATATTGTTACCTAATACAATTCGTTGTATTATTTGTGGGCCCTCTAACTGTGGGAAAACAAACGTAATGATTAGTTTATTATTGCATAAAAATGGTCTTAAATTTAGAAACGTTTATTTGTATTCAAAAACAATCTTTCAACCAAAATATTGCTTTTTAAATAAAGTTTTTCATAATATTCCAAATGTTTAATTTTCTATGTTTAATATTAATTAAGATGTAATTCCTGCTTAAAATGCGTTGACAGATTCTGTATTTATTTTTGATGATATAGTATGTGAAAATCAAACGAACATTCGCAATTACTTTTCTATGGGTAGACATAAAATCATAGATTGTTTTTATTTGTCCCAAACATATTCTAAAATACCAAAACAACTAATTCGAGATAATTCTAACTTTTTAATTATTTTCAAACAAGATGAGATAAATTTAAAGCATATATATGACGAACATGTTAATTCTGATATGATTTGGGTACAATTTAAACAAATATGTTCAGAAACATGGAAAGATCCTCATATGTTTTTAATTCTTAACAAAGACTGTGAATTAAACAATGGTAGGTACAGAGCAGGTTTCGATACTTTCATCAATTTCGATTAAATTTGGTATTTAAAAGCCAAACAGAGGTATTTTGACATTCATTCAAGTTTCTTTATTACATGTCAACGGTTGTTAACGTAACACAGTAGACAAAAAATGGAGCGTTCAATGAAAGAACAAATAATTAAATCTGTTAATGCTATTAAGAGTAAAATAAAACAAACGAAAGATGAAGACGACACGACGAACTTAAATTTGAAACGAGTATTTGAACTTCTTACTTTACCTTTGAAAGAAATAGTTGAATTAGGTAAAAAAATAATAATGCAAAATATGATTCCGATGATAATGACAATAATTTTGACGTCAAATCTTTAATGAATTAAAATCTGATTATTCAATTGGTCAGGACTTTCAAAGTGAAAGTGAAGACTCCTTGAAAAGTGCTCGTTCAAGTACAGTATCTACTATACCTGATAAAAATATAGGTATAAGAACGTCGATTGAAAGAAAAGGATGTGTAACAAACTTAGATACTCCTTTTTTGACGATGATTGCAAAAAAGAATTTACTTGATGATGACTTCAATTTGTTTAATATTCCTTTTGGAATACGCCGTGAAAACAATAAACTGATGATGGGGAACCTACCAATTTCTTTCAAAACCGATAACGATATAATATCTGGACAGCCCTATATGTCTACTTTTACTATCGGTGATAAAGATTATGAAATGACTGCAGGCTTAAAAGAACTTTTGCTTAAGAAAAAACCAAACATAGAAATAGTAACTGAATTAGATAAACTTGTTTATAAAGAAATATTATGCAACACGAATGCTCATAAGAGAGATTTTCAAAGTATGGGCCAAATTAAAGGGGACAAGGGAAGGAAGTACTGTCGAATACTTAAACCTTTATTTTTTGAATCAGAGCAATCGCGTGCTTCAAATATTAAAAAAGGACTTGGCTTGCCGATTTTTAATAAACATATAAAAAGGACACCGATTTTATTTATTGGGATAATCCCAATAAGCTAATTGAAAGGCTTATGCTACTAATAGCATCAAAAGATGCTGGCAATAGTAATCATGACAACGAAATTATATCAATAATTGAAGAATTGAAAGAAGCTGATATAATTAAGGATTAAATTTCAGATCAAATGAGATCAAATATATAGACCTGAAAAGACCGTTTGCCCGGCTAAGGAAACGGACCTCCTTCTCAGGTAAAGGCGAGGAATTAAAACAAGATGGTAAATTCAATAACAAAGGGCTTTATTACAAAAAATAGAAAAAGCACACATGAGTTATCAAATATTGGTACTCTCCCCTTTACTGAAGAATTCAAAAAGAAATATTTTACACTTAATTTAGTTTGTTCTGCATCAAAATAATTCTAAACAGCAAGATCTTATAATAGGAAATACTACTATCTTAATACTCAAAACTGAAAATTCTCAAATGTGATTACAATTTCCTCAAACATAAAAATTATAGTACATAACTTCGGCCTGTATGATATGAATTTACTATAGTACTGGAGAATCCTAGGCTAATAAAACTTAGAGAGTCTGTACTCAGCAGATTAACATGTATTGGTCACAACGCAACGGAATAATCTTGTCTTTGTCTTAGAATTTTCTAAATTAAAAGAGAACTTGTGCAAACAGAGTGTGTGTGTGTGTAAGATTGTGTTTCCCAGAGGGATATTAAACTCTAAAATAGAAAGTAAACAGAAAGTAAGACAGAGAGTATCTTTCAACAGTATATTAACACGTTAGAAGGCGAAGGCTTCCCTCACTACCGTAGCTCGCTGACTCAAAATGATTTGGAGTGAACCAACCTGGAAGCTTCCTGGGACGCCGTACCGTAGTCTCGCGTGCCGCTGCGGAACGCCTCCTTACTCCGCTCGATCAGCTCCTACTACTTCTCCACGAACGGTGCCTGGTATCTTCAACTGGACAGGTGGTGCGTTGGAGTCCTTCTGGAGTCCCTCGTAGACCGGCTTCTTCCACGAACGGTGGTGAGCCCCGGGTGATCGCGCACAGCAGCTCGCAGTGGTGACGACAATAGCCGACCGTAGATGCACGATTTTAACCTGGAACCCACGTTCCTTTGTGTTCAAATGTGTCTCGTGATGCCCGCCTTAGATAGACGCGGTGCAAAATCAAAACAGATATTTCGTTAGTACAATACTGAAATCACGGGAAATCACACTAACCTGGCTTTTGCACTCGTATACTTATTTCGCCTGTAACAGGGCAGCTTCGTTCTGGACAGCGAGCCTCGGTCGTTTTGTTCACACAAGAGAAACTGCGTGTTTTCCTGCTGCCTGCGCCGATCTTAATCACGTGCCAACTACGAGAACTAAATCCAGTTTTACGTCCGAAATCAAAATCCAATCCACAGGCTTCTCTCTTGTATATATACGAACTTTGGTTTCCACTTCGAGTAGCATTCTACTCAGACCTCGAACTTCCGGTTATCTCGAACAGTCCAGAACTAACTCTGCCATTTGCATCATAAAGCAGACCTTGTCAGCCTAGCTATACAGGTCACTGTCCTCCAGCCAGTTCTGGTACATTCCAATCAGGTTCCGTTGTTTACTTCAAAAAACTTCATATAGAAAAAACCATCTCTCCGGAACTTACATGAGATTTCGCCATTATGTCAAAACCTTCCATGGTGTGACCATTGCAAGCGATTTCTAGATGTAAATTATTTTTGACATATGAATCGCTGCTTTCTGAATTTACGATTTGTTAGCCAACTTAAAGATGCGACCTATTCTGGATTTTTAAACAACCCGTTCCTCGTCCAAAGTTATCCAGAGCCCGAAATATTCCTGGAACGTCAATTAATAATAGAAACACTCAAAAGCCCTGCTACTTGCCGTCAGAGGCCACCGCTTCGTTTACACCTTCCTTCTAGTTCACGCCTCTTGTCGCTAGCTGTCGCTGCGTGGATTAACCATTTTATCTATTTTGAGACATTAGATGAAAACTTTTCTCTTTCACTCGCAGAGGCAAATTCAACCATTATTTCTTGATTCTTAGATAGGCGAAATTATCAATCTGTCTTCAACAAGAAAAGCTTTCATTATTCCTTCAACGAAGAAAGTGGCGCACGCGTAGTGGAGTTCGGCGTTTTTTACAAACTCGGCGTCTGGTTTTCAGATACGGAGAAAACACAACTTGATCTAATAAGAAAAGAGGCTGCTCCTCGCCAGATGGCGTTGTACCCAATACATTCTATTTAATCAGGATCTATAACAAAATCTTACATGGAGTCATGATTTAACATGTCACAGACCTATAATTAAGTTTAATAGATAAATTGAACAACATTTACTTGAACCACTCAGTATTAAATAGACGTTGTTCAAATATGAACGTCAATAAATTTGGACTCCATGTACATAAACACGAAAGAAAGACAAAAAGTTGTGTGGAAAATATATGTAATTTGAAACAAAATATTGATGGAAGTCTGGATTGTCAAAACAAGATGCTTACAAGATGATTTGAATGATAGCGCAACAAAAGATTACGTTGACAAATCATTGCAGGATCTTTTGAATAAAATTTTAACATATGACGCTTTAATTTCAGAAATACATAATAAAATTAATAATTTTGAAAAATCCTTTGAACGTTATAAAAATGAGCAAAAAAAGCGTAGTAAATAAAATTCATAAATACGCTAGGGTAAATTTTCCTCGAAGACATGTTATCATGAAAGACATAGATGGCAAGCCGATTTAATTGATATGCAATCTTTTGCAAAACATAACTTGGGCTATAATACATTTTAGCTATCATTGATACATTTTCAAAATTTGCATGGGTATATCCACTTAAACAAAAAATCAAGGAATGTGTAGCACAAGCTTTTCAATCGTTAATGGAGGAAGGTCGCATTCCTAAAAATTTACAAACTGACTTAGGTACAGAATTTTACAACGAAAAGGTTCAGAAATTGTTAAATAACTACAAAATAAATCATTATTCTACATATTCTACAAAAAAAGCATCAATCGTCGAAAGGTTCATAATAACTCTAAAATCCAAACTGTACAAGGAGTTTAGTTTGAAAGAGGCGTATAAATGGACAGATGGTTTTTATACAAAGTGGTTGTAACATATAACCAAACTGTTCATAGAACAATAGACTTAACACCACCTCAAGTCAATAAAAACAATAAAGTACTTTTATTGAACAGATACAAATATATGTATGAGTCACATACTCAAAAAGCTAAAAAACTTAAAGTTAATGATTTCGTTCGTATTAGTAAATATAAAGGAACATTTGGAAAAAGTTATACGCCAAATTGGTCTACAGAAATATTTAAAATTAATAAAATTCAAAATACTAACCCTTTTACTTACTTATTGGAAGACGCTAGAGGTCGTCCCATACTTGGAGCATTCTACATTCAAGAACTACAATAAACACAACATCCAGATGTCTACCTTGTAGAAAAAGTTTTGAGAAGAAAGAAAAATAAATGTTATGTTAAATGGTTTGGATTTCCATCTAGTGAAAACAGTTGGATAGATAAAACTGCTATTCAGTTATAAGTTATGAAAGAGAATAGTCTTCTCAACAGTTTAATTAATTGTTTTCCTTTTGAACTTCATTTACCAGGATATAATTACTGTGGCCCAGGAATTCGTTTAAAGGAAAGACTTGCTCGACGAGATAAGGGTATCAATCCATTGGACGAATTCTGCAAGCACCACGATATATCTTACAATAAATCCTTAAATTTAAAAGATCGTCATAAAGCTGATACAATTTTACTAAAAATGGCAAAGAAACGGATATCATCTTCTAATGCCAGTGTTGGAGAAAAAATGCTGCTACTTTAGTAAACAGAGCAATGTTAGCTAAAGTTAATTCAGGGTCAGGGCTAAAAAAGAAATTTAAAAACATTGTATCCTACACTAGGAA
Organism: Alsophila aescularia; assembly: GCA_946251855.1. Classification (NCBI taxonomy): domain Eukaryota; kingdom Metazoa; phylum Arthropoda; class Insecta; order Lepidoptera; family Geometridae; genus Alsophila; species Alsophila aescularia. The sequence continues at coordinate 67,559,994 of OX276377.1, read as the reverse complement.
ACATATACGTAAAATGAAACCTAAATGTAAAAAATTGGCACTAGAAATGGCTTTTGCAGCTGCTAAGGAAATGGCTAAAGATCTGCCTGTTCAACTACCTTGTATTATACCTATGCCAAAGTCAGGAGGTTTTCTTCCTCTAATACCAATTTTCGCAGGATTGTCTGCTGCTGGTAGCTTAGCCGGAGGAATATCTGGTTTAATTAAAACATATAATGAATATAAAGCTGCAAAACAACATCTTGCCGAATTAAAAAAGAAAAACCAGAAAACTATAGGAGTATCCATTGGAAAGGATTTGCATCTTAAACCTTATCGGAATGGTTTAGGTATATATTTAGCAACAAAAAAAAAGAAGTATATTTCAACGTTTGCCTAAACGAGCCCTTTCAAACATTGATATCTTAATTCATGCCAAACACATTCCTTATTTTCGAGGTGTATTTATGAGAGATGAGCTACCAAAGAATCCTCTACCTATAGAGTGTGGCATTATTAATTTAGATTGTTCGAAAAATCCTGGGTCACATTGGGTAGCATATGTAAAATAAAAATACTATGATGAATATTTTGATAGTTATGGAAATTTGAGACCTCCGAGAGAATTTATAGAATATATGGCAAAATTCAAGATCGTGTATAATTATGTCAATTTTCAAAAAAATAACTCGTACAATTGTGGACATCTATGTCTTAAATTTTTGAAAAGTTTTTGGTGTAAGAATAGTTTTAAATAAATACCGTGTTCCAACTCCTTTTAGCTCAGTCATTGTGAAATTGTGCTTTACTAAAGGACGATGTCCATCACGTTAACGATTTTAGGCAATAAATCTGTATTAGAAACATTATTTAATCCGCCTTTAAATTTAAATGGTCCTTATGAGTGTGGATTGCTATATGTCTCTATTTAAAATGCTATACCAAATGTTAATGAGAGAAATAACTTATTTGTTTATGGCGACAATTTGATCAATGAAATAAAAATTTCAAATGGTTCTTATGACATACTTGATATTCAAGAATTTATAAAAAGTGAAATTAAAGACTGTGATATACAAATTGAATCAAATAGTAATACGTCAACGTGTTCTTTATTGTGCAATAACAGCGTGAATTTTGAAATAAATAATAGTATCGGCAGTTTGCTAGGTTTTCCAAAGGCGAGATTAGAAGCCAATAAATTGCATGTTTCCGTAAATCCAATAAACATTATTCCAGTGTCATTGATAAGAATTGAATGTGATCTAGTACAGGGATCATTCAGCAACGGTTCACCTACGCACATTATTCACGACTTCATACCAGACGTGCCTCCGAGTTTTCGATTTCTTGAAAAACCTGAAAAACAACATTATTTATTTTCCGGTTACTAATCAACATATAACATCCATCACCATAAATATTGTAGACCAACAAGGGAGTGCAATTGATTTTAGTGAGGAAAATATTCAAATGTGTCTCCATTTACGACCAACAAAATGACTGTGTTTAACCGAAACGTAATACAAAATATAACTACAAAGACAAATTTGAAAAATACTATTCATAAAAACACATTCAGGCGAAGACGACGTGTTAACGTAACAAAAAAAATAACGAAAAAAAATAAAAAAAATCTCCGAACTCTGGGATTTAAAATATGAGTATCCTCCAAGTAAATGATTTACCACAATTCGATAATTCTATAGAAGGTTATGAAATTCATACATATAACCCTTACAGCAATAGTTATAAAGAAAATGATGAAATCCGAATATCTATTAATCAACAAGACATTTATGTGCTTCCCTCGGCAAGTTCTATCTACATTGAAGGTTATGCGACAGTGACTGAAAAGGATGTTGGAGGAAAACTGGTTAAAAAAAAACAGTTATTTTCACAAATAATTATGTGTCATTTCTTTTTCAAGATATCCGATAAGAAATTAACGGTGTTGAAATAGATCGCATTAGAAACGTAGGAATTTTTTCAACATTAAAATCATATGTTTCATTAAATGAGGCTCAAAGTAAAGTAGCTGCGATATGGGGCTGGAATATTAATGGATTAAAACAAAAATATGGTTATTTTAGTATTGTTTTACCTCTTAATAAAATATTAGGGTTTGCAGAAGATTACAACAAAATAATTATTAATTGCAAGCATGAACTTATATTAAACAGAAGTAACGCTAGTTTGAATAGTATACTTCTTGAAAAAGATGAATGTGTTAGTATGAACATACAAAGAGTTCAATGGCGCATGCCACACATAAAAGTATCCGATCGGGAAAGGCTATCGCTTCTAAAATATTTAGAAAATGATAAACCTATACAAATAGCTTTTAGAAATTGGGATCTATATGAATATCCTTTACTACCTACAGTATATTATATGAATTGTATGCCAAGTTTCGTCAGTCATACTTCAACATCGCAGCAGATCCGTTGCTTGAGTTTAACGATTTTAAAGAAAAAGCTCCTTTGTTTATAATAGACTGCTCGAGACAACATGAAAATTTAAAGTCCGGACCCGTGGATGTGCGCTTAGAAATAGAATCTTCTCAAGATATACCAGATAATACAGCCGCTTATTGTCTGATTGTGAACGATAGACTTGTAGAATACAAGCCTCTAACTAACATTACACGTAAATTATCATGAATGTCTTATTGGATTTGCAAGGATTTAAAACCGATTCTAATGAATTCATATTAAAAGAATTAGCATTAAAATCTGGGACGCAAATAATAGTTTTACTATTTAAGCCGCCTTTCCCTTTTTATGACTTAACTGAAACAGAAAGAAGACAAGTATGCTGGATTGAAAGAAATCATGAGCATAAAATGTATATTAAGAACATTTTGAGAGATAAAAATATATATGTGAAGGGTCTGGAAAAAATTAACTGGATAAAATATATATTGGGTACCACAGATAACGACCAGCAACTTTTTTGTAATTTAGAAGATTTTGGTTGTCCTATCATATTAAGTTTGTATGATAAGTATAAGACGTGTTTAGAAGTTTATCAATGTGTGTATCATTCTAGTGTATGTGCTTTGAAAAATGTAAATTGTATACAAAAATGGATTCTTGAAAATAAAATATGTTTTTGAAATAAAAATTGTTGTTTGTATATCTTAACATAATATTACTTACTACATTTAATTTAAGACTCGTTAATAGTTTTGGAGCCGATGTTAAAACATTGTATGGTCAGAGTGAACTGCTTCAGGATTATCAATAAAGTGGCATTAGACGGTTTTTGCATCACACACTCCAACGAAGTGAGTGTCAATTATACCGCTTAGGTTAAAACATGAAGTGGTCAGTAAGATCTGCTTCAGATTATGTAGGAAAGTAGAATTGATCGGATTTGCATCTCGCTGTTTATTGGGCGGTTTTGCATCGCTGCTCGAACAAAGCGAGAGCAAGTGATGCAGAAGCCCCAATAATACCCTACTGCCATCTCTGTGTAGATGACGAAATGAACGAATATAATTTCTCCACTGTTCCAAAACACGTGACGCTGGAAGGAACGCATGCAAATGCATGAACTCCGCAAAGATTCAAGGAATGATTAGAACAAGGACTGAACAGTGCCTTTGGATTTACTTCTCGGATTTTTCGTTGCATCCCTCCAGGACACCTGACATTAACGTGGCATTGTTATATCCTTGAGCCCTGCACAACGCAATATCCAGTCCATCTTTTTCTAGCTGTTGCTGAATGTCTTTAGAGATATCCTTAACAGTTTTTCCAGACATAAAAAAACTCAAGAAAGATTCTCGTACTTCCACAAAGTCATTCTCTATATGAACGAATCTGATGATTTGACTTATTTGGTCTATTTTACTTTCGTCAGGAGTGCTGTTAAAAATGATTCCGTAATACTTAGCCTTTTTAATATCTGCAATAATTTTTTGCCTTACATGATCACCCAAACATTGAATAAATTCATTTTGTATTCCTTTTGACAAATAAGATGGTACTCTCTTTGACCCACCAGCAGCCTCTTCTAGTTTTAAGCAATGCTCTTTCAACAGCTTACAGTTGTACTAATTCTAGAAAATTTCCCCTGTTTTCAGAAGAAATATCTTCACGGTGGCCTCGGAAGGGAAGATTTTGTTGGGCTGAGAATAGCGTTACATCTAAAAGGCGATGTAGGTATAATGTTTCACCATTTCTTAGTTTCATCGTTCATAATCTTCAAGTTGTCTTTATAAATAGTTTTATTAAGTTTCAAGCCCATTGTCAACGATTCCATTTTTCTAAGTTTGATAGATGTTCGAGTTGAGACCCCATGATCAGTGGAACGCGGAGGCATTTGGTGGCCCCCCAAGATCGGAGGCTCAGGGCGGGCCGCCCCTTCCACCCCCCTGTTAGTCCGTCACTGCCCGGAGCAATGAAAATCGAAATGCTTCTTGCAGGCCGAGCACTTAATTGCCTCACTAGCATCATCACCACATCTCCCGCAGATCATCATTATACAAAAAAACAAAATAAATAAATGGGAAGTAATAACAAACAAGAAAAAGCAAAATGAGCGTCTATGGCTTAGAGTAATACGTGCTGCGACACGACTAGAAGAGATATACGCTCAGCTGAGATTGAGACGGGCTGAGACGCAAAATCGGTTACTTGAGCCGTGCTCAGGCACCATCATCTTTGCTTTCACGCTTGTTTGCAAAAATAATATAAACGTTCTGGGTTCATGTCATCTATTGATAGACCTCACCAGTGTGTTTTTTTGTTGAATTATAGTTTTGCCTCTCTGGTTATGAGATGTTCTGTGTCTCTGGCTCGAGTCTTCATATTATTCCAAGCTCTTTTAAGTTGTTTAGGACTAGCCGTAAATATATAATTAATCCAAAATTAATAGTACTACTAGGTTTATTAAATCAAAATCAATTCACATACCTAGTAAGGACTCAACTTATATAGACACACCTGGAGCAATTATTAAACTGCACTACACATACTTCTTCTCTCTCTTTATTAAATGAAGCATTTGTTTATTTTTAGAATATGTATGTATGGAGCTATTAGTTCCCTCAGAAATTCTTCCTTCAGAACGCTGGACGGGATTTGTTTTTCATTGTTTATCTACTTTTGTATATACGTTTAATTTCACTCGTTCCTTTAAAATTTAGGTAATTATCAACTAAATTTATAATAAGATGAAACTTTATAAAATGAACAGAGAAAACGGCGCGCTTTTCAGATATAAGCTGTAAATGGCGCGCTTATTAAAAGTTTCCTGTTTCAGTTATTCATACAATTTTTGTTATTATTTCTCTCTTTCTAGCGTAATATTGCCAGATAAAGAAAGAAAACGCGAATCAAACATTGCTCACTAATGTCAAACAACACTTGTCTATGGCTGGAGTCGAACTTGATAGAGTTAGTACGAAGTTATCGTTTGATATCGATACGACGGGAGTATACTCACCGAGTCCGGAGTTCAATCTCACATAAGACCGAGCGGAGTAAGCTCGATCTTTTAAGCTATCCACAAGTATCAAAATCGGTCCAGTAGTTTTTACCTGATGCGTGAACAAACAAACAAACATACATACATACAAACAGACAGACAAATAGACAGACAAACTGTCAGACAAACAGACAGACAAATAGACAGACACGATTTATCAAAGTGTTATATTCTTATGATGTTTTATAGCAGTTAACGCCTGCTTAGCGTAAATATATATAATAATTTTCTAACCGAAAAATTTGGATCACGGACGAGATTCGAACTCGCATACTGTGCCTCGGCGCGGCATAAGACCGTCCCCCTAAGACGGCTTCAAAGAAGTTAGTGGAAAGATTTGGTTGACGACGCATAGGTTTCGGTGGCCGAATTGGTAAAGGCATGTGCCGCGCTGAGGCACAGTATGCGAGTTCGAATCTCATCCGTGATGCAATTTTTTCCAATAGAAAATAATTGGTATATTCTTGATCAATAGCTTATTTTAAGTAACCTAGATACAAAATTTTAATTATCTTCTTTGTACAGACTTTTTCGTACCTATTGCTTTATTATAAGTATAGATATACCTATATTACTAGGCTATACTCTTTGATCCAACTTATTGTGTATACCTATATTACTAGGCTATACTCTTTGATCCAACTTATTTGTGGTTCTGGCATCCTACTTGCACTACAGCTTTCTATAATTTTTACGTGAAGATACTTCATACGCGGTACTCACTCGTAGTCTTCTTTTCCAAGCCACTCTGAGACCCCTGACTCCCGGCCCCCGCACTGCGAGCGTCAATTCGGCCTTTTATTCCTCGATACACTACTGTCCTTAGGACTATAATTATATGTATTATATAATGTACTGTGGTCATTCTTCATAATATAATTCATGAGGTATGACATGGTTGCTTAATTCATGAAATCGGTGGCAAAATTAATTTAAATCTGTTTTTATGAAAGCGCCGCGTTACGCAGTGTGTCGTATTCCTGGGACGCGCCCAATTATTGGAGAACACGTTTCGATTTAATAAAGCAATTTAGAAAAAGACCAATTTGCATCCGAATGAGGCAAGGGTTCGGGTATAAATGAGAAGTGAAGGTGAAGGCGCACTGAGGGTTCTGCAAAATACGAGGGTTCATCTTAACGCCAGGTGAAATACCAAGCAGTACCGTTTCTGAATGAATTTGTCGAGGATCTGCCAAAGCTTGTGGCACGAAGAAATGAAATTGATTGTAAGCCATACAATCAATTTCACGTTAACCTTTCGAGTAAAAAGTTTACAAAATGTGTAGTTGCACGTGTACTTTGTTGTTTTAATTATGTATTTTGCTAATGACTTACCTAGTATTAGGTACCTACCGTATACCGTATACCATACTGTACACGGTACCCTAAATATTGGCGTCAATGCTAAACACCGCGATCGGAGCCCCGGGACCGTGACGACCGAGCAAAGGGACAGTTTGTGAAACGCGCCGACCTGAGCAAATTATGCTATTTTCGGCAGGACGGAAATAGGGTCAATTTTTAAAGCTCTTACAAGACTTTATTGAGATGTCCGTTTCAGTGACCGAATTATGTGATCTTGTTCGTGGAAAAATCTAGTTGCACTACAGATAAGTTTGCCACACTTCTAATACTTCGTCAGATCTTCATCCAATTACGAGTACATATACCTATTTTGTACATCTATATCTATATCTATCTGCCTATATCTACCTGAATTTCAAATATATATTTTTCGGTTCGCTAAAGTTTAAATGTTAAAACTATATCTACCTGTATATATAGTTATATATCTAAACGGGACTTAATAGCGTTGAAAACTTAATTTTTATTTTCTTATTTTTTTTTCGTCTTTCTTAATTTTCATATCGATATACAGGTTGAACTTTTGAGACGGGACAGTAAGGGCAAAACCTTTCTTGGAGACCATCCATCATTTTTTGAGATATTCTGACTGCAGTCAAAATTTAAAAAAAAAACAGTCAGCTATAATATGGTAATTTTACACAAAACCATTTTTTGGTTTAACGGTTCCTGCAGGTTAGGGGTTGAAAGTTATTTAATAAAAACACATATTGAACGGATTTTGATGCACCTTTAATCATAGAATATATGATGGGTGCAAATTGAGAATACTTTTTATCCCGAAAAAATAAAGGGTTCCTGCGGGATAGGGGTCGAAATTCTGTACATTGAAGATATTATGTAATTTTTTTTGAAGGCTGTTCTATTTTCGTACTGAAGCCAAAACAGTTATTTTTTCTGTTTTTTCTTGTGTCTTCTGTCTGTATGTCTGTATCATGGACGCCCATCATGCTGAAATTACTGAATGAATTCAAATGAAACTTGGCATGATTTGAGTTCATACTGCGTAGTAGAATATTGGATACTTTTCATACCGGTAAATTAAATGGTCCACCGCAGGATAGGGGTATTTTATTTGGAGTTGGTATTAATTTTTTACGGTTTATAGTTACTTCCGTAGTTCACCTCTAGGACAATCAAGGAATATTCCTCCAAATTTCAAATACCTAGGTCAACCGGTTTAGGCTGGGCGTTGTTTGTCAGTCAGTCAGTCAGTCAGCTAAGAAGACAGACTGACAGACAGTCAATATTATTATAATTTTTTTCTTTGTATTTTTGTCTTTACTATATTCGCATACTAACTATGAACATGATATCATATCATACCTATAATATTAGATCAATCGAGTGGCTAGTAATATTTTAATTTCAAACCGTTATATTTTACTAAATGTTTACAGCTATGCTTGGTATTGTCTTGTTATTTTAACAGCTTAACATAAAAATGCTACTTTGCAGTTTCTAGTATTCTTTATTAATTGTGATGATTGGAAGTAACGAATTAATTTGTAACTACCTGCTTTATATGCTTTAAAACCTACATCTGAGAAAGGAGCGAGTTGAAAACCAGCGTTGCGAGACTACTGTCCTCGCAACATTATGCTAAACTTGCTCCTTTTGTGCACAGCAGATGCATTAATGTTAATTTAGTTAAGTACTTTACTTTTACAACTTGTAACATGTATCTTGTTTGTGCACAATAAACATCTTTTCTTTCTTTCTTTCTTTCAGTAGGTTGTCTGGTATTGTTTTGTAGGCATGACTAAAATAATGTAATAAAACACATATTTTTCTTTTGCCAAAAGGGAAAAGGCAACTATATTTATAATAAAGCGGTATGTACGAAAAAAACTATGTAAGGCATTTGGTTTGTCTTGATGAGTTCTCTGGTGTTATGTGGTTTTTAGGGTCTCATGATGTAGCTGGAAGGTAGTCACAGGAATGCAACAACCAAATGATGGACAATGGTCAAAACTAATTCAGTTGTTATATATGTAGGTTTTATTAATTCTTGGATTTAATTTACCAACGCTTTGAGTCTAAAGTGCGTGAGTGTCTACTATTTTCTTTGGCATATATTCTTTCCGATATTTGCTTAGACCACAAAAATAAAAAAAAAAAAAAAATCCCAAAAAAAATAAATAGACTTCATAATAAAAATGGAACCGCCTTCAAAAACTCTTTCTTATCTTATGTTGTATATATGCATTATTATTGCATTGGTAATTTCTAAAAAGTGATACTGTTCTGGCTCAACTGTAATTATTTTATTCTTTTTAGTGGTTGTTTACAAAATAACATTTTTATTATGAAGTCGTTTTTTTTTTGGGTAGAATATTTTTATATATAACTAGGTGTATCCGCGGCTTCGCACGCGTGTTCTTTTCTTTAGGTTCAAAGTACCACCAAGTACCATAATGTGCTATTCCAGAACCAATATACCAACATTTGAACAAAATTACTTCAGCATTCAAAAATACTTTATCAATTGCTCGGCTTCTAACTCACCGGATTGAAATCAAACCCTAATCTATCTAACAATGAAAACCGCATTACAATCGGTCCAGTAGTTTTTACGTGATGCGTGAACAAACAAACATACAGACAAACAGAAAGAAAGACACGATTAACAAAAAAAATATTGTTCGATACCTTTTTCAAGCACCCAAGAGCATTTTTTGGATTTGAATTCATTTAGTAGTTTGGGTGCGATGCGCGGTCAAGATACGGACAAACAGACAGACAAAATTAAAAAGTAAAATAGTTTGGCTTCAGTATCGAATTTATAGAACCACCCAAAAAATATTTTTTATTACTTAAATATTAACATAATTTTGGACCCATATCCCGCAGAAACCCTTTACTTATTCGGGATAAAACGTATCCTCAATTTTAACCCATCATATAACTTAAGACAGTGCCAAGTTGCATCAAAACCCGTCCATTACTTTAAGCGTGGTACGTGTTCTTTTAAATTGTGTTAGTTTCAACCCCTAAATAATAACCCATAAATTTTTCGATATGTAAAGTATCCTATGTCCTACCTCGTAGTACGAACTCAAATCATGCCAAGTTTATTTTGAATTCATCCAGTAGCTCCGGCGTCATGATGCGCGGCTAAGATACAGACCGACAGACATACATACAAAAATGAAAAAACATACAGTTTAGGCTTCATAATCGAATATTAAATATAGCCGTGATAGCCGTGTCGGTCTCGGCTTAGAATAAGACCCCTCCTAATCCTCCCGTGGATGTCGCAAGAGGCGACTAAGGGATTATACACCGGAAGATGGGCAGCAGCGTCCTCCGAGCAAATTTGCTACACTGCATTCACCAATCCGCCTGCCAAGCATGGTGACTATGGCAAACCCCCCTCCCCAATATGATAGACACACCAAAAAGACGGCCCCCAGTCCCCGGCGGCTCCGTTATTCCTGGCACCAGTAGCAGCCATGGTAACGGCGGAGCAGGGGGTGCTAAGAATCTCCGGCAGAGACCCAGCTACCAACCCCCACGATCTCTGGACCTGGCAACTTATAACGCACGCACCTTGAGGACCGATGAGAAGTTGATAGAGCTGGAAGAAGTAGTAAGTAAGTTGCGCTGGGGTATTATAGGGTTATCAGAAGTCCGAAGAGAGGGAGAGGATACGATGACCCTCAATTCCGGCAACTTACTCTATTACCGGGAGGGTGACCAGCAGTCCCAACATGGTGTTGGGGTTCTCGTCCACAAGTCCCTTGTCAACAACATTGTGAAGATCGAAAGCGTTTCGAGCAGGGTGGTATACCTTATACTCAGAATTACCGAACGGTATTCGTTGAAGGTCATACAGGTGTACGCCCCACACTCGAAACGCCCGGACGATGAAGTGTAGGCTATGTATGACGACATTTCTAATGCCATACATGCCCCGAAAACACACTTCACAGTGGTGATGGGGGACTGCAACGCACGGCTGGGCATGAGGAATGGCGATGAACTGAGAGTGGGGCAGTTTGGATTTGGACAGCGGAACCAAAGGGGTCAGCGATTGCCCGACTTCATGGAGAAGGAGGGACTCTTTATGATGAACTCCTTTTTCAAGAAGCGCCCCTCCAGGAAATGGACGTGGCTGCACCCCGGTGGTCATAAGTACGAGATAGATTTCATTTTGACGACCAATCGGCATATATTCAATGATGTCTCTGTGATCAACAGGGTTAAGATCGGCAGTGATCACCGCATGGTAAGAGGCTCATTGAATATCAACGTGAAGCTGGAGAGGTCTCGTTTGATGAGATCTACTCTTCGCCCAAGTCCTGCCCAAATCCAAACCCCCGAGAGCTTTCAGTTGGAGCTCCAAAATTGCTTCCAAATCCTTACCGAATGCGATACAGTGGACGAACTAAATAACGGGCTGGTGGAAATTGTCCACGCGGTCGGGTCGGATTTCTTTAAGACCCCCCGCAAAAAAAGAACACAGAAACTCTGTGAGCGTACACTCAAACTTATGGCAAAACGAGGCGAGATGAGGCTGCAGTCTTCAGTGGATATGTCGAGTTACAGCTTGCTTAATAAACAGATCTCCAAGTCAATGCGACACGATTTGCGTTCCTATAATACTACTTGTATTAAGAACGCAATAGAGCGGAACAAGGGCTCCAAAGTGTTCGCAAGAGATCTGTCTATTAGGCAAAGCCTGATGACGAAGCTGAAAACCGACAGTGGCAGCATCGTTTCTTCGAAGCCAGAGATTTTGAGTGAGCTCAAGAAGTTCTATGGACAATTATACACCTCATCGCGTAGTCCTCCTAGCAGGACTAGCGATGCAAGAGCCCGTTTGACCCGACATTATACAGAAGATATCCTGGACGTCAGCCTTCACGAGATCAGAATGGCTCTCAAACAGCTTAAGAGCAACAAGGCACCAGGGGAGGACGGAATAACGACAGAGCTACTGAAAGCGGGTGGAAAACAGGTACTTAAAGTCCTTCAGAAGCTGTTTAACTCCGTCACCCTCGAGGGTACTACACCAGAGGCGTGGCACAGGAGCGTAGTGGTTTTGTTCTTTAAGAAAGGTGATAAAACCCTTTTGAAGAATTATAGGCCCATTTCGCTGCTGAGCCACGTCTATAAGTTGTTTTCGAAAGTAGTTACAAACCATCTCGCTCGTAGGTTTGACGACTTTCAGCCTCCCGAACAAGCTGGATTCCGGAAAGGCTTTAGCACCATAGACCACATCCATACGCTCCGGCAGATTATACAGAAGACCGAAGAGTATAATCGGCCACTATGTCTAGCGTTTGTGGACTACGAGAAAGCCTTTGATTCAGTCGAGACTTGGGCAGTGCTATAGTCATTAAAGCGGTGCCAGATTGATCACTGGTACATCGAAGTGTTGAAGTGTTTGTACAGCAAGGCCACCATGACAGTTCGTCTTCAGGATCAGAGCACAAATTCTATCCAGCTGCAAAAAGGGCTGAGACAGGGAGACGTTATTTCTCCGAAACTGTTCACCTCTGCACTGGAACGGATTTGGTGTTAACATCAATGGCGATTAAATCACTCACCTTCGATTTGCTGATGATATATTCATCATGGCTGAAACCCTGGAAGACCTAAGCACAATGCTCAGTGACCTCAATATTGTTTCCCAAAAGTTGAGTCTTAAAATGAACATGGGCAAGACGAACATCATGTCAAATGCCCATGTCGTACCCATGCCGTTTTATGTTGGGAACGATATTATCGAGGCTGTTGATCACTATGTTTACTTAGGTCAAACGATCCAACTGGGTAGATCCAACTTCGACAAAGAGTTCAACCGACGAATCCAACTCGGATGGGCAGAGTTCGGGAAATTACGCCATATCTTCTCGTCGCAGATACCGCAGAGCCTCAAGACGAAAGTTTATAATCAATGCGTGTTGCCAGTGATGACATACGGCACTGAGACGTGGTTGCTAACTATTGGTTTCTTACAAAAGCTCAGAGTTGCGCAGCGTGCAATGGAAAGAGCTATGCTTGGCGTTTCACTACGTGATAGAATCAGAAATGAGGAAATCCGTAGAAGAACGAAGGTTACCGACATAGCTCTCAGAGTTTGCAAGTTGAAGTGGCAATGGGCAGGCCATATAGTTCGCAGAACCGACAACCGCTGGGGAATAAAGGTTCTCGAATGGCGACCACGAACAAGCAAGCGAAGTGTGGGGAGACCCCCCACACGATGGACCGACGACATTGTAGCCATCGCAGGAAGTCGGTGGATGGAGGTGGCACAGGATCGCTCGTCATGGCGCTCTTTAGGGGAGGCCTATGTTCAGCAGTGGACTTCTAAAGGCTGACATGATGATGATGATGATGATGATGAATCGAATATAGAGTAACTTACAAAAAAAAAACTATATCTTTAATGTACACAATTTGGACCCATATCCCACGGGAACCCTTTATTTTTTCGGGACAAAATGTGTCCATAATTTTCACCTATCTTATAAACTATGTCTGTGTCAAGTTGCATCAACATCCGTCCAATAGTTTCAGCGTGCTAAGTGTTCTTTTAAATAATTTTCCAACCCTATCCTGCAGGAACACATAATTTTCTCGGGATGAAAAGTGTCCAATGTCCTACCTCGAAGTGTGACTCAAATCATACCAAATTTAATTTTTTCGGCGTGATGCACCTCTAAGGTGCAGACAGACAGACGGACAGACAGACAGAAAGATAAAAATGAAAAAAAAAACAGTTTTTGCTTTAGTATTGAATATAGAACCCCCAAAAATATTACAAAATAGGTTTGATTTACAGAATTTGGGACATTATCTCGCAGGAACTCTTTATTTTTTTGGGATAAAAAGTATCCTTAATCTTAACCCATCAAATAAACTATGAATATGCCAAGTTACATCAAAATCCGTCCAGTAGTTTTAGAGTGGTAAGTGTTTTTGAAATAACTTTCAAACCCAATCCTGCGGGAACCCTTTCATTTTTCGGGATGAAAAGTTGCCTATGTCCTACCTCGTAGTATGAACTCAAATCATACCAAATTTCATTTAAATTCATTCAGTAGTTTCGGCGTGATGCCTAGCCAAGATACAGACGGACAGACAGACAGGCAGAAAGATAGACAAAAATGAAAAAAAAACAGTTTTGGCTACAGTATCGAATCTTCAATGTACAGAATTGGACCCGTTACAGTTTTATTATAAGTATAGATTAAATATCGCAGCTTTAACTACTTCCGCGTGTTATCGTGTGTAAACCAAAGTTATTGTAACTTGTGCTATAACCCCGAACTGGGTAAATGTTGTAAGACTTAATTGTGTCCAGATTTAAGTAGCTTAGGATTTTTATTTACCCTCGAGGTAAAATGAACAAAGCAATTTCTGTAAGATTATAATTATTAAGTTGCGCTTACCAATAAGCTAACTTATTGCTCATTTGAGTTTATTATTGTTATCTTTTGCCTATTATGTTTTCATAACTGATTATGAATCTCTAAAATGTAGCACCTACCCTAACTTATTATAAAGTCTACATTATTTTGGAAAAGCGATGAACATAATGGCTATTCTAACTACGTATCTTTTGTCTCCTATTTCACTGCACTGCCTGCATGTTAATTTTGCCTGAACTGCGTCATCTCGATCGTTGCATAATTCTACTTGCTGTGCTTAGCGTTATCGCACCGTGTTGGATGTTGCAGCCAGTCTAATATGTCATTACGTAACATATCTGTATTCCGGGGTTCCTAGAACCTACCTACTTTTACCACTGATGTCGACGCGGAGGAGACTGAGAGTCTACTAGGACCGGAGCCTGCTAGACTCCGAGCGCTGCCTATCCCCTGCGTACTGCGTGGTGCTGTCCAGGACAGTGGATTGTACAAAGTGCTGGAATTTTATTTAGAGTGTGAACCACTCCGTGCTCTGCTCGTCTTATTTTACTAACTACCTACCTACTGTACATACATACTTACATTTATTAAACTTGTGTTATCTTTCGTAGTATCTTTAATTTTTCTCTTGTGCGACGTCTTCCACGTCACAAAGTGAATGTAACTCTGTCTGTCAGTTACCTTTTCACGACTTAACAGTTGAACCGATCTTGGTGAAATTCGGTATGGAGATAGTTTGAACCCTGAGGACCTATGGGTACATAATATATAATGTGTACTGTGCCGACAATTTGAAATTCTGTGATATTGGCTCTTACAAATTGGCTTATTTTGATTATGTAAAGCGAGGGCATTGTTAATATACTCTGCCTAATGAAGAGCTCACGAGCAGAAGTATCCCGTGGTACATGAAAAATTATCCTAAGGGCACGCTTTTGAAGGACAAATTACGTTGGTGATCCACTGTTTGATCCCAAAAGTCTATACCATATATGAAAGCTACGATTGAAAGTAGGCAAAGTTTACTGATGATGAGCTTAACAAACATACCAATCTAGATTTTGAATAACACGCTCTGCTTAGTTTGCCGCAAAGATAGCTTATGTGATTATCCCACTTTAACTCCGAATCTAATATGAAACCTAGGTATCTGGCACTGTTAACTTGGGAAAGTTGTATCCCCTCACACTGAACCATCAGCTTTTCTAAGTGACCTCTCAAACAGATGTGAGTTATGTTAGTTTTTTCAACGTTGAGGATCATTCCGTTTGCTTTGAACCATATTTTGATCTTCGCTAGACGCTCCTCGAGCTTCATGGTGTTTCTCGCAGCCACAAGGAATACTATTGTCCGCAAACGCAACCAATTCAGCAGTTTTGGTGGCAGCAGTGATGTCATTTACTAGGGTCAGAAATAGATAGTTGCCCAGCACTGAGCCCTGTGGAACTGAAAGATCACTCAGTTCACTGAACTCGGACCTATTCACCCCACATTCTGTTTTGACTTCAGTTACTTGGTGCCTATGTTTCAAAAACGATGCTAGCAACTTAGACATGAATAATAATAATAATAAACACTTTATTACACTATATAAGGAAAAAATACAATAACTTATTTTTAAAATACGGTACAATGGGCGGTCTTATCGCTAAGGGCGATCTCTTCTAGACAACCTTTGGATGGACATAAATTACGAATTAAAAAAAGGACGGTGGTGCAAAACAATACAATAAATCATACAAAAATGACTATACCTACATATTTAAGAAACTACATAAACCATACTTACTTACATAAGGTAAATACAACTACAATACATACTTTATAGAACTATTCATACATATACTTAAATATAATAATTAATTCCTAGCATAATTATATCAGTTTAAGTATGGAGTTTTTTTTAATTAAATCTATGAGCTTCAGTGGAAAGGTAGAAGTTTTTGACATGTCTCGTTTACACCGTATTGTTGCAGTTTATTGAGAATCAGACTATTTTCCACTAGGTCAAAAACGCGGGACAGATCGCAAAATATCAGTGCCACACGATCACCTCTGTCCAGTCTATCTAGGATTGATTTAATTAACTGGCGAGTTGCAAGGGTGGTCGATTTATCGTGTTGTTAGGCAAATTTGTGCTGCCATAATAATGTATGTTATACTAAAATAGTTCAATAATCTGTCCGCAATCCCATACTCTATTTATTTTTTAAAGACTGGTTTTATGGATATGGGTCAAAAGTTTTTTAGGTGCGACTTTTTACCTTTGCCCTTATATATCGGAACAACTTTTATGTTGTTTAAGCATTGTGGATATGTACCACATTTCATACATTTATTACAAAGGAAGCTAAATATGTCACTAAAAATTAGAGACAACTTAAAAATATTAGTAGGTATATCGTAATAATCTTTAGTGTTTTTATTTTTAGTTGTTTTTATTAGTTTATGTATTTCGTGGATCGTGAATGGTTTAAAAGAGTTAACATTATGAGAACACTCTACAAATTGATACAAATGGTTTGCGGATTGTTAATTGATCATGCGCAGTTCCGAGTAGTATTTACGAAGTAATCACTGAGTCTCTGCCAGACTCACAGACTGCACATCAACATGGTCTAATTCATTTTTCTTACATTTACAAGTTTCATCCTTTATGAGGTTCCAAATAGTTTTAACTGTATTTTCTGACTTGCCAATTATGTTATTATAGTAATTCTGTCTTTTTTCTATTATTAAGTGCGAATTATATTTCTGAAATGTTTGCAACTGACTACTAAGATCATAATTATCACAAAATATATTACTTAATGCTGTAAATTTAGTTAAAAGTGATTTCCAGTTAATTATTTCATCCGTTGTCCATTTCTTATCCATCTTCCGAACCGGGTACTTTCGGTAGGGGAAGCAGAAATAAAAGAGACTACAGAATGTTGTGACTACTATATTAATAAGATTATCTGGAGATTCATTTGAGTGTCCCAGTTGTATTTTATCAACGACGTAGTCTGCGACTACTAATCGTATTCACGAATAATATAATTATTGTAAAAAGTTATTATAATGTTATTTGTGATTAGTTTTAAGGTCTCCACACAACAGGGTCTTTCCACCAAGACTTTCAAACGAGGAGAAGCCTAGCAACCTGAACCCGTTGATGTATGTACATCATTTTTGTGCGATGTAATAAATCATATCAAATATTTATTTATTTTCCTCACAAAAGGTTAATTAATTACACATTAATTGCGATCAGACAGGAGTAACCAAATAAACCTACCTTAGTGAGTAGCTGGTGCCGGTTCAAAAAATATTTAGTACAGGTCACCAGATAGATAGTAAACAAACATTTAGGGTTGTCGTTTTTTTCGTTTTGTCATTTTGATACTATGTATTCTACCGTGCTTGATTGAAAAAAACCTGCTGCATACTTATAAGTCTATTCTATTACTCCTTTTATATGACGAGGGGCCAACCCTGAGGTTATTTTTAAAAAGTGTGGCGTCAGCATTGCTGTCGTCACCAACACTATCTTCATCAGGGTCGCCGCTCATGCTTGAAGAAGAATAAACACCAGTTGATTTTCTTGATTTCTTTATAATCCATTATATATGAGTCTTCACAGTTGTAAAGAGGTCCAGACGCTCCCTTGGCTTGAACTCGAATGAGATCAGCAGTTTATTTTTTATTTTTTAGGAATTATTTTTGTTGTTTGTCTTTACCGGCTATAGCTTGAACCGGGCGGGGAAGCGGGTGCTAGAGCACTCCGCTTCAATGGGAGAGCTCTGCAGAGTCGTGCGTCCGTATTTATACCCGACTGAGGCTCGCACAAGCAACTGGTGATAGATCGCTACAAAATTGGTGGTGAGTGCATTAGTTGGAGTATTTACAATTATTTGAGCTTAACAAATTAAATTCTGATAGTTTAAACGTTAATTAAGACAGTTAAGTAAGCTGATTATTCTATTATATTGAACAATCAATAATTTTCGTTGTGAATGGCTTAGTCTGAGTATTTACAATTGATTGAGTTTAACAAATGCATATCTGATGGTTTAAACATTAATTTAAACAAGTAATTTCTTTAATTAGGTTAAACAATTAATGCTTGCTAAGAATCAAAATGTTTTTTTTATCAAGAAGTGATTATTTTCTGTTAATTCACACTGTAGCGGTAGTCTGGTAGTGCTGTTGCGCCGATACGGCCATACTGACAGGCAGTGTGCGCTCTGCACCAGCCTTGTTGTTATTTTCTGTGCGCGTTCTGCTGCAGCCGTATTGTGATTTTCTGGGCGCGTTCTGCTGTAGCATTGTTGTGATTTCTGTAATAATTAAATTTATTTTCAGAGCTTTGCATCTGTAAGAAACTGGCGTTGCTTAATATTAATCAGTAAACGAACACATCTTACATGTGTGGTGTACTGTTAGTAAATTCTCTTGGAATTATGCACCCTTCATTACACATGCCCATAGAGTTTGTGAATACTTTAAAACTTTTTAGAAGTTTCGTAGGATCTCGTAAATTGTCGTAGTGTCTCTTAGGTTCTCATAGGTTCTCATAGATTCTAGTAGATTCTCGAAGGTTCTCGTAGAGGAGGGTTCTTGGCGGGTTCTCGGAGGGTCTCGTAGATTTATAAGTCATTAGTCATTTTGTTTCAAGATTCTCGGAGGATCTCGGAGATTGTTGAAGGTTCTCGTAGAGGAGGGTTCTTGGCGGGTTCTCGGAGGGTCTCGTAGATTTATAAGTCATTAGTCATTTTGTTTCAAGATTCTCGGAGGATCTCGGAGATTGTTGAAGGTTCTCGTAGAGGAGGGTTCTTGGCGGGTTCTCGGAGGGTCTCGTAGATTTATAAGTCATTAGTCATTTTGTTTCAAGATTCTCGGAGGATCTCGGAGATTGTTGTAGTGTCTCTTAGGTTCTCATAGGTTCTCATAGATTCTAGTAGATTCTCGAAGGTTCTCGTAGAGGAGGGTTCTTGGCGGGTTCTCGGAGGGTCTCGGAGATTGTTGAAGGTTCTCGTAGGATATGTGTAAAGAAAGATAATGATGAAGTAATTTATTGAGATACCCACAGTTTTAATCAGATGATGTTTCTGCATCTTGGTTTGGAGATGACGGTAACTCTAGTCGTGATGTAGAAGGTCCGGAGAGAAGTGATGCTGCAGCGTTATCTTGTGGGGTTAATGACTCATCACCCACCGATACGGTTTCTTGATTGCCATGTTGCGGAGCACGACGGAGCTGATCATAAGTGACTTTCCTTGGACGCCCTCTGCCGACAACTCTCTTTATCAGGTAACGGTCATTTTCCTATATCCTGCAACTTCAAACAGTTCACTGAACTTGAGGTCTAATGAAGTTTGGTTACGAGGACTATTTCAATCAGGACATAGTCTCCTCTCTGAAAGTGACGTATCTTGGCTTTACGTAAGTTGAAACGCTGTCTGTTTTATTCAGCAGATTGAGACATCTTTTGTTGTACATGATGCACTCATCATGTACAATAAAAGATGTCTCAATGTGACTAGTTTGACTATCAATATCCACCAGGTTTAGTAGTTCAGAAGGTACGCAGTATTTACTTTGTGTGATGAGCGTGAGCGAAGCTACACCAGTGACACGATCAGGTGTACAATTTATTGCCAGCTGAATTTCTTCAAGTGTACTGTACCATGGTTCCGTCTCGTAGTTTTTGATCATTTTCAAAGCGTTCTTGAGAGTTACCACAACTCTTTTGACTTAACCATTTGCTCTGCTAACTCCTGGTCCTATGGCGTGAATATTTATTCCAAAACGGTTACTAGTCCTTCCTTGAATTCGCCCAGAAACTCTCTTCCACTATTGACGATGATTTACACTAGGGTCCCAAAAAGGTGCACAGTACGTTTCAATGCAGCAAGTGTACTATGCGGCTTTTATTTGGTGGCGAAATAGAACAAAACATATTTCGTGAAGGCGTCTACAGTAACGATGACATACTGTTGATCATTAGGAGTTCCCAGCTTTCCTGTTATATGCATGTGAATTACTTGAAAAGTAACCGTTGGTTTCTGTATTGGATGCAACTCTGCTTGCACCACACCTGACGTTCCTTTTGATGTTTTGCAGATTACACAGTTATCAAAAAATCTTCGAACTGCTGAACTAATTTTTTTGAACCAGTAGGTTTCCTTGATTTTCTGCAGTTTCTTTTCTCAGCCAGGATGTTTAAGTGCGGTGTGAAAAGAGTTGATGGTACTCCATTGAAAGGACTTCGGTACTACTGTGCAGAGCTGAGGGCCGAAGTCAAAGTCTTAAACATTCTTCTTCAGGACATTATCTTCTAGGACATAACCTTCTACTGGATGATTGCCTCTTAAGGTCTCCATTATAGGTCGTAGTTCTTCTTCGCGGCACTGTTCCACTTTGAGCCACTGTTTAAAGTCTTTGACGTTCACAGCAAGTTCGCTGGGATTTCCGCTGAAAAAATCTGCATGTTGGAGACGATCACCTTTACGGTATTCCACCTCAAAGTCATAGTTTTGTTAGGATGCCCACCAGCGATGAATTCTTGGCAGGAGGCGCTTTTTGTGTTTGGATGCTTTAAGTGCATTACAGTCCGTTATCACAGTGAATATGCGACCGTAAAGATATTGTCGTTATTGTTTTACGGCTCGTACCACCGCCAAGGTTTCTAGTTCATATAAATGATAGCGGCTTTCTGCATTGGTGGTTTTCATGCTCATAAATGTAGCCGCATATTGACGTCCATCGATTATTTGAACCAGTACTGCGTCAAAGCCAAGGCTGCTTGAATCAGTTGTAAAAGTGCTTCTACTTGAAATAGATCTAGTGCTGGAGCAGATGTCGGGTATTCAATTATCGTATTTCGTGCTTTTTCATGTCTGTCTTCCCATTCGCATGTGGCTCCTTGCTTTTTCAGCTCATACAAAGACACTATAGTACGGGAGAAGTCAGGAATGTACTTCTTGAAGTATCCTGTCAAACCGTTGAACTGCCGCACTTGTTTAATAGTTTTTGGTAATGGTGCATTGACGAGATCTTCAACTTTTCGTGGACTTGGTCGTACTTGTCCGTCAGAGACTACGTTGCCCTGATATTCAATGGATCTTTTGAAGAATCTGTTTTGAATGGCGAAGCATTTTCACGCGTGATGTTATTTTCCAGTAGTTTCTTGACTGCATAGGTGTTTGTTTTATATTTGTGACATGATCATCGTTGCTCAGGTCAGTTTTAGAATTTGATTTTGAAAACTAACGCGTGTATTATTCATATTAAATATAAATAAAACGGCTAAAAACTTACGAAAAACGAGCGCTACGAACGTCAGCACGCAACACATGTGTTACGTGCTGACGTTCGTAGCGCTCGTCGCGGCTTGTCGGCATAACACTCCCAGATGAAGAAATTCAAAATAGTCTGAAACTGGTCGGAGTATTTCCGATCTTCTTTTTCGTGAGTTTTTAGCCGTTTTCTTTATATTTTTTAGTTTTAGAATTGTCATAGATGGGTTGTTTTTTTATTTCGGACTGGGCAATCGTTTGACCACGATCTCACCTGATGGAAAGCAATGATGTGGTCGAAGGTGTAGCACGCTTGCCTAGTAGATACCTATTCACTCTTGACTTGAACACACCGGGGTTATAATTTACCGGAAACACTGACGAGGGCAGGGCATTCCACTCCTTTGCAGTTCTTATAATAAATGAAGAAGCGTAACGCTTAATGTTCATGTTCTCGTGATTAACAGATGTTTGATGTCAGCAAACGTTCCCGCTTGTAGCATACATCGAAAGAGTGACCAGGCTTCTTGCAACATGTGCAAGTTTGTTGTCTCGTATTCTCTGGCAAATTAAGTATCTTAGAATACTTACTGCCCGTTTCAGATGTAATCTGCGATGTTTTAAATCTACAGTTATTTGTAGAATGGTTTGTTTTCTTGCAGATACGGCAGCTTGATGTAGATTGTGTAGTGTCCGAAAAACGTGGCCGTCTGTTGAGAATGGTATAGCTTGAGCTTAAATGAGGACGTTTCTTATGGATAGAAGATGTGATCGAAATAAGCTCAGAAACGGAAGTTGATAGCGTGCTCCACCTCAATGCGTTGCACAGAAGGCACAAGCCAAAGTTAAATTTATAAAGACCGGCACAAGGGCACTCAGGGGGTACGAACCTCGGCTTGGACGGTCGTCTCGTTTACGGGAACATCGAACTAAACAACCTCGATCGTGTTAGTCGGCGCGTGGCGGTCAGTTATAAAATTCAATCAAAGGCTTGATTAAATTTTATAACTGACCGCCACGCGCCGTTTCATAATACACCTTCGAGAAGAATCGGCAAGAAACTCGAAGGCAAATAATAACCGATTATGAATTACGGGACCTTCGACCTCATCGAAGAGGTCGGTGTCTGTGTCTAAGTGTTGATATTCCTCTGGGCGGGTTGGCAGAGGTGGAAGGATTAGGCAAGACTATCGCTGCCAATACTTTGGCTGTGATGGTGTTGTCTGGATCGTCCAAGACATCGCGAGGGCGTCTACGGAGGGCTGTCGTGTATATCGTGTAGTTCGCGGATTCGACTACAACGAGGTTGGGGTGATGGGGCGCTGTGTCAAAGTAGTGGCAAGAGTCATCTTTCATGAATTGACTAATTGAAGGAAGCTCGATATTGCGGTGCAGGTCGGAGTTCCTCTAATAACAGGGGGCTGCATTCCGAAGGAATTTATTTATTTATTTATTTATTCTAACATTCCTGTGGGTGGGCATTACAGTTTCCCAATTCACCCACCCAAGGATCAAGAGCAAGTACACCATAAAAATTTTGAACAAACAAATAACACTCACAATTAATACACATTTACACAAATAATTTAGGACAGAAACTCGGACAAAAATTAGGCACTTGCCAACTTTGGACTTTCCATTATTAAATCCATTGCCGCTTTGTGAAACTCGTTATATGTACATTTAAATAAATCCAGATCCTAGCCCGGGCCCTGAGCCAGCACATCACTAAGCAAGCGCAGTGCCCGTGGTATAGGCGCCTGCCTGCCCTGCACGCTCCTGCAGTACGGATGCCCAAAAAAACTTGTGCCGACGAGCCCTAATGTAGTTATCAGGAACAGCTATCGGTATACGCTCCAGAACAGTGGAATGCTCGTACTGCCAACAATAATACACCAGATGTATTCCATCAGTGAGACGGCTCGTCTCACTTCCAAGCTGTTGTACCCAACCATACCGAGGAGAAACTCACTGGGATACAGATATGGATACCCAACGTAATAACCATATTGTTTATGATAAAGCCATCTCACAAATTTCCTTTGTATTTTTTCCACCATTTGAATGTATTTGGCTTCATAGGGATTCCATATAATGGCACAATTCTCCAGCTTACTTCGGACAAACGCGTTGTAAATTGCTTTGATAGCAGCAATGCTATCCAAATGACGTGCTTGACGCAAAACAAATCCAAGGCTTCTGAACGCTTGGGCACAGATCTTGTTAATGTGCAACCGAAACGATAGATCGTCGCTCAGAATAACTCCCAGATCCCGCATAGCCTTGGCTCTTGGGATTATAACGTCACCAAGACTATAGTCCACCATGAATGGCTCTTTTGACCGAGTAAACGTAACAATCGAGCACTTTTTATCATTAAAAAAGAGCTTATTACGTTTACTCCATCGTAGTACACTATCTATGTCCTGTTGAAAGCTATCGCTGTCACTACTGTCACGAATTCTCAAAAAAAGTTTCAAGTCATCCGCAAATAACAAACACCGAGCAGTGCTGACAACTTCCGGCAAATCATTTATCATCAGCAAAAACTCCAAGGGCCCTAAGTTACTACCTTGACTCACGCCTGAGTAAGTGTAGTATGGCTCTGAAACATGACCTTTATATTGCACATATTGTCTGCGGTTACGTAAATACTCACTAAAAAACGGAGCAGATGCGGCGTAAATCCCACCCTTGCAAGTTTCTGCAGAAGAACGTAATTATCTACAGTGTCGAATTCTTTACGGAAATCAAAATAGGCGGCGTCTACCTGCACACCAGAGTCAACGGCATCTACAGTATATGACCAAAACGAAAGTAGATTAGAAGAAGTAGAATGACCAGCTCTAAAGCCGTGCTGAACTTCTGCCAACTGACCTTCAACCTGCCTACTTATTCGACACTGTAGAATTGACTCAAATAACTTACCAAAAACTGACAGCACAGCCACAGGTCTATAGTCACTAACGTTTGACCCCGAACTCTTTGGAACGGGAACTACCCGCGAGAGCTTCCACACATCCGGATAAAACGCGCCCTCAAAGCACTGTCTAAACAAATGGTGCAGCGGTTTTGCCAGTACCACACCACAATCCTTTACTAGATAAGGAGGGACGCCATCTGGACCTACCGAGCGCTTAGGCTTAAGAGCTTTGATTGCGAGCTTTACATCTTCTTCTAATAAAGTGGAAATGTATATCCGAGCACTTCCACAGTCAATCGACGTTATTGCTTCTTCCGCGTCCAACTGGGGAGGGTTTGGGGAATAAACAGAATGGAAATATTTAGCAAAACAAGCAGCAGCTTCATAATCCATTACCACATAACCATTATGCACCAACTTCTTAACAGCTTTCCCAGTAGGTCGTTTTGAAGCTACGTAGCCCCAAAATGTGGATGGATCTCGCTTTAAATCCTTCTCCATACGGTCCTTAAAACATTTGAAGTCATCTTTTAGATTGACCTTCACCCTCGCTCTCCACTCCATAAAATCTTTCCTACAGGACGAAGTTCCTGTCTTTTTAAAAACACGATGGTAGTGTGCTTTCTTCCGAATATGGCCTATTGTACGCGCTGAGTACCACTCCGGATATACGTACCTGGGCTGTACAAATACACTGGACCTCATCGGCACAAATCGGTTAATACACTCATTTAGAATACTGTAAAAATAATCAACTGCTTGTTGCGGATCTTTTTTAGTATACAACGGTTCCCAATCAATACACCTTATACTATCGTACAGTTCACTAAAATTAGCTTTCTTAAAATTCCATACCTGCTGACCACTCCTCTTTGAATTTTGATTAGGTCTTAAAGCTTCAAGTTGCAACTCAATAGCCAGTGGTGGATGATAGCCATCTGGGGAAACAAGCCACTCGTC
Organism: Alsophila aescularia; assembly: GCA_946251855.1. Taxonomy (NCBI): domain Eukaryota; kingdom Metazoa; phylum Arthropoda; class Insecta; order Lepidoptera; family Geometridae; genus Alsophila; species Alsophila aescularia. The sequence continues at coordinate 67,534,606 of OX276377.1, read as the reverse complement.
TTCTTTATAGACAGATACCTGACATAACCCTGCACTGACCAGCACCAAGTCTGATTCCTGTTATTCACCACTTTATTTACCTGAATGAGTTCACAAAACGACAATAGATATTCCAACCTAGTGCTTACACTATCATCACTCGAACACAAATTAAAATCTCCTCATACAATTACATATTGATAATCAACACAGACTGCTTCTAGAGCATCAAATATTTTTGCATAAGAATTTTCATTTGTACTAGGTGGAATGTAAATGGAAACAGCTACTATAACTAAATTGTGACCACGATATACACACGCGCAAACCATTTCACATCCAGTATCAACTGTTTCTATTGGAGCCTGAATTTCTCTCAGTTGATAACCGGGGGCCACAGCAATAGCTACTCCTCCTCCACGTCTAGCGCCTGGCCGAGCTGTACGCACCATCGAGTACCCATTTGGTATTACCTCTTCATCAAATATACTCTCCGTCAACCAAGTCTCTGTAATGTAATATAAATCAGCTTGCGAGGTGGCAAGAGCAGCCGAGAATTCATGTAGTTTAGTGCGCAGCCCTCTAACATTCTGGTAGTATACTTTAAAATTTCTACTACTATTGAGTGTACGGCACATCTTTGCCGCTGTCGCGTCTTTGCTCTGGGGAGTTACGACTACTTTTTCTCTTCCGAAACCACTCATTAATCCTGGCATTCGGAGGCCAATTCGCTCCCACCATAAAAAAGTTGAAAAAGCTCTCTGGCACCGTAATAACAAATGAAGCGTAGTTACTGTGCTTCAAGTCCAGCCTTTCAACGTTATAGAACTGCTCTCCTGGAGGGTTCCTCTTTGTCATATAAGCCAAGACATTGTCAGAGGTAGTATTTGCTTTCAATGACCACAAGTGGATTCTCTTTAGCTTTTCCACAGCCTGCAATTCATCATCAATCTTCCCCTCACCACGAATCGTGACCCGACGACGCCTTCGGTTTGTCACCGTCTTCCAATCATTATCAGCCACTACTAGATCGCACGCTGCTGCCGCAGTGGAATACGATTTCTGCTGAGATGCTCCAGTTGGAGCTATCACTGCTGCACCATACAACGTCCCGGTCGCAGGTGTCATCTTAGTAGTCGAAATCGGAGCAGTACTACTTTCCATAAGCGGTAAGGTGACTCGTTCAGAAATTCCGGCCTGAAATTGAAGCGATGCGCTACTAGACATCTTACTGCGTTTTGCTCGAGCAGTTTTAACCACGTCCTCAGGCGAAACTTCCACAATCTCAATTAGATCCTGAGAAGATTGAGCACCACCCTGCTTTGTTATAGCATTCTCCTTACGCATCTCTTGAATTTCCACACGAAGAGCCTTTACTTCCACTTCCAAGGAATCTATAGATGTTAACTTTAATTTACTTTCGTGCAGATCCGTTCGCAACAAAGCCATCTCCTCTTTAAGCAGGCGCTCATTACTATTTAAGGTACATATCTGAGTCCTAAGTTCTTCGACGACCAAGAGCAGCTGCTGCGATACACCCTGGATCGTAAGGTCAGACTGGGCTGGCTCTACATTGGGCGAGCAGATATCTTGCTCTACCGTACCTTGACTCTCCTCGACGTACTGCAAAGACTTGTTATCCCGCGGCATTGTGGCCTTACAGCCCGGACACAACCACGTCAAACACATTTTTACATAGTCGGGAATATTGACGCATGCCCGATGGTAAGCTCCTGCGCACTTGGTACATTTAGCGCCATCTTGCGACGACAGGAATTTTCCACATCCTCCACATTTAGGCATGTTAACCAGCTTTCTACGTAGTTCAAGCAGAAGAAGACAGGTGGCGCTGTTATAGGCCGGCCTATCATGAAGATGACGCAGCTACTCGACACTAGATGGCAGCACTAACTAATAAATCGGAAATTACCGATTTTTATAATTTCGTAGTCAAGGGTAGACGCAAAAAAAAGTCCAACATACTACCGACACTAGCCAAAAATTAAAGTATTTGGATGAAATATACACAACCAGGCACAAATAATCACTGCCTATTTCACCAAAACATTCACTGTCTATTTCTGAATTGAATTTGCACCAATAATCACATTAACATAAACTTAAAAACTCGTTATTATTTTATTAAAGCGCAGCGACATAGACGAAAAAGCAACAGTTATATTGTATTATATGGAGCGGTTCCAAGATTGACGGGGGTGCATGCCTGAATTCTACGGATGCGTCATGACAGGGCGGATGCAAGCTTTGTAAAGTGTCACCTTATTTCTAGCTTGGCTGACTATCTTGACGTGTTTGTCGAAACTGAGTCGATAATCAAGGTGAGTCCTGAGTACTTTGTTGACCTCTTCCACTGGATGGGTTGGTCAAACATTGTAATGTGACCTGATAGAAAGTAGCGTTTGGCACCCTCAAAGCGTATTGCAACGCTTTTCTAAGGGTTCACCGAAATGCGCCATCTTCGAAACCACACCCCAAGAGCAATAAGTGCTCGTTTAATGCGGCTCCAAAGATGGGTTGGCTTCCATCCGGTGGAATAAATCGCGGTGTTGTCGACGAAGAGGGAGATCGCTACGTTACAAAGGCGTGGAAAGTCGCTGGTGTACAGTGAATAGTTGATAGTTTTGTTAGCAGTTGGGTTTTGGATTTTGTATAATAATTTTAAATGGTTGAACTTACTTTTTATTCAAACTATTTTATGAGTTATCATACTATCGAGTGTATGCAACAAAACATTATTATATATTTATGAAATATGCTAATTAAGCCCTTTCATTTGATAACGAACACTTCTTTTTTTTGCATTATGTTCTTTCGAGGGTGCCATTTTAAATTTAATGTGACTTTGCAAAGCCTATAACCAGCGGACAATGAAGACGCTTCCTTGTCAAATTTTGAAAAATTGTTAAGAAGTTATGAGGGAACAGATGCACATACATACATAAATACTGGTCAATCTGATAACCCTCCTTTTGCTTCACCGTAGTTGGATAAAATATATATCTTAACAGTGCTGCTTTCCGTGCAAGGCACACAGTGCTGCGAAAAATGACTCACACGTTGCACACAACCTTACAATTTGTTTAAATAACCATAAACGGCATGTGACCGTAACGTGTCCACAAAGGTTATTGTGGCGTGATGGAAGTGTATGGCTCTTCCGATCCAATACCCATTAATTTCCAAGTGATGACCCTCGATGACCCAAACTATCCGTATTATTGTCATATACTTTCCCTTTATTACTATCAGATACTTCACTATATTATGTTCGGTATGTACTGCCTGATATTGTTATCAGATATTTTCTAATATCGTATCGATGGACTCGGACTCGGGATACAAAATTTGATGAAGGTAGAGTAGACTTTGGTAAAGTAAGAATCAAAATAATGACCCTGTTGTTCCAGGAAAGACATATATGCAGACAGTAGCGCGAAAGAGATAACAATAATTTTTGGACTAACTAACTAGATATAGTAGGCGTAGCCAATCTATATGTTTAATCAATCTATAACTGCCGCAGTGCAGGCAGTGATAGATTCGCCCAATCCGTCATCTTCACCATCTTTCAACACAAATAGACACAGACACCGACCACGCCGGCGAAGTCGAAGGTCCCGTAATTAATGTCAATTTTATTCGCCTTCGAGTTTCTTGCCGATTCTTCTTGAAGGTGTATTCCGAATCGGTGGTCAGTTATGCAATTCATTCAAAGGGCTCCAGCCATTTCATCAGGGCCCCTTAATCACTACCTAACAGTAGAGATCCAGGGGTGTCCCCAAGTAATCAATGGCAACTGCCCAAGCCGAGGTTCGTACCCCCTGGATGCCCTTGAGCATGTAGCCAAAACTTAACTTTGGCGTGCGCCTTCTGCGTCATGCATTGCGGCGGAGCACTTTTGCGCCCGCCCCACCGTCCGTGACGGGTGGCGCTGTAAAGGTCAGCTATAGAACAACAGCACATAACCTTTATAAAAACTATATATTTGTGAAGTTAGACTCTGTGAACAATTGCGCAGGTACTGCTGTGGGAATAAAACAGCATCAAGTAAGACCGAGATAGAATATGCGTAAAACGCAAGCGAGTGAAGGAGGCTGTTATACAGTGCTGTCTTTACCTTCAACATTGCGATTGCACCTGAAAAATAGCAGTTTGCGCAGCGACTAGCAGATAACTTCCGAGACACATACTTCCGCTGTGATTACTGTACTGATGATGAACTAGGACACTTTGTTTTGTTTTCGTGCGCGCGGGCCCGCGGTATTCAATTTTGAGGAAAGGAGAGAAGGAGGCGTCAAGATTTTGGCGTCGCTACTAACCTTTAGTGTCATTAATCCTTTAATATCTGAAGCATCTTTTATTATTTTGGTATCATAGTATGTAACAAATTAATTATCAATGTACTGAACAATAATTAAATGTTTGAATTATTCCTAATTTTCTGAATATCATTTCGGGCGATGATGCTGACGACATTGAAAATGAATACCTGGCCCTCCCGTCGAGAAATGTAGATCCCTGTTTTTTTCCTGACTTGGAAATCGTTTGACCACGATATCACCTAATGGAAAGCGACTTACAGAATTGCTGACACTTGAATGTTAGAGGTGTTGTAATGTAAACTCTTCGCCATTGGCCAACCTCCACGCCACGTTGGCGTCCGACCATAAGGGTTTAGATACACGTACGGATCTTTCCAATGCTATTGTTTCACAACAGTCGCATAATGCGGCAATTCAGATGCCTCCCCGCCCGCTCCACCTCCCATCCCCACGGCGCCCTCTAATCGGCCAATAGAAAAAATCGAGCCATTCAGAGGAACATAATCGTACGCATTGAATAAGAACGACAGCGACTCGATATTTATAAATTCTAGCGCATATTTAACGACAATACTGTTTTAGGTCTCGTTTTCGTTTAGGCGTTTAACTTAGTTTGAATTAAATGTACATGGGCCCCAATATGCAAAATTATTGTTTTATTAACAATGATATCCGAGTGGTTTATTAGTGCGCATTAGAATCCACTGATGCCGAGTTCGATCCTGGGCACGTTTAGTCATTGGTCCGGGATGCTACTGATTGATAGCAGTCGATAAGCCAAGTCAGGGGTACACACGGGCGGCCTGTCAATTTCTTACATCACTGGCCAGCACTACTTCTTAAGACAAGCAAGCAAGCATTTGTTACTTTTTAATTTGTCGGCAATATTATAATTGGGTAACAATGTGTCACATATTGTTACATATTTTGAGTAAATAATGTTGTTTTCTGTAGGAGAACAACTTATTTTGATTTCATAAAAATAGTTATAAACAGGTTTTTGATGTCTTAGAAAATTACAATCTTTCAAAATTAATGGTAATGTTCCAAAAATTGCAATTAGTTTTACGTCACACGCATTCATGCTATTTATTTATATCAGAGCAAGACATAAGTACAACAAGTAAAAATTATTATAAAAATACTAAAACCCGATTGTGTGACTGTACTGTCAGTGTGTCTATTGAATAAAAATTTAAACAACTCACGTGCTATGTCGGGTATTTGCTTTTCAGTCGCGAAAGCGGACGGACGCAATGCGATGCGAGCTTACAACAGTAACAGTAAATAAATTTAATGTTTCCTATTTACTTACGTATTTAACTTTACTTTAATAGTTGTTGACATTGGTACGTACATAACATGAAAAATCTAAAATTGAAAATTTAGTAAAAAGCTTGAAAGACAATTTGTACTGTTTAGGTTAAAGAATTATTATTATATAATTTTGGAATGCTCTTCTAAAGCCCTTCATTTTGATACCTCACTTAATAGGTTTTGGCCATTTTTTTGTTGCGCCGTAAATACAATATGGCAGCTGTAAGCCGCCATATTAGTTTTATTGACACTTCATATATGCTATAGCATTCTCGTGATTAAGACAAAGCTTATGTTACCCCATTCATCAAAATCCATCAAGCCGTTTAGGCTGTTGGACGTGACAAGAATCAAACAAACTTTCAAACAATCATACATACAACCCAAACACATAACCCTCCTCAGTCGGATAAAAACGAAAACCCAACTACGGCGTTCGGGTAAAAAATAGCCACACTCATGCGATAAAGATAAATCGATTGATACCTCGCTTGTCAAAATAGCCACACTCATGCGATAAAGATAAATCGATTGATACCTCGCTTGTCAAAATAGCCACACTCATGCGATAAAGATAAATCGATTGATACCTCGCTTGTCAAAATAGCCACAGTCATGCGATAAAGATAAATCGATTGATACCTCGCTTGTCAAAATAGCCACACTCATTCGATAAAGATAAATCGATTGATACCTCGCTTGTCAAAATAGCCACACTCATGCGATAAAGATAAATCGATTGATACCTCGCTTGTCAAAATAGCCACACTCATTCGATAAAGATAAATCGATTGATACCTCGCTTGTCAAAATAGCCACACTCATGCGATAAAGATAAATCGATTGATACCTCGCTTGTCAAAATAGCCACACTCATGCGATAAAGATAAATTGATTGATACCTCCCTTGTCAAAATCGGACCAATAGCTATTTTTTAGCACCATAGCATACAACATAGACTGTTAACTCATTACCCTCCCCTTGCTTCGCTGTACTCGAGTAATAAAAAAAACTGTACTGATCAAAATATTTCATGCCAACTTATATTTTTGTTTGACACCATTTAATTTATTATTATTTCCCAAGGACGTTTTTTCGGGGTAGGCATTTCATCCAAACCTCCATAAAGTTTAATCTAAAATATGCGCCCAAAACTGCACCCATCGAGTTCCAATGACTCCGAGTCCTATAAAAAGTACGTCAAGATACCGACTCCCAATTTTGAGCCGTAACTCTAAATTGATCTCTCCGTGACACTGGAGGCTTTACAGGCCGCCCACGACTCTCTCTCCCCCCCCCCCGCCTCCACCCCGGCCACCCGCTCTCTGCGGCCTCCTGCAGGGCCGTCGTAAACCAAGATATGGCCGTATCCTCGAGCTCGGGCATTGCATAAGTTTCACCTATAATTTCCGATCCCTCGAACCTATAATACAAGTTTGAGACTGAAGTCTCCCCACGTTTAGTTAATAATCGCATTGAATTGTATTATGTTTGCAGTGTGTAATGGAATTAGTTCATTGTTTGTACGTTATGAATAGTGAAAACATCGAAAAAGCTTTGTTGTGAGAATTCTGAACTGTTGCCATCACAGAATAGTATGTGGTTGCCATGGAAACCAAATAACAAGTCTGTCAATAAAACATCAAGAGTGGTGCTTTATCTACTTTTGCATTGGTTTTTAATATTATAGAAGAAAATAGGATGCTTTTTTCACGATAAACAGTTAATCCGCGGAAAAGCTAGTAATAAGTTTACTTACTTAGAACAATAAGTTGACTTTAGTCAGGTGAACCATATATATATTGGTTAATAAATATATATATATAAACATATTTAGAACAATAATATTTCTTTACAATCAGAGAATTAAATCTTTTAGATAAAAGAAATAAAACTATTTTTTATATCCAGAAAACACTAAAAATACAAAGACACAACATCACAGGCACTTTATAATCATGGAATCAAATCTTTTATATAAAAGGTATAAAACCATACCAAATAATATATAGAGTATATAATGATGTTGTGTCTCTGTCTTTTTAGTGTTTTATGGAAATACATAATGGTTTAATACCTTTTAAATAAAAGATTTAATTGCATGATTGTATAGAAATACTAGCGACACGCCTCGGGTAGATATATAGAAAGATAAAATTAGTAGGTACTTTATTTAGAACCTATCAACAATTACTAACACAAAAAATGCACAATTATAACATGAGAACGTTTGCTTACACTAAATACTCTATTTTGACAAATAGAACATAACAACAATTTCTGACCCTAAATACTGAATTTGCACAAATATATTATAAGTAACAACAATTCCTTACACTAAATACTTTATTTACACAAACATAACCTAACAACAATGAGCGGTTTTCCAAGTGTCATTTTTGCATTATTTATCTTTCGCTAGATGGCGTTGGCGACTGTTTTGGTAACAGTTATGTAGTTTGGTATGACCAAGGAAGTTCTATAAGTACATAGAACTTCCTTGGGTATGACCAAAGATTTTGAATTACGGTATGACATTCTGCGTTCCCTTGTTTATGGCAAGTTGTGCGTCGGTTTTGTAACAAATTCATTACTTATAGTATTTATTGGTAGTATTTTTTACCTTCTTGATATTCTATATTATAAATTACAGCTAATGATACAAAGAAAATGGACTGTTTTATTTACATTTAATTTATCCTTTATAAAGGGGTAAATAAAATCTGAATTATGTAAAAACTGCCAACATCATCATAAAAATAAACAAATAACAAATTTCACTACACATAGAACTTGTTTTTCGTTTGTTTCGCTCGTGGTTTGTGTATTTTTTTGGTAAAACACTGTTTTTACCTGCTTTCGAATACTACGTTCAGTTGAGTATATCTTGACGATGAAAGAACTAAACTGACAATGCCTAGTGGAAAACTGCTCATTCCTTACACTTAATTCCTCCATAAACTATTGTATTCTCTTTGCTATAATGTTTTGTTTATAGGTTTTATATTGACTTACTATTTTGTCTCTGTTTAACGCAAGGAGGTCGAATTACCTACGGTTTAACGCCATTAAGCGTACCTCCTTTGGGTTCAAAAAAACGGGTAGGAAGTAAGTGTAATTCCACATCCTTTTGTTTAAAAACTCGGATCGGGCACTGTCGGGGCGCACGGCTGTTTGTTTGACGTGAAACGTCTACGTCACGTCACGTCGCAAGTTGTACCGAATGAAAGATCACAAAATCATCAATTTGGCTGATTTTGCTCTGTGCGTCCTGTGACTACAAACAAACAAACACACAAACAACAAATCTTATCACTTTATAATAGTTAAGGTTTATTTGCCAGTAAGCGTAATTCAACCTCCTTTGATTTAAAAATCTGGGTGGGACTGTGTCGGATGTACGGTCGTTTGTTTGTCTTGAGACGTCTACGCCAGATCTAGAAAGTTTAAAATCGGTTATGCATGTATCTCTTGCGTTTATTGAGTTTATCGGTAATTTTCTTAATTTTAGCATTTCACAAGTCATAACTTCTAAAAAAATGCCAGTAAGTGTAATTCAAAATCATTGTCAACAGTGCCTATTAGGTGTTCTGTGGCAGTACTTTTTGACCATAGACAATTGCATTACTCACGTACTTGAGAATTGTTATTATTTCGTTTCCATGGCAACGTTCCCTATAAAAAGTAGGTAATCGACTTTTTCGCAAATTTTTGATGCCTTGGGTTACATTTTTCGATTTTTTCTAGAGAAGTCTATGCTTTTGAAAAATAAAATTTTGCCCATGTTACTCGCTGATAATGTAGCTTTCTATAGGTGAAAGATTTTTTTAAATCAGTTCTGTATTTTTGAGTTTATCCATTACAAACAAACAAACAAACAAACAAACAAAAAAACAAACAATCAAATCTTTCCTTTTTATAATATTAGTGTAGATGTAGATTATTGTTCTAAATATAAAATTGTTGCTCCGTTTTGTAATGATCCCCTAATTTTGAAGTCTGATAATTATTCCCAAAAACCTATTCAAATGGAAATGCTTTTTGTCGTCAAAATGTATATAATAAAACAATATTCACAGAATGTAATAAAAAAAACAATGATCGTGCCTCCCTCCGAATGCATCACACAGATGATTACACCGCGCGGTGATGGCGCGTCAATTTGCGCCATTCGCGCGGCTCGATGACGCCGCACTCTACAGCCATTACTGCCATTTTGTGTACATTTCACGAGAGAGGCGTGGAATAGCACACTGAGCGTGTTTTCTGTTAAAACTGTAAAATTTCTTTAATATAAAGGCCTTCCCGGCTCTGAAAGAGATGGGAGAAGATTTCTGTTTGCTTGTCATCTGCTGGACGCTACTGATGCACCTAATGCACGCCACTGAAATCAGGCTTCAGCTGTCTGCATCCAGTTTTAGCCAGTTGCTTTTTGTAGGTCGTCCTGGCCACTTCAGCTTGCTTAACCTTAAAATTATGTCGGTTATCTTGGTTGTCTGTCGGATCACTACTTTACGAATCTCTAGTTATAGTTATAGCTCTCTCCATAGCTCGCTGAGCGATCTTTAATTTGTGGACCATGAGTGTCCACGTTTCGACACCATTGGCCGTCAGGTCATGAAAGGTAGGGCTGAAGACTTTTGTATGAATGAATGAATGAATGAATGATTATTATTTGTATAAAACATTTAGACAGATAAAATAGTAGTGGTTTGAACTTAGGTCTATCATGCTCTGCCTTGTGGCGTACAATAAAATATACAATTACATCGTCAATTTCTCTTAAATAGTATGATTTTAGAAACAATTAATGTATGTCAGTGCAGTTAGCTAAGACAGCTCACTAGACTGACATACATACTTAGCTGACTGCACTGACATACATACCGAATTGTACACTAAATATAATATTTGTCAAAATATAATATTATGTAATTCATTTATATTATGTAATAATAAAATTAATGTCACAATATAGCAAGTAAATAGGTATCTACTAGGCAAGCGTGCTACACCTTCGACCACATCATCGCTTTCCATCAGGTGAGATCGTGGTCAAACGATTGCCTAGTCCGTAATAAAAAAAATAAAAATAAAAATTATAAAAAAACAAAACCGACTTCGATCAAAGCTATTGAATAAAAATTTAAACAACTCACACGCTATGTACATTCGCAGAGCTGTGCAGGTGTTGGGTGCAGAACCTGTGTATAACCTGCCTCACTGTGTGTGTGTGGTCTATGGTGCTAAATCCACTGTGAAACCTGGCCTGTTCAGGAGGCTGGACGACGACTTGAGATGACTCTCGAAAAAATATATAGCCATGGCTCAAGAGTGAAATAGGGCGGTAGTTATTTAAATGGGTTTTATCTTATTTAAAAAAAAGAGTGCTACCAAACTCCTGCTCCATGCCTCTGGAGTTCTCCCACTGTTAAAACGGTTCTAAATAACCCCTGAAGCTCTCGAAGTACGGGTTTCCCCCTTGCTTTCAAGAGCTCCGAAGTTATACCATCTTCACCGGGGGCCTTCCCATTCTTAAGCTGTTTGAGTGCCATCTCAGTCTCATCTAGGGTGACGTCAGGCAGTTCATAAGTATAGTGGTGGGTCAGTATTGCGCGGGAATCCTCTGTGCTGGGTTCGGGTCTAGAAGCATTCGAGTCGTACCATTGGCCATGGAAGAATTCGATCTCAGAGAGGATCTCTGGCTTAGAGACGACGCTTGTGCCATTATTCGTCTTGAGCTTCGTCAGATGCAATCTACTCAATTGCTGGGCGAAGACTTTTGACCCCGGGTTTTGCTCAATTGACTTTTCTATCCAACGAGTATTTTAGCATCGGAGGTCACCACGCACCAGCTCATTGTTTTTTTTACTGAGGTCCCTTTTTTCTGACGGGGTGGCTTTCTGTTGTTGCCGTCGTTTGTCCATAAACCGAAGAGCCTCATCCGAGATTTTAGACTTTGTGCCTGTACGTTACAGTTGACAAAATGTAGTGCCTTCCTTTCTACTTATATAGTAGTATTCCCACTTGTTGGAGTTCCTCATCCACGTCATTTGTGGTTTCCAAGGCAGCGAATCGATTTTCCAACTTGTTACGGAACTGGTCTGATCCAACAGTGGCTTGGAGTAGGTTCAGTCGGAGTGTAGACTTCACCAGACGGCATCTTTCAAGCTTTGGTCGATATTCAAGGAGCTTTGGACATGTCACCACCGGTATTGAACCTGTTGATCACTGAGACATCCCTGAATATGTGCTTATTGTCCGTCATTATGAAGTAAATCTCATTTTTAGTCACACCATCGGGGGTTTGCTTCCTCTGGAGCTGCTTTTTAACTCATAAACAAAGAGACGGGTGTTATAAATTTAGGGCGTATATCAATGTCTGTTTGTCAGTGTGTGTGAGGGTGTATGTGTGAGTGTGTCTGGCTGTGGCATCGTAGCTCCCAAACGAATGGCCCTATTTTGATGCGGTTTTATCTGTTTGAAAGCTGATGTGATCGAGATGGCTCTTCGATATATGGGGGATGGGGAGAGAGAGGGGGTAGGTGAGAAAAGGGGGGTGAGAATCATAGCTTCCGAACGAATAGACCGATTTAGTTGCGGCTTGCGGCTATAATGGGGGAAGGCGGGAAGGGGAGGAGGTGAGAAAAGGGGATGAGAATCATAGCTTCCAAGCGAGCAATTTTGATGCGGTTTTGTTCTGTTTGAAAACTGGGGTAAACGGGTTGGTTCTAAGCTATAATGGGGGAAAGGAAGGGGGGGGGGGGGGAGTGAATCGTAGCTTCAAAATGAATTAACCGATTTTGATGCGGTATGGTTCTGTTTCAACGCTTGTTTATGAGTATTCAGTAAGTTATACACTTTAGCTTTACATCTAAAAATTCGTCAAGTGAGTAGAAGGAGAAGTGCAAGAGTCAGCTGTGAAGCTTTGTATGTTCCAACAAGTAATCTTCTGAAAATATAAACGAATTCATCAAGTTGGATAGGGTACTCTGGTTCAGTTCTTAATTTCTCTCAGTGCATGGTGCAACCAATAAAAATGGTAAATCTGTATAACTTATTTGAATAATAAAATACAAAATCCAAATCACGATATTGGTTGGTATGTACTAATAGAAGGAGCAAGGCATTGCAATAAAGATACACTTGGATAGTTTAGTCGACCACAGAATTCATGTTCAGAATAATAAAATTATATTAAACATATTAGTAACAGTGATTTTTCTAATACACCATACGTACAAAAATCAACAATTTATAAAACTATTTGTAGAAGGGAAAGTGTCTACACTGCTGATTGCATTACTACGCTGAATTTCAATGCTGATTTAAATATGTATATAATGTAGTGGCGATATTTGATTTCTCATTTCATGAAATGGTTGGCCATATCTATATACTTATAATAAAACTGTTACGAGTCCAATTCTGTACATTGTAACGATATAAAAGGGTGGCTTGGTAAATTTCTGAGAATAAAGGTAATAAAAAATAAATTGGGGCAAGTCAGACCAAAAGTGGGGTGAGTCGGGATTCTTACCCCATTCGGTCGCTCTGAACGCGAGGACGCTATACCTTTCTTCGAAATCACTCGACACTAAAAATACTCGTTACTATTTTGAAATTAATAAAATTATCTGGATAAACTTAGACCGGAACGAGCTTCAAGAAGTATTGGATCAAGACCGTTCGGTAATGTACTAGCTAGTGGGTACTATAGTGGAAGATAAAACATACAACTCAAATTCACCAATACAATATTTATTATCCTTGGTTTAATTTTGCTTACTTACTTAAAATCTAAGGAACCGTGCCGTAGGTACGTTGGACGGCCATTCAAGCTAGCATGTAATAGTGGAAGACAAAACATGCAATTTAAATTCACCAATACAATATTTATTATCCTTGGTTTAATTTTGTTTACTTACTTATAGTCTAAGGAAACTTGGCCTGCAGATCCAACTCAGCAGCCAAGAAATACCAAGACCTAAGATTACCCCGTTATAACTAGGGTCGATATAGAACTGACAAAATTAAGTATTTACTCCAACAAAACATTGACAAATTGCCGGCCGGCAGTGTAGTCTACTTATTTACCTTTTTCTATAGGATTTAGCCGTTATGTTAGTGAAGGTAATTCTCCATCCGACGTTTCAGCAATGTCCAATTCGCGTGAGAGGTAGCCAGGCTACACCCCTCAGGCGTTGCAGGTGTCCAGCAGGTCGGTGGGGAACCAAAGTTCAACACTCCGGTTAATGAAATATATGCATAAAATACGATACCGCATCCCAAGAACGTGGCAGGAATCGTTGGGTATAATGTCGGCGTGGCGTGACGTATCGCGACACGGCGCCTTTCTACTTAAATCCGGGGGAAGAAGCCTCCGTCGTGTGATAACTCAATCCGGGGGAAAATCTCCGTCGTGGGGTCTCAGTCCAGGGGGGAAAACCCGCTGTGAATGAATAGACACAACGTTTTTTTAGAATTTGAGACTTCGAAAACGCCACCGCTCTCAGTTCGCTAAAATGGCGTCTTGAAAAATGGATAAAAGTTATTTCACAATCGCAATCATTACTGCTGACAATACAAAAATACCAACAAATGCTCTCACCTTTTTTTTTACGGGTTTTATAATATGCAGGGAAAAAACTTCTCAGTACTGCTACTGGGCTCTCCAGCACGAAAAAAAGATTTACGCTTCTCGCCTCCATTGCCAGTTTCTTTCTGTCGCCGGATCTAAGTTTGCTCATAGGTTAGCAAAATCTATCCGGATAACATTTCGTTTCACCAAGAAACCGATCAGCGCTTACACATGGGCTTTGGAAATGATAATATGGTTTTATTTTTATTTTTAAGATTTCTCACCTTCGAAATCACATTTGTTTATTTACCGTTTCTTTAACTATTTTTGACAGCTAAACAACTGCCCAGAGATGTCTAAGAATTGTTAAAAACTATAGTCCATAAAACGTTCCGTTCACTTCCAGACGAAAGGTACGGAACGCGGTTTCTTTGCTTCGGTACCTACTGTTATACTATCATAAAACTATGTACTGTCACTATTAAATTATGATTCACATTGTATGGGTTTGTTTTGGAAAAATCTGCGTTCCTAAATTTGACATTTGTTGCATTTAATTGGTTTGTTAAATTTTATTTTCTATTTGCTGACATTGCGGGACCGTGCCGAACAACGGAACGCGCCCTTTTGCTTTGACAGCTAATCGATGCAAAGATAAGTAACATTTCCGGTAGAGGTCATTACTTGTCTCCGTGTTTATCAATTGTACTTTATTAATTATTTATTTATTATCTGATTCCCAGTTATTCCTTGTTCCTTTTTGTATTTATTTCAATCAATTGACCTAATGAGAGTTACAAAGTCGTGATCCGTAGTGCATGGATGTGTTGTATTTATCGAAGTATTTATAACCTCTGAACATGACTATTGTTTTTTTGGAACTCCAATTTACAGGATTATATCATGTAAGTAAACAACGTACGATAATCTATTCTATGTACCCGATCGTCTGCTTTCGCTGGTATTCACCAAATACGAACGATAGTACTGTTTCAATCAACTATGTGCGACTTCAATGTCGTCATCTTATAGATTCTAACAACAAAATGGCTTGTCTGTTGTTTATTTACTCCAAAAACGAAGATACATTCTAATATGTGAGTACATTGAACAATATGCAATTATAATTCTAGTTTTACTATTATAAAGATGCGTTTCTATTAGTTGTTTATGTGTTGTCTTGTTTATTTCTACTTTTACTTGTCGAATTGTTGTTTTGTATTGCTAGTTATAGGTTTATTGTTTTTTTATTTAAGTAGCGTTTTGTCAACGCTACAACATTGGAGATATTTTTTTTTTGTTGGAGGGTGCTCTATATTCGATACTGAAGCCAAAACAGTTTTTATTTTTCATTTTTGTCTGTCTGTATGTCTGTCTGTATCTTGGCGGCGTGACGCCACGCCGAAACTACTAAATGAATTAAAATGAAAGATGGGTGAAATTTATGCATACTTTTTGTCTCGAAAAAATAAAGGGTTCCTGCGGGATATGGGTCCAAATTCTGTACATTAAATATATTGTGGTTATTTTTTGAGTTGACTCTATATTCGATAATGAAGCATAAACTACATGTTTTTTTAATTTTTGTCTGTATGTCTGTCTGTATCTTGGCCACGCATCATGCCGCTGGAACTACAGAATGAATTCAAATGAAACTTGCTATGATTTGAGTTCATACTACGAGGTAGGACACGAGATACTTTATATCCCGAAAAATTCATGGGTTTTCGCAGGATCGGGGTTGAAACTTATTTAAAAAACACGTACCACGCTGAAACTAATGGACGGGGTTTGATGCAACTTGGCACCTTCTTAAGTTATATAATGGGTTAAATGGAGGACACGTTTTATCCCGAAAAAGTAAAGGGTTTCTGCGGGATATGGTTCCAAAGTTATGTGAATATTAAACTAATAAATAATATTTTTGTTCTCTATATTTGATACTGAAGCCAAAACTGTTTTACTTTTTAATTATGTCTGTTTGTCTGTTTATCCGTATCTTGACCGCGCATCGCACCGAAACTACTGAATGAATTCAAATGAAACTTCAAATGAAACGGTATAATTTGAATTCATACTACGAGGTAGGACATTGGAAACATATCATCCCGAAAAATTAAAGGGTTCCCGCAAGATATGGGTTGAAAATTATTTAAAAGAACATATCTCACGCTGCAACTACTGGACGTATTTTTTTATGCAAAGTGACACAGTCATATATCTATACTTATAATAAAGCAATAGGTACGAAAAAAGATGTACAAATGGCAAGAAAAAAAAATGCTCTTGGGTGCTTAAAAAAGGTATTGAACAAGAATATAACTTTTTTTAATCGTGTCTTTCTGTCTGTTTGTCTGTATGTTTGTTAGTTCACGCATCATTAGTTTTTAATATCATAGAAGAACATAGGATGCTTTTTTCGCGATAAACAGTAGTCCACGCGGACAAAGTCGCGGGTGGGAAAACTAGTATATAAACAAAGTCCATGCGTAGTATGTCCCAAGCCCTAAGTACGTGATAAGTGTGGAGTAGTTGATGGCATTAAATTGCGAATTTCATAAAGGACACAACAGACGGCGCGCGTGGCGACGAGGTCCTGGGGGCGGGCGCTAAACGGCACGGAAACGCGTTATGTAACGAGACTTTACAATAATGCGAGTCGAGTTAAATTGTACATTATAATGCGAACTTTGATTGAATATACGCATAAACAAATGGTAGGTGATAGCGTAGAATAACTTGGTAACGTTGAATACAAATTAAACGTTACCGAGATGGTTTATTTGGTTTTATCAAACATAGTACCTAATCTTCAAATGACGGAAACATATAGAAACAACAATAAAAATAAAATGAAAAATTGTTTAATTTCATAAATGAAAATATTATGGCAGAGATTCTTGTTTTATGTGCAGTGAATTGTATTTCGGGTACAACCATCGAATAATAATGACATGTTATACCGAGTTTATTAGTAAGAAATTATTCTTACACATATACCAGGAATAACGACGAAATTAGATGAGAATAAGGATTTTTTATTGGTAACACATTACTTTATGTACATATCATATTTAAAATATTAAAAACTAATGCAAAAGTATAGCAGCAACACGCCAGTAAGCGTAATTCAATTTTTTTGGCAGCGACGCTTGTCATGCTTTTTGACAAACTTGTTACTATTTCGTTTCCACGGCAACATGTCATTCCGTTCCTTACAGCGAGTAGTAGTCATTTTGATAAGCAAATTGCTGATACCTTGGGTTACATTATTTCATTTTTCGTAGGAACCTCAATTTTTTGCAAAAATTATGGTCGGACCATGTTTCTTGCCGATTATGTAGCTTTCTATAGGTGAAATAACTTTTGAAAACGGTTCTTATTTTTTTTGAGTTTATCCATTACAAACAAACACATAGACAAACATACAAAAAGAAACAAATATTTCCTCATTATAATATTAGTGTAGTTTTTTTTTTAAATTAAAATGTTATATATTATCGTTTTGTTACGTACACAGTTTGTTTGTTGTACGAGGTAGTGCTGGCCTCTGGCATCAGAGTATTTGAATTGGTATTTGTCAGGCCACTCGAGGGCCTCTGACATGGCTTAACGACTGCTACTAATCAATTACAGGCGGACCGATAGCTTAACGTGCCCTCCGAAGCACGGAGTGATGTAAAACCGCACATAACTTAGAAAATTGTTTCCAGTGAAATTACTGGGCAATGAGGCTTGACAACCAATGTCTCAGGGTGACGAGTGCAGTACAATGACGCGCTAGACTTTGCAACCAAAGTTCTGGGTGTCACTGCAACTGTTTTGGACAGGCGTGACGCTTACCATCAGACGAGAGACCTGCCCGTCTCGTCACTCAAAGGAATAAAAAAAAATTTGGTCCGGAGCCTAGGATCTAAGATCGTTGGATTCTAAGATGCACTATTGAACCGTTAGGTTACCATCGCTCTATGTTAGCAACATACATATAAAATAACTGTTACTGCTAAAGTAACTTCCAGTTTAACTAAAGAGTTACCAAGGCAACCTTTAAATCCACATCAGAAGAAGTAAAAGTCGAAGAAAATTATGAGTCTCTCGACGGTAATTCATTCCCGCCGGATAGTATAATGAAAACAAGTTGTTGAAGGAAGAAATTTACATTACACTGATGCGATTTTATAGATTCCGGAACAGTGCCACGTGGCTCTTTAAGAGAACTATTACTTTATTAATATAGTGTAAAGATATTGAACATGGATTTTCAAAGAAATTTCTCTACGACGACTATAAGTACTATACTTTAAAAAATATTCCAATATCATGGCCACATGGCCACCAAAAGGGGCGCGCGCACCGCCAATGGTGGCAACTGGGAATGACCTCTGTTGTAGATAAGTTGGATTTGAGTTTACAAGACAATTATAAATGCTGTAGTATATCAATATAATAATGTAGTAAACCAAAAGGGCAATCTTTTGAAAAAAATATACCTATGTCGACAAGTTGGACTGGGACTCTGCTTCAACTGTCTAGTCTCTCTCAGTATAACGTTCAACTAATAAAATATACCTATGTCGACAAGTTGGACTGGGTACTCTGCTTCAACTGTCTAGTCTCTCTCAGTATAACGTTCAACTAATAAAATATACCTATGTCGACAAGTTGGACTGGGTACTCTGCTTCAACTGTCTAGTCTCTCTCAGTATAACGTTCAACTAATAAAATATACCTATGTCGACAAGTTGGACTGGGACTCTGCTTCAACTGTCTAGTCTCTCTCAGTATAACGTTCAACTAATAAAATATACCTATGTCGACAAGTTGGACTGGGTACTCTGCTTCAACTATCTAGTCTCTCTCAGTATAACGTTCAACTAATAAAATATACCTATGTCGACAAGTTGGACTGGGTACTCTGCTTCAACTATCTAGTCTCTCTCGGTATAACGTTCAACTAATAAAATATACCTATGTCGACAAGTTGGACTGGGTACTCTGCTTCAACTATCTAGTCTCTCTCAGTATAACGTTCAACTAATAAAATATACCTATGTCGACAAGTTGGACTGGGTACTCTGCTTCAACTATCTAGTCTCTCTCAGTATAACGTTCAACTAATAAAATATACCTATGTCGACAAGTTGGACTGGGTACTCTGCTTCAACTATCTAGTCTCTCTCAGTATAACGTTCAACTAATAAAATATACCTATGTCAACAAGTTGGACTGGGTACTCTGCTTCAACTGCCTATAGTTTCTCTCAGTATAAGGTTCAACTAATAAATAACATTAAAGTACTCGAAAGTTAAACTAATAAAAAAATCGCTCGATCGAGTGGACGGGTAATAAGATACAAAATCAAAATCAGAATTGAATATTATTTTTTGTGTAAGAATACGTAGTATGGGGTATGGGGTACTGCAATGCGCCGGTACTTTTGCGTACCTGGTAATTTAGCTAGTAAACACATTTCTTTACGATTCCAATTTCACTAGTCCAAAGTAAACAGGGTGGCCACTAGAGCTCTGCACGAGTCAACACGTCGCCTCACGAGTGTCAGCGGATTGGCCGTGTGAGGCAGCACCTTGATTTATTGCCCGAGTTACACGGCGAACGACTGGAAACGTGCTATATTTGTATAGCTTCAGTAATACAAATATTTTACCAATAATTGTAGTATGTAGAAATGAAATAATGAATAAATAACATTATGAAAATGAAAATTGTAATCAATGAAAGAAAGAAAGAAAATATTATTATTATTTATTCAACACACACAAAAATAAAATATACAAAACAAACAATAAAAAAAACCAAAAAAACAAAAAAAAAAGTATGAAAAAATTTATTGATAATAATAATATAATATTATTAATTAATATTGAAAATTTTGAATATTGTTTCATTGGAACTGCTACATTAAAAATGGATTGAACAATACGACCTTCGTAACCGTCTGAGCCGTCAGTCAACAGCAACGCTTACAAGTTTGAGCCAAACACCCGTTTAAGTTAATTATAATAAATTCTCACTTTTACACACACAACCACACACAAAGTGGTCCTCTCATGAAAAAGCTGAACTGAACGTCGGCGTCACTATCCATCAAACAAGTAGCACAAAATAAAGTTTTTGATGCAATATGTTTCCAATACTTGAACGTTAACATCAGTTCTACGAGTGGCTACGCTGCCCACAATAATACCAAATCTAGTGACGACCCACAAGCATGTACAGCTCGTGGGTCGTGTATATGTACAGCGCACTAAATTTTTGTCGCCCGCCGCCGCGCCGGTCGTGTAGCGAGAATGTTCTATTTGTTACTTAGTTTACTGCCATGCTGTTGTAGCAACGTATTGTTATTGAGAAAATGTTTCTTTTGGATTATCTTATGCTGGATGTCTGTAGCAGACTGAGGGCCAAGTAGTTGATACTGGTTAAAGTTATTGGGTTGGTGTACCGAATATACACGGCATTTTGATATCCACTTGCAAAGTTCACATTACCAAGTTGATATTGAAACAGTTGCTCCTCGGTACGGAGCAGTAAGGTATACCAGGTAGTGCCCAAAAATCATAAAATCTATTTTATTTGACATAAGTTGTTGTTGTTATATTGTTTCGTGGGAAATTGAATTATTTACCAATTTTTTTTATTATCCTTTAAGTGAAACGAGTAGTAGAATAATTTGCTGTTGGTTTAAAAGTATATGATTTCATTGCCGTGCTGGCTCCACACTAACACTTCTGATAGAGGGAAACCAAGGGTTCTTACTTCAAAAAATATGATTTAGTGCATACGGTCATTTCTAGCGGAAAATTAGAGTTTAATCAAGCTATAAGATTTGTAGATACTTTTTGTGATGTGGAAAGCATTTTATACTAAAATAAAATATTGCTATAACATTTGTCAATAATATATTCCACAAACTCCATTTAGAAACTTCCTAAAGCACCTATACACTACACGATAAAATCGCGCGTCCGAAACAACTCCCATAAACAAAGCTCATAAAAAGTTGCGTTTCACGTCCGTCGCCCGTTTAACACGTGTTTGAGAGACCGGTGTCCGATGTCCGCGCTTATTGCATTCACACATCACGTTTAAAAAGCATCGTCAGACTTCTGTCCAATTTCCGCGGTGATCGATGTGAAATCGGGTTTAATGCTCTTGGTAGAGCCTTATGGAGTGTTAAATAAATCAGCAACGTAGAATATCGCAACCCTAAGAGCAAGCCAAGAGATTAATCTATACTATATCTATCAATCAATACATCTATACTTATCGCTAGTTTTCCTGCCCGCAACTTCGTCCGTGCGGACAATACAGTTTATCGCGAAAAAAACCATCCTTTGGTAGATAGATAGATAACTCTCTATTGCACTAAAAAACTTAAATTATTGCACATCAACAATGACCTTAAAATAGTACATACAGCGGACATCACTAATCTCTTCCAGGCAACCTTAGATTAAAGAGCGAGAACATGAACATTAATGAACGATAGTGTGCATTTATCAAGTATACTATTACTGAAATTAATATTTTTATATTTTTAGAATATAAATACGAAATGGATAAATGTATACTTGCTTATATATATCATCATTCATCATCATTTCAGCCTTTAGCAGTCTACTGCTGAACAAAGGCCTCCCCCAAAGAGCACCACGATGAACGGTCTTGTGCCACCGACTCCCTGCGATGGCTACAATGTCGTCCGTCCATCGTGTGGGGGTCTCCCTTCACTTCGCTTGCTTGTTCGTGGTCGCCATTCGAGAACCTTTATTCCCCAGCGTGTGTTGGCTCTGCGAACTATATGGCCTGCCCATCGCTTCTTCAACTTGCAAACTCTGAGATCTATGTCGACAACCTTGGTTCTTCTACGGATTTCCTCATTACGGATCTTATCACGTAGTGAAACTCCGAGCATAGCTATCTCCATTGCACGCTGCGCAACTCTAAGCTTGTGAATGAGACCAATAATTAGCGACCACGTCTCAGTGCCGTATGTCATTACTGGCAACACGCACTGATTATAAGCTTTCGTCTTGAGGCTCTTCGGTATCTGCGACGTGAAGATATGGCGTAATTTCCCGATTACATATACAAATACAAATCATAATAATACATACTAGAATTAATTGGCATGATTTGAGTTCATACTACGAGGTAGGACAATAGATACTTTTCTCAAATACCTAGGTCCACCGGTTTAGGCTGGGCGTTGTCTGCCAGTCAGTCAGTCAGTCAGTCAGTCAGTCAGTCAGTCAGTCAGTCAGTCAGTCAGTCAGTCAGTCAGTCAGTCAGTCAGTCAGTCAGTCAGTCAGTCAGTCAGTCAGTCAGTCAGTCAGTCAGTCAGTCAGTCAGTCAGTCAGTCAGTCAGTCAGTCAGTCAGTTCGTGAGCTTCTGCATATTTTTGAATGACTTTGTGGACAAAATCTAAATTGAGGTCCCGATGGAGATCGTTATTTCTTATGTTCCAAGGAGCATTTACAAATTCCCGCCGTAACTTATCTTATTTTTAGTTGATGTTTTAATGTTAACGAATAGGTAAGTTCATCTAGTGTTTAAATAAAACAAAAAAAAACAGTATGTCATCGCTTTCGTTTCCAAAATACATATTTTTTTCAGAAACTATTCCCATTTTTGGTTTTATCGTTTTTCCGCGGTCCCTCTCCTTACATAATAATTTCATAGCACTTTGGTTTCATTTTTAGTTTCATCGTTTTTCCGCGGTGCCCTCTCCTTACATAATAATTTCATAGCACTTTGGTTTCATTTGTCAGTGGCTACATATATTTAGCCAATCACAGGTCGAGATTTGTATGGATCCGCCAACCGTTGAGGAAGGAACGGAAAATAAGTTTTACTCGGCAACAATATTTTTGCGCCATTTTGCCGTCTTGCAGCAGTGATGTTATTTGTGATTCTGTGCACTTGATCTATGGTTGAGTGCTGTTATCGAAACCCAAACTGATAGTCTGGAATTAGATTCCTGTTATCTATGATTGATTTTAGTCTTTTGAGCAATAACTTGTCAATATGCTCAAAGAACAAACAGCGTTTTCTACGGGGGCCTATGGCAATTTAATAATAATAATAATAATAAACACTTTATTACACCATATAAGGAACAAATACAATAACTTATTTTTAAAATACGGCACAATGGGCGGTCTTATCGCTAAGAGCGATCTCTTCCAGACAACCTTTGGATGGATAGAAATTACGAATTAAAAAAAGGACGGTGACAAAACAATACAATAAATCATAATCTTACTTACATAAGGTAAATACAACTACAATACATACTTTATAGAACTATACATACATATACTTAAATATAATAATTAATTCCTAGCATAATTATATCAGTTTCAGTATTGACTTTTTTTTTTATTAAATCTATGAGCTACAGTGGAAAGGTAGAAGTTTTTGAATTGAGCCTTAAAGCAATTCAGCGATTGAGCGCGTCTAATAGTGACTGGAAGGGCATTCCAGAGACGCACAGCCTGGACAGTAAAAGATGAGCCGTAGAGAGTGGTATTGTGTACCGGAGTATGCAGGCGGAGGGTTTCTGATGACCTAAGAGACAACTAAGACTAAGATGGCAATTACTTAGAAATTGAAAACGTGCTTTTAAGTAGTGAGGAGTGGAAGGATTAAACAATATGTTGTAAAGAAGAGAAAAGATATGAGTATTCCGGCGGAGACGTATAGGAAGCCACTTGAGTCTTAAACGAAATTCGGGTACATGGTCATATTTCCGAAGTCCGAAAATAAACCTTATACAATAGTTCTGAAGACGCTCAAGCTTATTCAGCTGATCCTCGGTGAGATCTAAATAGGACGCATCAGCATAATCAAGAATAGGGAGAAGAAGTGATTGTGCAAGCGCAACTTTGGTAGCAGTAGGTAAAAAAATACGTAACCTATTGAGTGAAGCCCCAGACGCAAACACCTTACGCCTCACCGATTGTAGCTGAGGACCCCAAGACAAACTGCTGTCAATGATGACTCCAAGGTTCTTGATTTGAGTGCTATAAGGGATAGTGATACCGTCAAAAACTATTTTAGGGAGGGTATTAATATCAATCCGCGAAAATAATTTCGAGCTTCCAGCAATGATCACTTGTGAGATGGACACTTGTTGGATTCTTGACGAGATTTTCCAACTCCCAATGATCGTAAGAACTTCCAGACTTTCGCTGGGTCTTCATTATTAACCGATTCATGAATATAGCGACGTTGTGCATCTCTACAAATTCTATTGCAGTGGTTCCTTGATTGCATATATTTCTCGTTATTTTGATCGTTTGTGCGACATTTGGTCTTGGCAATAACTTTTTTGTGCATCAGTTCCTGGATTTCATTTGTTATCCAAGGTGGTGTTTAATTTTTATAGCTCGCAAAGGAGCATGGATGTCGTACAATTGTATCAGTGTGGAATTGAAAACAGTTATTTTATCATCAATGGTATCAGCATCCATAACGTGACTCCAATCGATGCTACGGGTATCTTTACGGAGTTTGTCAACATCCATGGCACCAAAGCTGCGCTGGAGAAGAATTTTGGGTTTGACTATAGGAGGACGAATTTTGTAAGATAAAAATATGAGATCATGGTAGGAGACTGCATCTGCCGAATATTGCCCGTGCTTAACATACATGCGTGCTTAACATGCTGCAACGATGATACAAGTATAAGGTCAAGAAGAGAGGGAGTACAATTTGGAAAATTATGGGTAGCATTAAGAGTTAGAATATGCATGTTGCAAGAGTTAACAATGTTGTTGTTTTTTGTATGTTTTGAGTGGAAGAACGAGCGTCTTTTTTCAAAAGGCAAGTGTTAAAATCTCCCATGATAATGTTATGCGTATATGGGAAGGAGATTTTCTAAGAGTTTTTCGAAGGAAGAGAAATAGTTAACTCGCAGGGAAGGGCTATAGTAAACTCCGAGAAGAATCTTGGTATGAAAAAGTATGAAAGATTTTCACCGGCATTTGCGGATTGAGGCTGTGGCGACATATTGACGATGGAATAAGGAAAATGAGAGCGCAGATATATGGCCACACCACCACCACCGCTACCAGTTCTATCGTTGCGTATAAGAGTGAAGACAGGGAGAGAATAACAAGTAGAAGATAGACAGGGTTTTAACCAAGATTTGGAGATTAGTATAGCATGAACGTGTTGTTTATTGTGAAATGATGCCAGCAATTCAGGGTAATGAGCCGGAATACTCTGGGCATTAATATGAATAACATTGAAGTTCTTAGGCACATCAGAAAACTGATTGGAGATGGTATCGCTCAAAGATGGAATGCTTACAAAGCTATCATCACTATTTGAATCTATTATATATATAATATTATATATATAATATAAACTAAAGTATAAAAAATGTGTATAAAATTAAATTTACCTTCTACTAAATATATAACAGTAACCATACTTCATCTGCCGGTTAGTCGTAAGAAAACTCGTTTTACAAGTAAATTCATTAAATAGTACGGAATAAAGAGTAGCATCTACTTAAACATAGGTCCTATCAGATATGTATTTAACCTAATTCCAAATAATATACATTATATAAACATTAAAAACACAATTTCAAAAACAAATATGTAAAGTATGTTCCTGAATCGAACAGACTTGGCTAAAAGACTCGGACAAGCGTAATTCAAAATCTTTTACTGGGACCTACAAATAAAAAGACGTTGACATTTGATTTGACGTATAGGTCTTTCGCTATAGAGCAAATGAAAAACGCGAAATATCACCATTTTACAGTTCTATTTAGAATTGTGTGGGTGAAATTGGCATTCTGAAATGTTTATGATCACCGTTTGTTTCGCATTAAAAATAATAAAGATATACAGTTATACATGAAATCGGAAATGCCACATTAGACCGTAGCGGCTTGGGTAGTTTATCGTTAGATTATTAGTGGCAAAAATGGCAAGTGATGAAAATGTTCAAACCGAACGGTGGATATTTCGGAACGTAACAAAGATGCATTAGAGAAAATAATAATACTAATACAGCAGAAACAAATTAAATATGTACGTTTTAGAAACAACGTACATATTTAACGTTGTTTCTAAAACGTACTTATTTTAAAAACACTACATACATCTATGTTGAACTTGAAATGTGACTACGTTTGCGAAATAGGATAATCTGCTTTCTATTTCTTAAAGACAGTAAAAAAAATAAAAATTATACTATACCCTCACAGTGTAAGATTAAAAAACTTACAAATTGCGCAACTGAATAAAGGAAAAACAATGCTCCTCTACTTCTGGGTTGACGCCGCGCCCGCTCACCTGGTTTTTGTTGCCGCAGCGCCTTTTTTAGGCCCAGTGACCGGCAGTGGTTTCAGGAGGCCTGCTGGAGCGATTTTCTGCAACTCATTGACACTACTGATGCGGTGGCGTGTACCATCGTGCCCAATGACGTAATTCTGCCCACCTCGAGTCCAAAACTTGGACAAACCAAAACGCTGCCTCGCTTCCATAAAAGCCTGAAGCCTAGACTTGGTTAAAAACTCCGAGAGTGTGATGTTTGTGCCCTTAAGAGAAGTTTTGGAGAACCACATCTTGTTCCGCTCATTGACATCACTGAGTTTTACCAGGATAGCTCTGGGCTTATTATTGGAGGCACGGCCCATTCTCTGACAGCGGCTAAAGGAACCTGTAGCAAACTCAGACATCTTTAAGTGCCCAGTGATAATCTGAACAACTAATGCCGCTGTGTCCTCTTGCTTCTCCTCCGGTACTCCATGTAGAAGCAAGATCATGCGGCGGCTATGCGTCTCCATGTTGTCCATGTTCTGAGCAAGCATTTCCATCTGCTGCTGGAATCCATGCATACATTGTGCAGTGAATGTTTTGAATGCAGCAAAGTCTGCTGCTAGGCTAGCTATAGTAGTAGTAGCTGGAGGAGTTTTCTGTAGCTCACCTTCAAACTGCTCCATGCGCTTGTTGAGGGCATCCATGACTTCCAAAAACGACTGATGAGTTGAAGTGGCATCCATTGTGAAATGTAATTATGTATCCAAGCGATGTAATTAAAGAGCAGTGTTGCCTACAGAGCTTTAAAGATAGAATTATAATGGCAGGTGAAGTATGCTCACTAATTTACAAAACTAAGCATAAATTTGTATAAAAAACAAATTAACTATATTTAAAATAAAGTAATAGATAGATTGCCATTTGGATTGTACAAAGATCCTGCAACACAGAGAGATCTACAAAGAGCTGGTACTCACTGGGTTGATTGGAGACATTTTTCTCGTTTATTTGGATGACATTATCATCGTGCGGTGCACGTGGCTAGACCAATTTCAAAACCTGGAACATGTGATGACAAAATTCGGGCTGCTAATCTGAAGTTGAGCCTGAAAAAGACTTATTTTTCAGATGGCAAGTAAGCTTTTTTGGGACACGTGGTTTCACAAGAAGGGGTGCAAACTACTAAATATATAACAGTAAATATACTTCATCTGACCC
Source organism: Alsophila aescularia (assembly GCA_946251855.1). NCBI lineage: Eukaryota > Metazoa > Arthropoda > Insecta > Lepidoptera > Geometridae > Alsophila > Alsophila aescularia. Next base: position 67,506,868 of record OX276377.1, on the reverse strand, counting down.
AGAGAAGATCATCGCGGTCAAGGGGTAGCCAGTTCCAGAAGACAAGACAGAAATCAGAGCATTTTTTGGCTTGTGCTCTTATTACCAACGGTTTGTGAAGAACTTCGTTGATGTTGCTAAGCTTTTGCACAAACTCACTGAGGAGAAGCGGTCCTTCTATTGGGATGAGAGCTGGACACCGCTTTCCAAGAATTGAAGAAACGTCTGTGCGATACACCTATTCTTAGGTATCCTGACAACGACAATGGCTTCATTGTAGATACAGATGCGAGAAACACTTGTATTGGCAGTGTGTTGTTTCAACAAAAAGGAGACCGGAAAGTTGTGATTTCTTACCTAAGCAAATCCTTGTCCAAACCAAAACGTAACTACTACATCACGAGAAGAGAGTTACTTGCTGTGGTAAAAAAAATACATAATTTTAGTAAATATCTCTTGGGACGAAAATTTCGTCTGCAGACCCATCATGCTGCATTGAAATGGCTGCTCCAGTTCAAGAACCCAGAAGGAAAAGTGGCGAGTCAAAGTCAAAGTATTTTATTGTAAATAGGCAAAAATAATAGCACTTTTACAAGTCAAAATTAACATCTCCTGAACAAAGAGATATACATAAAATATTATAAAAAGATCCCAAATTTAGATAAACTAAGTATTCTTTGAGTTTGAAAAGGAAATTTCCCTTTCATGTGCCAACAGAGTTAAATCTCACACTGGAAAAGGAAATACCCTTCTGACTTTACCTGTGCTTCGGAAATACGCCCGTTAGAGAAGAGAGCACCAAGAAACTCTACGGGGATGTATTTTTTCCATATTTGTTCATTCTTTATATTTTTTTCAAATGTCACAATTATAACAAAACATGTAAACTACAAATATAAAAGGTAAAAGTGACAATGAGATATCCCACAAACATCAAACAATCATACTGGAAAAAAAATAAGGTAAAAACTTCTAACTCGATAATTATGTTGCATAATACAACGTGATCTCATGGTATGTTTGAGACATCTCACAAAGTACTTTGAACATTTCATTCACTTAACGTTAACATCGAAGCTATCACTTATTATTATCATGGAGCTTGGAGACATCAGGCCATGCATTTCTGTCATTAATATAATCATTTACATTGTAATACGCTTTCTATAAGAGATTTACTTTAATAAAAGTTTTAAACCTATGCATTGGTAATTGATCAATGCCGTCAGGTAACTTATTAAAAAATCGTATACAGTTCCCCATATATGAACCACTAACTTTCTTTAACCGAAATCCAGACACTTTTAGTTTATTTTTATTTCTAGTATTAAAATTATGAACATCCCTATTTTTAACAAAGGTATTGATATTCTTCCGAACATACATTATATTTTCATATATATATTGACAAGCCACTGTAAGAATATTGATCTCTTTAAAACGTTCCCTAAGATAATCTCGGGATTTCATATTGTAAATGGAACGAATTGCTCTCTTCTGTAGCACAAATATTGATTGAATTTCCGCGGCCTTACCCCACAGCAAAATGCCATATGACATAATACTGTGAAAGTAACTAAAATATACTAATCTTGCAGTAGCTATATCGATAAACTGTCTAATTTTACGTACTGCATAGGCTGCAGAGCTCAATCTACCAGCTAACAACGATATGTGAGGACCCCACTGTAATTTTGAATCTACAGTAATACCCAAAAATGTGGTTGACTGCACAAGGTCTACAGGCTCACTATTTATTAAAATACTTGAATTCGTAGGAACCCCTCTGACATTGGGTAGTGAAAATTTGATACATTTAGTTTTCTTAGGATTTAACATTAAATTGTTAGTTGTAAACCAACTAAGAACTAGCGCGATTGCCTTGTTAACGTCGTCAAAATTATTCAAGGTTCTGTCAATCTTAAAAATTAGAGAAGTATCATCTGCAAACAAAACAATATCACATAAGTTCTTTATGAAAAAGGGAAGATCGTTAATGTAAACCAAGAACAAGAATGGCCCAAGTATTGAACCCTGTGGGACTCCCATTGTAATGAGAGATCCTGATGACCTCGCACCATTTACATCTACTTTTTGGATTCTATTGCTAAGATACGAGTATAAAAGATCGAGAGCTTTCCCATTAACTCCGTAATGATTCAATTTAAAAATTAATGTTTCGTGGCAAACGCAGTCAAATGCTTTGGATAAATCACAGAAAACGCCAATTGCGTCCTGTGACTCCTCCCAAGCATTGAATATATGCTTTAAGAGCCCTGTGCCTGCATCTGTCGTTGAACGGCCTTTAGTGAAGCCATATTGTTCATTATGAAACAGACCATTGAGATTGAAATGTGTTAATAACTGATTTAATATTGCTTTCTCAAAAAATTTACTTAGAGCGGGAATTATAGAAATGGGTCTGTAGTTAGTCGAATCATTTTTACTGCCAGACTTGAATAAGGGAATAAGTTTACTATTTTTCATTATGTCGGGAAAAACTCCTTCATCAACACAATTATTAAAAATAATTACTAAGTATGGAGCAATTATACCAATAATGGAACTTAAAATTTTAGTAGATATTCCCCAGAGATCCTCTGTATTTTTTATGTTAAGCAATTTAAATGTCTTATCAATGTAAAATATCAAAGTTATTAGTTTCACTATCGACATTTTTAATGATTAATTCATTGTAGGTTTTTGTGATAAACACATAAGGTAACTCTGTAAAAAAAGTCGGCCTATTGTCATATCAGTTTCTTGCAATTTGTCGTTTACTACCAACACAGGGACTGTTTTTGAAGCTTGATCTAGCATAACTTGAGCCATCAATTCTCCTATAGGTGTAATCAGACTACTCCCGTAAGCTCGAATAGAACGGGATGACCCTTTATTGTATTGCAAACCTGTACGTAAAACTGCGCTAGCAGTTATCGTGTTACAGGCGCTCCCGAAATCAATATACGCTGTTAATTAAACACCATTTACGACAACGTCTTTATGTTATTTCCTGTCATTTACATCAACATCCGAGATACTAAATAGCTTAGGAGGTTTATTAGTCGATTCTTTTTTTAACCGGTAACATGGTAACATTGTTCTTTAATAAAACCCCATTTATTGCATTGTAAAGAGGAAATACAGTGTACTATACACTGTATTTCCTCTTTACAATCGGAAATAGCATGTCCGAATTTATAACAACGATCACAACGCTTAACTTCATTTTTGATGCATTGAGCTGCAAAGTGACCTTTAGTGCCACAATTATAATGTGATGTCGCCTCGATGTGTACGAGCTTGTGCTGTATTACAATTTATTTTAAATTTATTATTATCATTAGTAATACTGGCATTTTTTTTTTTTATTAATCGTAACAGAATCTGAAGCAACATGTGTTAAATACTCCAATAGACTTTTCGTGTCACGACATGTGGCACCTCGAGCACCTGACTTTAGCAAAGGATAATTATGTAAAAATTATAACGTCAGCAATCACATGATCAGGTTCTCACATTTTTTTCCTAATGCCATTTTTTGTAACAAAAATCTAGTACACTTTCGTGACTTTCTCGCATTACAGTTACAAAAACATATAACGTCAAGGCCTCCTTCCTCGTCTCTCCGGAAAATTAACCTTTTTTTCCTTTCCATTGATTCCAACTGAAATCGATGTCCTGTTGAGCATCAAACCACAACCGTGCATTACCGGATAATTTAGATGTCATTTGATAAATAAAAAAAACTATCGTCCCATGCAAAAATTTTAGCTAATGCTTCTAAACGTTTGATCCAGTTTTGGGCCGACATTTTATCACTAGTCGCATTTCCAGTGAACTCAGGTATATTGTCCGAACCAGTTAATAATTTGTTAGTAATCTGACCTTGACTCGTCGAACAAACCACAACAGGACCGCTACTAGTGGTCGGTACATCACGCAGACATTGCGGTGGCTCGAGCTGATGTACAGGCACCACAGGTGCCATCCGCGGCAGGTCGTTGCCCTCCGCATCTTGCTTGTCGTGCGCCGTCGAATCTGTTGCTGCCAACGAACTTGCGGTACAGGTTGACTCGATAACACAGTCGAAGCTGTGGAAACAATATCTGTAGGTACGCTTGATGGCGGTGAATTTTGACATTGCACTACTTTTGACAAAAGTTTTTCTAAATTGTCGAGTCTTGTTTCTATTGTTGTGCGTTTGTGTCGTTTCGATGACCGTTCTCTTGAATCATGGCGATGACTTCTGTATTGCGAACGGGATCTCGACCGAGATCGCTTACCCATGATTAAATTACTTTTGGGGCGTAAGTTTATCGCACTTCTGAACTGTTAGAGGAGCTCAGAAGTGAAACCAACTTTTGAAGGTAGGCACTACAATTTTTATTTATAATCCAAGACACGGACGCTCTAGGCGAATGCTGCTTTCCCGAATGGCGGGAAAAAGGAGTACGATCCTACGTTTGAAATTGGCGGGATCAGTGACCCCGCCTCGTTGCGCGCGCCGGTCGGCTGTCCCCCTCCCTCTACGCCGTCCGCGCTCCGCCACCACACGGTGTTCGCCTGCGCGCGGCACACTCGCAATGCTTCTTACAGTAGATTTATCACTTAAATACTCGTCAAGGGTATAATAGCATTTATTAATTAAAAATTTCTTTGGATTTGTCTTAATCACGAGAGTGCTCAAGTGACAGTATGAAGTGTCAAGAAAATTAATATGGCGGCTTACAGCTGCCATATTGTATATCTGACGGAATGAAAATGACCAATACCTAATGAAGGTCTTTAAAAGACTATTCCAAAAATATATAAATCTTTTACCTAACCAGTAGCAATTGTCCTTCAAGCTTCTTACAAAATTTTATATTTTAGACTATTCAAGTGATTTAATACTGTAGTCTGTAGTGACATATTATATTTAGCACATTAAGCAAAACTGTAGAGCGGCTGTCCGAGCGCCCCCCTCCGTCGGCAGTCGTCTCCGCCAAGTCTTTGTATACAAACGTGATTAAAACTACTATGCGATTTAACTCAAGTGTTTTTATTTAATTGGGCTAGATCAATTATTTTGAAGACATAGACTGAACAATATTCCAAATAACAACCAGCCCCGACATTGGTGACCCCAGACTATAGTGAATACGCAGAAAACTTTTATTTTTTATTTTTAGTGAACATTTTTGTTGTGAAATCAATGACTCATATTTAATTGTTACAAAATGAATCCAGCACTCGAAACACCGGTCGACCCACAGCAACCGAAGGTAGACGAAATGGATCAGCCGGGGACTACCTGTTCAGCTTTGTCGCTTACTCAGAAAATACCAGATTTTTGGGAGGATCAGCCCAGAGTGTGGTTTATACGGACCGAAGCGATTTTAGCACCACAAAAAATTGGGGACGACTCAAAATTCAACGTGATACTATCCAAATTAACAAAAGACGCGATAACTCAAGTGACAGATTTGATCGTTAACCCGCCCGATCGGAAGTACGAAGCTTTGAAAAACCGCTTGTTGCAGATTTATGAAGAGAGCGAGAATAGACAGATACAAAAGCTTATCGGAGAAATGGAGTTGGGAGACCAGAAACCATCCCAACTGCTACGCCGGATGAGAGATCTCGCGCGAGGCAAAATACCCGATGATACCCTGCGCATATTGTGGCAAGGTCATATGCCTCAAGCAGCCAGAGCGGTGCTGGCGGTCACGGACAATTTGGAGTTAGAGAATTTAAGTGTCATAGCCGACAAGATCGTGGAGACAACTCGGCCTGTGCAAATTGCCGAGGTTGTGCATACCTCCAATAATGGCCTAGATAAAGTTTTAGCGGAGATTGCAAAAATCAACCTAAGACTAAATAACTTGGAGCGAGGGCGAGCCAGACAAAGGGACAGCAGCGGGACCTCACGTGTGTCTCCAAGAACCCGCAGCAACTCGCGCAATCCAAGGAGCCCGGATTGGTTATGTTTCTATCATTACCGTTTCAAGACACGCGCTAGGAAGTGCATTCAGCCCTGCGCCTGGAAAAACCAGGAAAACTAGGACGTGTACAGATAGAGGCGGTAATCTGTACAATAGCGGAGAGTCACCGTCTTTGTGTAACAGACTTAACTAGTGGACATAAATTTTTAGTGGACACAGGTGCGGAAGTTTCGGTAATTCCGGTAACAAAAAAACGTTTTACAAGTAGTGCAGTTTCGGACTATAAACTATATGCAGCGAATGGCTCAGAGATAAGGACTTACGGTACTCGGACTTTGGTATTAAATTTCAAGCTGAGACGACCTTATCGTTGGACATTCATTATCGCGGACGTGAAACAGCCTATTCTTGGTGCTGATTTTCTAAAACACTATAAACTATTGGTAGAAATAAGTGAACAAAAGTTAGTGGACAAAACGACTAATTTGTGTGTTATCGCACCAATAGTACCTTACAGTGATTCACCGATATACGCAGTGGACATTACGCATCCGTATGCCAAACTTTTGCAAAAATATCCGGATGTAACCAAACCAGTTTCTTTCAGGGAACCATCTAAGCACTCTGTATATCACCACATAGAGACCACCGGCCCACCAGTGTACGCTCGAGCGAGACCACTGCACCCGGACAGGTATGCCAAGGTGAAGGAAGAGTTCCGCGTCATGCAAGAGATGGGAATCTGCAGGCCCTCCAAAAGTCCATGGGCCAGTCCATTGCATGTAGTTCCCAAGAAGAATGGTGAGTTGAGACCCTGCGGCGATTATCGGCGACTCAACGCGATCACAAAACCGGATCGTTACCCTATACCGCGACTGCAAGATTTTACCTATGTACTTGCTAATAAGACTATATACTCGCGTCTAGACATAAATCGTGCATATCATTTTATTGAGATCTGGCCTGATGATGTAGAAAAAACCGCTATCATAACGCCGTTTGGTTTGTTTGAGTTCCCACGCATGACTTTTGGTCTAAGGAATGCGGCTCAAACATTCCAACGCTTTATGAACGACACGGTGCTGCAAGGGTTAGATTTTATATACTGTTATATCGACGATGTGTTAGTAGCCAGTTCTGACGTCATCAGCCACGAACGACACTTAGCTCAAGTTTTAGAACGATTTACCCAGTATGGAATCTCTATCAATCTATCTAAATGTTGTTTTGGCCAAAATAAACTAGATTTTTTGGGTTACGAAGTATCAACTGAGGGGATACGCCCTTTGGAAGATAAGGTGCAGGCGATAGAAGATTACCCGAAACCACAGACAGTAGCTCAACTACGTCGTTTTTTGGGAATGTTAAATTTTTACCGCGCTCATCTTCCACAGGCCGCGTCTTATCAGTCGTTATTAAATGCGTATTTGCATGGAGTTAAAAAAAATGATAGTACTAAAATTGAATGGACTGAATTAGCGGAAAATGCTTTCCAACAATGTAAAGAGAGCTTGAAAAATGCTTGTATGTTGTTCCATCCTTTACCAGGGGTCCCATTAGCGCTCATGACCGACGCATCTGACACCTGTGTGGGAGCAGTACTGCAGCAGCTGCATCAAGGTACTTGGAAGCCGTTGGGGATACTTTTCCAAAGCGCTATCAGCAGTTCAACGTAAGTACTCTGCTTACGATCGTGAGTTGCTGGCTATTTACATGGCCATTCAATTTTTTAGGAACATGCATGAAGGTCGTACCCTTACTGTGTATACCGACCATCAAGCACTAGTACATGCATTCAAAAAGATAGGTACAGACAAAGAGACGCCACGGCGAACACGGCAGCTGATGTTTATAAGTGAGTTTACCACGGACATAAGGTTCATAGTCGGTTCAGATAACCAATGTGCAGATGCCTTATCTAGGGTAGAGACAGTATATTGCCCGTCAGCCATCGATTATGCAGCATTGGCAGAAGCACAGTCCCACGACGAGTATGTTACTTCGAATAACATATCAGGTAACATTCAGTTGAAACGTGTCAGCTTGCCCGGATGCAATTCACAGGTATATTGCGAGGTATCTACTTGCAACGTCAGACCTTATGTACCAGAGTCATTTCGCAAGATTGTCTTTAATGCTGTACATAATCTAAGTCACCCAGGTATACGGACGACACGCAGTATGATCACTCAAAAATTCTTTTGGCCAGGAATGAATCGAAATATAGGTTTATGGGCTAAAGCTTGTGTACAATGTCAACGTTCGAAGGTGCAACGGCACACGGTTTCCGACCTACAACAGTTTCTACCGTCTGCCAGGTTTGAACACCTCAATTTAGACATAGTAGGCCCATTACCCGAAACAAAGGAAGGTTACAAGTACTTAGTCACTATAATAGACCGATGTACTAGATGGCCCGAGATTTTCCCGGTCAAGGATATAACTGCTAATACAGTCGCAAAGGTAGTATATGACGGCTGGATAGCACGGTTTGGTATATGTCATCGCATCACTAGCGACCAAGGTCGTCAATTTGAAAGTACGCTTTTTACTCGTCTGATGCAGTACATGGGGGTAGAGAAGTTTCGCACCACCGCGTACCACCCACAAAGTAATGGAATGATAGAACGGTGGCATCGCTCTCTCAAAGTTGCCCTTACTGCACGCCTAGACTGTACGTCGTGGGTAGATGAGTTACCGACGGTTTTACTAGGTTTGCGAACAGCTATCAGACGTGACAGCGGGGTAAGCGCAGCAGAAATGGTATATGGTCAATCAATAAGAATTCCCTGCGAATTTTTTGACGTCACCAAACAAGTAAGCGATCCCGCGACTTTAGTCGACCGCATTAGAGATTCGATTAGAAAATACAAACCGGTTCCAAGGTCAAGTCATAGCAATTCTCGTGCAGTTTTCGTGCATCCCGATTTAAGAACGGCAAATTATGTATTCGTTAGGCATGATGCGGTAAGGAAACCTCTTCAACCCACTTATGACGGCCCATATCCCGTAATAAATAGAGGGGAAAAGGTTTTCGTACTGAACATCAACGGCAAAACCACGCGTATATCAATAGATAGATTAAAACCAGCGTATCTATTGCTAGCTGACGACGGCGAACAGATCGTTTCGCAGAGGCTCACAGAGCCCCGTGCCGCTAAAGATCCCAAGCACGGAGGAACGATCTAATGCATCAACTAATGCAGAGAGAGACTCGTCGAGCCCGGTATCACAGAACCACAGTACCGGCGGTACCAACACAGATGCCTCCGGTGCAGCCAGCAGGAAAACTAGATCTGGACGAGCCGTACGAACGCCGATCCGTTTTCAAAATGACGTATAATTCGAGTAGTATATTGAATAACGTATAAATGTATCGCAAATGTATCGTAATTTAGTTTAGTTGTAAAAAGATGCACGAACACTACATAGTATTTATAAGTATAATCGGCATCTTTGCAAAGCCGCATACTTATAAACTCCTTTAGTTAGCATTTTTGCAATTAGTAATTCTAGCATGTAACTACTCGTATTTAATGTTAAGTAAATGGTTGTATGTGCAGAAATATGGGTCATATTCATATTCATGTTACCGCGTTTCCACTCATTATTTTGTGCAGTCGCATTCCATATGAACGTTTGTTTTTCGTCGTGATAATATGGGAAAGGAGCAGAGTAAAGAAGAGAAGAAAGGCGAGGTCGTTATCGCACAAAACGGAACAGTAAATATGGAACAGTAAATATTGTTTGTCTTGAGGTAGCGCTGGACTCTGGTGTCAGAGTATGTCAGGCCACCCTAGGGCCTCTGACATGGCTTAACGAGTACTATTAATCAATAACAGAAAGGACCAACAGCTTATCGTGCACTCCCAAGCACTGAGCGATGGAAAACCGCACAAAACTTACTTACTAAACCCCCATTCCTATAAAAAATAAACGAGTCGTTTTTCCAAAGTCTTGTTAGTTTTAGACATTTTTTGTATGCCGTTTAGGTCAAAAGCCTACGGACAGTAAGCGAAAACAGTTTGTTTTATATTATATATTAGATATAAAGCATCCATTTCCCGATGTGCATTTTATCATGATTTCTAGCCCTCTATTATATAATTATAGGAACATATCTTTACAACATTAAATTTGAATTTTCGTGAAAGTAGTTTCAGCAATTCTTCTCCACCGCTTTTAAGACACTCTGACAAAAAATTACGAATGAACCTCGTCAAAGTAACAGCAGCAGCTTAGCCAAGAAGAACTGCATTGCCCCCGTCCTTGACTGTGCTGTTGATCAACTACTCAACTACAGTTTTTGTTCAACACCGAGAGACGGCAACCCGCCGGCGACTTTGGGTTGCGGTTTTGTTGCCTTGACACTGGCGAGTTGACTGATTTAAAGTTATTTAAACCTATTTAAACGAATAAGGGTTAAATGAAAAAAAAAAGTGCGAATGTATTTGGTAAAAAAATAAGCCCCATCAGCGGCGCAAAACGGTCACTAATTAAATAAGCACAGGATATAACAGCGGTACGTCCAAAATAGTTAGCATCCTGTTAACAGCTCTAACTAGTGAATCCAGTAAGTCAAATTGAATAATATTATTTTAGATATCGACTCAGTAAGTGGATTTAGAACTTTACACATGAAAAGTTATAGGTATTCACGTAATGCTCGCTCCATTCATCATCATCATTATCATCATCAGCCTATATTAATTATTTACTCGTAATTTTTTACACCGTATGATTCAAGTTTATAAAACAACGTTTTGTGGTCAACGTAATCAAACGCTTTTGTCATATCCATGTAGAGAGCAGTGACTCGTTTTTTGTTATCAAGACCGCTTATAATAATTTCGAGAAAATTTAAAATAGCCATGTCTATTGATTTATTTTTCCTGAAACCGGCTTGTTCACTCGCAAACAGATTGTTTTTTTCGAAATAACTGTTAAGTATATTATAAACTACCTTTTCAAAATTTTTAGAAAACACGGGAATCAAGGCAATTGGCCTATAAAAACGCATGTCCTCTTTATTTTGCTTTTTAAAAAGTGGAATCACAATAGAAGTTTTCAACTTATCTGGAAAAATGCCACACTCAATACTTTTATTGATTATGTGAGTAAGTATAGGTGATATACATATTGAGACACGCTTTATTACATTTGTACATATCTCATCGAAGCCTGTACTATTTGTATTCCTTAAACTTTTTATAATTTCCATAATTTCATATTGATTAGTTGGGGCCATAAAACATGAATTTAGTTGAGTAAGAATTACTGTTTTTTGATCGTTTGCACTGTCGATTTTACCTTCTTCAATTTCATCAATGAAAAATTTATTAAAACAAGTAAGTATCCTATATTAATTTGGTATTAACTTTCAATAAATTCATGTCAGTGACCTCTGTTATCAGTGATTATATTATCAGTGCTTATCGGTAGTCAATATAGTTAATTTCTATGCATAAATGGCTTAATTACATAGTACGAACTTTGTTTGCAACTACAATATTCAAACAAACTCTATTATCAAAACAAACAACTATTTACTATGTTTAAGACAAGTAGGTCTCTTTTCAATATGTTCCATTAATTATAAACCGAAAATGTGTCTCGGACACTTCATATAGTCTCCACTTGTAGTCCCAATAATTACACAGTTTCAAGTTGTTCAATAATTGTTTGCCAAAAACAAACAATTATTCCAAATAAATTATAAACATGTAAAAAGGTAGATTTCATTTACCAATTTCCAACTCCCAATATAGACTATAGTTTCCAGTTTTTAGTCAACTTAAATAATGACTTCAACGAATAACTATAACTGTTCCAATGATAGGTCCGTCTGCTTATTATTTCCAAAGCCGTGTGACGACAAGCAAACAACTATAAGCACTCAAATTCGCAAATCTCACTTTATTCTCCAAGAGGTCACTGTTCTAACGGCTTAGAGAGATCTACCTTTTTTCACCCAAAATATAATTTATTACAATGATCCCCATTAGTGGGTAACTAGTCTGTATATTCCTAACACTGAGAAATATGCCTACTTGTATCAAAACAGTGAACAACTGATAAGGGTTTTATTCCAGAAATTAAGCAGTAGTGCAGTGGAAGCGAAGCTCACCTTGGTTCGTGGACAATTTACCATTATTAAGCAGAAAACGCAGTGAAACGCTTTGACAGTGGATTTATGACTCACCTAGCCTACCTTTTAGGAACAATCTTAGGTGCTCATAGAAAGCCACGCTATGCTAACATTCTGTACAAAATGGGGGCAGCTGCAGGGTTCCAGACCCTGACACTAAATCAGCCATCCCCAAGTCTTACTGTCGACAAGTTCCGTCGAGCTTACCATTACCATTGTTTATAAACAGCAAAGGTCTAACCAGACACTTCCGTTCAACGTGCGCCTTCCTCTAGAAATCAGGGGAAGTGGAAGATTGGAATAGGAAATCTGATTTCCACGTTGGATTCCGTGGTCCCGTCGACTCCTCAATGTTCTGGTCAGCCCAAGCGCTTGCTATCTTTGTCCTCACTGACACACACTTGCCCACATTGACACAAATATCCGTGCAGCAGGCAATCCCGTGTTATGCGAGCCAATCTATTATCCACTGATCTCCAAAATAACGGGTAGGGGCCATGTAGGGGCCATTTACCCTATTAATTAATAAGATCAATGGTAGGGGCCTAGATTCTAACGGATTCACCATAAATCAAAATATTATTTTCTCCTTTTCCCCTAACCTCAAAAACGCGTGCAATCTTTTTTCGTATCCAAAAACCAAGTTACTATCTAGCCCCAAACTAGGATACCCTGTACTATGGGTACCTACTAGATAACGGATAAACATACATAAATACGAATATTATAACATCCATGACTCGGAAACAAACCTTTCTGCTCATCACACAAATGATTGCACCTTGCAGGATTCGAACCTGCGACCGTTTGATTACATACCGAGGATCACTAGCCACGAGACCAACAGTTCGTCAGTTTTGAAAAAGAATTCAATACTACGCAAGTTACCGTTTGTTGGCCATTCGCCTGACAAAACAGGGGCAACATGGTTGGGTAACTTATTTCTGGTTTATAAATCATTATCTCACTTTTTTTTTTACATTGTAACGTAATACATTTTATTCAGCGTATGATTCACAACAGTTAATTAATTTTCTTAGACGTCGATTGAGGGGCTCACAATGTTTAAGTAAAATGACCGCCTATTGTTACATACACTTATTTTTCTAAGCCAACTTTGTATTTTAATGTTATTTACCTACTGTGTTGTTATAATAAATACTTTTATCTACCAATCCATCTTTTGTTTAATTGCAATTAATAGTGTGGTAATAAAATATTATGTTTCCCAATTACTTACTGAGCAATTTTTTTAGGCTACCTTAATGTAACTTTGTCAAATGATATTAATTATAAAAATACCATTTGACAAGGTCAAAATACGGTAATTAGAAGGAATTGGGGAAAATTAAATTACCAAAATACCTATTAGCTGTATTGTGTGTGTGTGTGTGTGTGTGTGTGTGTGTGAGTGTGTGTGAGTGTGTGTGTGCGTGCGCGTGTGCGTGTGCGTGTGCGTGTGCGTGTGCGTGTGCGTGTGCGTGTGCGTGTGCGTGTGCGTGTGTGTGTGTGTGTGTGAGTGTGAGTGTGTGAGTGTGTGAGTGTGTGAGTGTGTGAGTGTGTGAGTGTGAGAGTGTGTGAGTGTGTGAGTGTGTGAGTGTGTGAGTGTGTGATTGTGTGTGTGAGTGTGTGAGTGTGTGTGTGTGTGTGTGTGTGTGTGTGTACTATAGCATTAGTTCTTGTTAAGAAATCAAGTGGCGCTTCAATTTTATATGCACGTAGAAGCCGCAAGAGGGCACTCTTTCCCCCTATATTACTATACTCTTTGTCACAAATTATAAAGTAATGTACAATCACCTCCGTTGAAGTGACAATAGAAAATTTTTAGACATCAAACGTCAAACCATAAACTCAAACTAACTAACAGGCACCATCAGTCGCATTTCGGTGGGAAAACGAAACGCAGCGAGTTTCTTGCTTCGATATTATTGCACGATTGGCGCTTTAGCCCAATTTCCGTTTGAAACTGAACAGCTTGTGTATTTGGCTCTCCCAAGTTATGCTCCTGTCGATCTCGAAACCAAGAAATGTCATGCTGTTCACTTGCTCGATTGTGCTGTCGTTTGCCGACACTATCAATGGTCTTGTGATATGGCCTGAGAGACAGAAATGTATGAAGTGTGTCTTTTTTACGTTAAAAAAGACACACTTCATTAGTCAGTTCACTTAGAGAGATTAGAAGCCGTGACATTCAGCATCTCTTCAAGCGGATCTACTATGGCCGCAGTTACTATCGCAGCCACGTCATTGGCATACAAGAGGATGTCTACACATTTCACGGCGTCAAGAAGGACATTAAGCAGGAGAGAAAACATTATGTTCGAGACCAACGAGCCCTGTGCAAGACCCATTGCTGCTGATAATGGACCTGACTTGTTAGAGCCATCCCCTACATCAACGATCTGGGAGCAGCCCCGCATAATGCTCGTAAGCACATCATCAACAAGAGCTATGGATAGAGCTCTATCGTTGTCTCTTTTGTTTTAGATTATCCACTCAGACAAAAAAACATTAATGAGTCAACGAAAGAGAACGAACCTATCAAGTGTGATCATATCGTGATCATATCAATAAAATAATCTCTTGTCACCAATCATTTAGCTGATTTTTAGGTGAAATGAGTTCCGGAAATCCAAAGAGAGATAACAGACTGTCAAATGTGACAGCCTCTGGGCTGATTCTTGATGTGACATGCGTTTCGGAAACCGGGAGTAAAAATAGATGTCACTGCGCTTCTTTACTGGGGTGTGTAGATAGGTGTGTATTAATTTTGTTGTACAGATATTAGATTTAAATGATGCCTAGATTTGGCACCGCCTTCAAAAACTCTTTCCTATCTAATGTTGTATTTTGCATTATTATTATATTGGTGATTTTGAAAAAGTGATATTTTTTTGGCTCAATTGTAATTATTTTATTCTTTTTAGTAGTTGTTTACAAAATAACATTTTTAATATGGAGCCGTTTTTTTTTTTGGAAAATATTTTGATTTTTTGATTTTGAGTGGCTTAAGCGAACAACGGAAGGACTTGAAGCCAAAGAAAATAGTTAAACTCATTTAAGACAAATGTGAATAACCTACATATAAAAGAACTGAATTAGTTTTGAAGAAAATAATCTATGATTTTACTGGAATTAAATAGAAAAAAAAATGGTAACACATCTCATAGGTGTGAGGAAACAAAGACAAAACAAATAGATTTATTAGTTGTAAATATATAAATCCTTTTTTTAATAGCAATATTTTACGAGACACCACCACTTAAAACCTGAGAACTCATTGCGTCCAATCAAATAAACCTAAACTCGAACGGGTTTTATCATTTGATTGTTGAGTAATGGGTTCATATGACTACGTCTCCATCATCAGACCCTCTATACCACATTAGACCACATAACTTATCAAGACAAACCCGATGTACCCAAACTCGAAGGGTTCCATCATTTGATTATTGAGTTCCTATGACTACCTTCCGGCTCCATCATCAGACCCTGGATATCACATAAATTTAGAGAACTCATCAAGGCAAACTAAATGAGCAAACTCGAAAGGGTTCCATCGTTTTGTGGTTGAGTTCCTGTGACTATCTTCCGGCTCCATCATCAGATCCTGGATACCACATAAAACTAGAGAATTCATCAAGACAAACCAAATGAGCCTAAACTCGAAAGGGTTCCATCATTTTGGTGTTGAGTTCCTGTAACTACCTTCCGGCTCCATCATCAGACCCTGAATACCACTTTACACCAGAGAATTCATCAAGACAAACCAAATAAGCCCAAACTCGAAAGGGTTCCATAATTATGGTGTTGAGTTCCTGTGACTACCTTCCGGCTCCATCATCAGACCCTGAATATCACATAACACTAGAAAATTCATCATGAAAAACCAAATGAGCCCAAACTTGAAGGGGTTCCATCATTTTGTTGTTGAGTTCCTGTGACTATCTTCCGGTTCCATCATCAGACACTGGATACCACATAAAACTAGAGAATTCATCGAGACAAACCAAATGAGCCTAAACACGAAGAGGGTTGTATCATTATGTTGTAGATTTCCTGTGACTTCCTACCCAAACGGCTCCATTATCAAACCCCGGATACCACATAAAACCAGAGAACACACCAAGACAAACCAAATGAGCCTAAACTCGAAAGGGTTCCATCATTTTGGTGTTGAGTTCCTGTGACTACCTTCCGGCTCCATTATCAGACCCTGAATACAACATAATACCAGAGAACTAACCAAGACAAACCAAGTGAGCCAAAACTCGAAGGGATTCCATCATCCGATTGTGTAGTTATTTTATATACTACTGCTACTAGTACTACTACTACTGCTACTGCTACTACTGCTACTGCTACTACTGCTACTGCTGTTGCTGCTGCTTCTGCTCCTGCTCCTGCTCCTGCTCCTGCTGCTGCTGCTGCTGCTGCTGCTGCTGCTGATGCTGCTGATGCTGCTGCTGCTGCTGCTAGTAGGGTATTATTTGGGCTTCTGCATCACTAGCTCTCGCTTTGCTCGAGCAGCGATGCAAAACCGCCCAATAAATATCGAGATGCAAATCCGATCAGTTGGAGTGGCGAGCGAGCCATTCTAAATGCAAACACTTCATACTTAATACAAAAATGCGAAGTGTTAATTTCGATTAGTCTAACTATCGCGACTCATGCATGACTGAGATCAGTTACTTGATCTCTTAAAACATGACATCGAATTCATAAACAACGCTAGTACGTAGACGTACTAGCGTTAGATTAACTGATGACGTACGTAATGCAATATTAATAATTATTGTTTAATTAAAGTAAGTATTCGTAACCAATAAGTCTTATAGATATTTCCGTGTTTATTTATGGACGCTTACAAACTTAAAATCAAATAATATTATAAAATCAAACAATTTCTATTTTGTACTTACAATCTTACTAATTTAGCTTATAGTTCAGTACTTTACTAGTGTAAGCAAAAGTTTTTCAACTAAGTTAAGTATATTGTAAAAATTGTACCCTACAATCCTCAATCCACAATAACGAAATAAATACCCCCCCTCAAGATTTTCAATTATTTAGGGAAGTGGTGACCAATTGTTATTCCATTTTAGTCAATAAAATTGACTAATTAGGTTAGTATATTTTTTTACGGTGGTTAATTCTAACATTATGTAGGTAAGGTACTCGAGAGTATAACTAATAGTAGAGATTAAATTCAATATTAGTTGCGTATTTCATACGGACCTGTATTTTGTAAGTTATCGTGCGTTATATTAGTCAACCTATAAAATATAATAAAAAAGGTTTGCTCTTTAATTACAGATGTTTGCTAATGATGTGATAAATCTCAAATAAGCTGCTCACCCTCAATTTGCTTTGGAAACACTACGTTTCCAAAGTTTCAACACATGGCCTCAAGAAATGACCAAACACCTGAAGAAATGGCAGATGCGGGGTTTTTTTATGTAGCGGAAAAAGACAAAGTTTTATGTTATTTTTGCGGTGGAGGCTTAAAAGATTGGGGCCTCAAGATACTCATATACCAGCGGAAGAACACCCTCGTTGCTTTCAACATTGTACATATATTATACTAACCAGAGAAAAAAACCATCAGCTCCGAAACGTTGTACCTTCTCCTACTCGAGATGCTAATTCAATTATTAATACAAATAGTATAACAAATATATTGAATTGTAAAATTTGTTAAAAAAGACAGTTGTGTATTTGTTTTATACCTTGTGGGCACGCTATAAGCTGTGCAAATGTGCTTTATCATTAAATAACAAGTGCCCTATTTGCCGTTTTTTTTTCAAATTAATAAAATAATTCTTTTAATATTAATATTTACCTACGAATTTTATTTCATTATTCTTATAATACAACTCCGTCAGTGAATATCAATGACCCTGACATGAAACAATATATGTATTCGTTTACATTTAAAGTGTCCGTTGATATGCATAAAATAATGAGCAGCGTTGTGAACTTAATTATTTTGGGGATCGTACCATACACTAGGAAAAGTTGTATTTTAGCAAAAAGGTCGTATAAATACGATTTAAATCGTACGGTTGCAATGGTGGCGCGGGGAGCGGCGCGCGCATCAAGTACCTATACCGTTGTTCCTAGACATTGAGATAATAAATTGAATTATTTATGGGCGTCTCGCTTAGAGAGGATGATAGAGACCGCATTTTGTTTACAATAGTTCATTTAACGAAGATACAAGCACTAGTCTGCACGCCTGATCTGGCGCAAAAATTGCAATACGATATTAATAACCATGTTATAAAATGTAAGTCGCTACCAGAGCATAAATCATCAGTTAATCTAACGCTAGTACGTCTACGTACTAGCGTTGTTTATGAATTCGATGTCATGTTTTAAGAGATCAAGTAACTGATCTCAGTCATGCATGAGTCGCGATAGTTAGACTAATCGAAATTAACACTTCGCATTTTTGTATTAAGTATGAAGTGTTTGCATTTAGAATGGCTCGCTCGCCACTCCAACTGATCGGATTTGCATCTCGATATTTATTGGGCGGTTTTGCATCGCTGCTCAAGCAAAGCGAGAGCTAGTTAGGATGCAGAAGCCCAAATAATACCCTACTAGCAGCAGTAGCAGCAGCAGCAGCAGCAGCAGAAGCAGCAGCATCAGCAGCATCAGCAGCAGCAGCAGCAGCAGCAGCAGCAGCAGCAGCAGGAGCAGGAGCAGGAGCAGGAGCAGGAGCAGAAGCAGCAGCAACAGCAGTAGCAGTAGTAGCAGTAGTAGTAGTGATAAATCAAATTACGGCAGTAGCAGTAGTAGCAGTAGTAGTAGTGATAAATCAAATTACTTACCGTAATAGTCCAATAATAACCTATTTTATTTAATATATTGGTTTATAGATTTTAGCATAGCTCTGTTTTTATTGGATCTATGTTAAGATACCGTATATAACCAATATAACATGAAACATTACTAACAATGACTCGTTGATTTCATAATACATAGGATGACCTTTAAAAATTTTAATATTCATCGCAGTTACTTAGAATCTTATGCAATTCGTTCGCTCATGGCGACATGAAGTCTGCGAGTTAATTGTTTACGTTTTCATTATGTAGCGACGGCTATAGAAACATACATAAGTTTTGTATGTTGAGTACGATATTCGTTTAGGTGCTTATGTTATTGTTCAATAATAATTCAGTTTAGGTATTGCTCTATGCTTTTAAACATGATAGTTTCCTAATAGAGATTTTTAACATTGTTTCAGGACGACGAACCTATAAAGGCTGCCAAACTGAAGAGCTACTTTTCACGCAGAGTAGGATCAGGATATACTATTCAAAGTGATCCTACTAAGCGTGGAAACTTTTACATAGAGGTGCGTGTCTCCAATAGCCAAGAGTTGGAGGCGCTTAACTCTAACAAGTGGAAGCACTCCCTCTTCAGCATAAAAACGGCTGTGGACGATACCACTCCAACCTGGAAAGTGGTGAAACAGCTGGTGACGGCTGTCAAGAATGATTATCGTGGTATTCGTCCAATACTATACAGTCAAAATAATGCTTGAGGTTTTTTGATTAAGTACATACCTACCTTATTTCATTTTGTATTTCACAGATTTATTCTCGTCTAATATTGTCTTTGGTTTATCTCTATATTTTTACCTTTATATTAAGTTAATTATTATCTGACATGATGAACTGATTTCTTTAACGTGAATATTTTAATTTGATTGTTTTTATTCCTTACAGAATCTACTAAGTAGATAAAATATAAATTATGAAATCACAAATGAAACATGAACTGATAAATTACATTGAATTTCAAAGCACACATTTATTTGATTGTTTAACCTGAATATTTTATTTGGATTGTTTTTATTCCCTACAGAATCTACTTAGTAGATAAAATATGAATATGAAATCATAAAATGAATCTTGAAATGATAAATTACATTGAATTTGAAAGCACCCATTTTTTTCTGATTCTTTAACCTGAATATTTTTCCTTACAGAATCTACTTCGTAGATAAAATTTAATATAAATATTCCAATTCGAAATATCAAAACTACTGAATCAAATAATTATACCAAATAGGTACTTTATATTCGACAATTACAATATTTAAATTTATATTAGTACTTATCAATAATTAATGCATATATCAAGTAGAAAAGAATATACATATCCACATAAAAAATAAAGCTGAATAAATGAATTTAGTAGATTCTACTTAAACATGTTTTTTTCTCAAGCTTGTAATTTAAATGTGAACAATTTTTCTGCTCATAAAAAGTCCAATATCCATAAATCTAACTCTTTGTTACAAACTGAGTTTAGTAATGTTCGCCTTGTAAATTGCGCTTTTAAAACAAAATAGTTACAGAATAAATCCAGAGAGTTTTACTATTTCGCCAGAATTATTTTTATCTTGTTTACTTATTAAAGAATCATTGAAAACACATGCTTCAGTTAAAGTTAATTTAGAATTATTTGTTTTCTATGCTTTACCTAATAATGATGAAACGAGTCTTAAATCGTTTAACACAAAATATGATATTTTAGTTCAAAGTTCTGATATAAATGCCATTTATACAACATTAGTAGAAAAAATGATAACTAAATGTTCCGAATTTGAGCTTTGCTAATCTGGATGGACAATCGAGTCGATAAGTCATTTAGAAATTAATATTGCTAAATATTGTCCTTTAAGATCCGGTTCATTTATACCGTTGCCAGAAAAGGTAAAAAAAACTAAATCATGTTTAAATCTAAGAAATGAGGACAGTCATTGTTTTCTATGGAGCATTGTAGCACATTTATACCCCGCTAAAAGAAATCCCAATAGAATAAATTCATATCCACATTATTCTAACATCTTAAAATCATCAAACATGACTTTTGCTCCGAGTTTGGACGATATAAAATTATTTGAAGGCTTGAATCCAACTTTAAGTGTTAATATTTATGGATTAGACAGTAAAAATCAAGTGACGGAGCCATTATATAAAACTTTGAAACGGAAATTAACGCATATCAACTTACTTTGCGTAAAAAAGGGTGACAAAAGTCATTTCTGCCTAATAAAAAATTTCAATAAACTGGTACACAAACAACTTACCAAACATAGGTCTAAAATACATTTATGCGATGAATGTTACACATATTTCGACTCTTTAGAAAAACTTATTAATCATAGTTGTGCAACAGTTCAAACTGTATTACCTAAAGAAAATACAAAACTCTGTTTTTCGATTTTGAGAGAACGCAACGGATCCCCATCGTTATTTATGGTGATTTTGAAAGCTTATTAAGAGAATATTCAGATGAAAATCGAACTGCACACGTTGAAAATATACAAATTCATGAAGCAAGTTGTTTTGCGTACTACATATATTGTGAATCGAAGCCTGAGCTAAATAAATTTATATCATATAGAGGTCCAAGCTGTTCCAAAAAATTCATTGATTCCATTAGCAAAGATATAAAAAGGCTTTATAATTGTATGTCGGAGATAAAGCCTTTGATTATGAGTGAAAATGAGCTTAAGTCTTTTCAATATGCTAAAGTATGTCACATATGTAAAAAGGAGTTTACTAATACAGATATAATTGTAGCCCATCATGATCATTTTTCAGCTTCCTTTATTCGAGCAACGCACCAAAAATGCAATTTAAACGCAAAAAAATGTTCATATATCCCGATAATTTTTCAGAATCTGTCAGGCTATGACTGTCATTTGTTTATAAAAGAACTTGCAGCTGTTTGTGGACGTATTAATCTAATTCCAAAAAATAAAGAAATGTATATCTCGTTTACGAAATCCATCCCTATTGACGAAAAGAATGTGGCTCAGCTAAAATTTATTGACTCTTTTAATTTTCTGAGCTCCAGTCTGGATAATTTTGTAAAATCAATGAGACCTGAAGACTTAAAAAATATGCACGAATTTTTTAGAGATAAAAAATTATTTGATTTAGTCAGCAAAAAAGGGGTATACTGCTATAACTATATAGATTCATTCGAGCGCTATGAAGATACAGAATTACCTAACCGAACGCATTTTTATAATAAACTTACATCTGAACCTGTTTCAGATAAAGATTATGAACATGCTACAGATGTTTGGAATGCTTTTGAAATTTCTAGGAGAATATAAAGATTTATATCTCAAATGTAACGTACTTCTCTTATGTGACGTTTTTGAAAAATTTCGCACTATGAGTTTAAAATTTTATAACCTAGACCCATGTTTTTATGTGTCGTCACCATCATTGAGTTGAGATGCCATGTTATTGTATACGCATATTAATTTGGATCTCATTTCAGACATATAAATATATCAAATGTTAGAAAAAGGAATACGAGGAGGTTTGGCACAATGCTCCTTGAGATTAGCAAAAGCGAATAATAAATATCTTCCTAACTATGATGAGCAGAAACTAGACAGTTATTTAATTTTCTTAGATTGTGTAAATCTTTATGGTTTTGCAATGATGCAGAAGATGCTAATCGGAAACTTTAGGTTTCTAAATGAATTTGAAGTACAACATTTTGATGTGATGAAAACTATGATAGATAGTAGTACAGGATTTATTCTGGAAGTTGATTTACACTATCCTCCAGAAATTCATGATTTACATTCTGATTTACCATTTGCTGTTGAAAAATATGTCCCTCCCGGTAGTAAAAACAAAAACTACTTGCAAATTTAAATGACAAACATAAATATGTTATTCATTATGGTCATCTAAAAGAATGTCTGAAAAAAGGTATTATTTTACTCAAGGTTTATATGATACTAGCATTTGACGAAAAATCATTTTTAGCTCCGTATATTATGTTAAATACGGAGCTCAGACAAAAAGCAACTTCCGATTTCGAGAGAGACTTTTTTAAGAAGCAAAATAATTCTATATTCGGCAAAACAATCGAGAACAAGAGAAAACAAGTAGATGTTAAATTAGTTAATGTTTGGAAGGATGTCTCAAATAGAACAAATAAAGTTTGTGGGGCAGAAAAATATATAAACGATCCTAACTTTAAGAATTTGTCCGTCTTATCAGAATCCTTAGTTGCCATTCAGTTACAACAAACGAAAATCGTACTTGACCGACCTATTTATATCGGATTCACGACTTTGGAGTTAGCCAAGAGTCATTTGTATCGGTTTCACTACTCCGTGATTAAAAAAATGTACAAAGACGATATTAAACTTTGTTATACCGATACGGATAGTCTCTTATATTTAATATATACTGATGACTTTTATGAGGATATGAAAAACAATTTAAAATACCTTGACACTAGTAACTTTCAGCATGGAAACAGATATGGTATACCACAAGTAAATTGCAAAATACCAGGATATTTCAAAGATGAAATGGGTGGTGATGTAATATCTGAATTTGTAGGTTTAAGAGCAAAACTGTATTTCATAGACTAGATCGCCCCTTCAATAAAAAAAGCTAAAGGAATAAAAAAGTCTGTCACGAAAAAACTTGATATACTAAATTATAAAAGAGCTTTACGATATAATGAATGTATGAGGGAAAATATGTGTATCATTAGATCGAAACAACACAATATTTTTACCCAAAAAATTAATAAACTTGTACTTAGCAGAGACGATGACAAGAAACAAATAATGGTCGATGGTTGCTCAACATTGCCTTGGGGACATTATAAAACTGTATTTTAATAGAAATGAATTGTGTATTAAAATTTCATTATATGACCTGTATTTTATTATTTTAAGAATAGAATATATAATATGAGAATTAGCGTGATATTTTATTGTTATTGTATCATACTAATTGTATCATATTAATGTTAGTTATTTTTTCATACAAATGTAATTAAACAACAATTATAATTTAAACTGTGTATATTGTACCTAATGTGTAATAAATCTTTAAAATAAATTTCTAAAATTTGAAATGCATTTTCGTTTATTTTTACAAATCCTACAATGGTTCGAGTTTATCAGCAAATAATCATTGTTTAAATGAAAACAATTTGAATAAATGTATAGTTATGTAAAGTTAACGGTTCATTGTTTAAACAATAACTATGTGTTGGGTCGAACGCGAACGGTAAAATAGTAACTATAATATACAAACAAATAAAACAACGAAATATTTATAATAGGTTTAATTTTAAAATTATAATTAGTCTAAGTCGTACAACTTTTGACCTATTTTTTTAATAAGATCATTTGTAGCATCAAAAATAATATCATAATTAATATTTTCATCTACTGCATACTGAGCACTAACAATGGCACTTTCACTGTCACTATAATTATCATCTTCAGGATCCTTAAAGTCAACACACTTTGGCGAATCTAGAAACGTTTCTCCCAGTGAGCTCTTACCATCTACGTTTTATATGTTTCTAATTTATATCTTTCTAACTTATATCTTATTTATTTTACCTTTGGCTGGCTCAGGAGTACTTTGCTTGTAAATAAGTACCTTTTACAGAGCGCGGCTTTCCTGAGCGAACTTTTACCTCTAATCCCATGCATCCACAGAAAATTTCAGTCTGTCTGTGGCTGAATGTTCATAACTATTCCTAAAGAGGTACGCAGCCATCCCATATGCTTTAGATGTCATACGTGATGGCACGTAGATTCTACACTACTTTTTCCTATTTTCTAGGCCCAGACAAAATAAAATTTATTTCGCTTGTGTTATCTCGCTTACATTCTGAATAGCACAGTTTTTGTAATACCTATGCTCATCTAACTGTATTCTTATATCCTAATTGTTGTACATAGTGATCAACAGCTTCGATAATATAGTTCCCAACATAAACCGGCATGGGTACGACATGGGCATTTGACATGATGTTCGTGTTACCCATGTTCATTTTAAGACCCACCAGTTGGGAAACAATATTGAGGTCACTGAGCATTGTGCTTAGGTCTTCCAGGGTTTCTGACATGATGACTATATCATTAGCAAATCGAAGGTTAGTAATATATTCACCATTGATGTTAACACTATATCCGCTTTAGTTCAGAAGCTTGAATATATATTCCAGTGCAGATGTGAACAGTTTCAGAGAAATAAAGTCTCCCTGTATCACCCCTCTTTGCAACTGAATAGAACTCGTGTTCTGATCTTTAAGACGGAACGTCATGGTGGCCTTGCTATACAAACAATTCAACACTTCGATGAACCGGTAGTCAATTTGGCACCGCTGTAATGACTGTAGCACTGCCCAGGTCTCAACTGAATCAAAGGCTTTCTCGTAAACCACAAACGCTAGACATAGTGGCTGATTATACTCTTCTGTCTTCTGTATAATTTGCCTGAGCATAAGGATGTGGTCTAAGGTGTTAAAGCCTTTCCGGAATCTAGTTGAACCTAGAGCAAGACGGTTTATATTTACTCTCGAAAACTGCGAACTGCGTGGCTCAGCAGCGAAATGGGCCTATAATTCTTCAAGAGGGTTTTATCACCTTTCTTTAAGAACAAAACCACTACACTCCTGTGCCACGCCTCTGGCGTAGTACCTCGAGGATGACGGAGTTAAACAGCTTCTGAAAGACTTTAAGTACTGGTATTCCAACCGCTTTCAGTAGCTCTGTCATTATTCCGTCCTCCCCTGGTGCAATGTTGCTCATAAGCTGTTTGAGAGCCATTCTGATCTCGTATAGGCTGATGTTCGGGATATCTTCAGTATAATGTCGGGTCAAACATGCTCTTGCATCGCTAGTCGTGCTAGGACTCCTAAGCAATGAGGTATATAATTGTCCATAGAACTTCTCGAGTTCACTCAAAATCTCTGGCTTCAACGAAAATGATGCTGCCACTGTTGGTTTTCAGCTTCGTCAACAGGCTTTGCCAAATAGACAGATCTCTTGCAAACAATTTGGAGCCTTTATTCCGCTCTATTGCGTTCAACAACAACAACAAGTAACAAGTATCGACTTGGAGATATGTTTATTAAGCAAACTGTAACTCAACATATCCACTAAAGACTGCAGCCTCATCTCGCCTTGTTCTGCCATACGTTTGAGTGTATGCTCAGAGAATGTATGTGTTCTATTTTTGCAGTGGGTCGTAAGAATTTCTGACCCAACCGCGTGAACAATTTCTACCAGCCCGTTGTTTAGTTCGTCCACTGTATCGCATTCGGTAAGGATTTGGAAGCGATTTTTGAGCTCCAACTGAAAGCTCTCGAGGTTTTGGATTTGGACAGGACTTGGGCGAAGAGTTAATCTCATCAAACAAGACCTCTCCAGCTTTACGTTGATATTCAGTGAGCCTCTTACCATGCGGTGATCACTGTCGGTCTTAACCCTGTTGATCACAGAGATATCATTGAATGTAATTGGTCATCAAAATGAAATCTATCTCATGCTCAGGACCGCCGCGGTGCAGCCACGTCCATTTCCTGGACGGGCACTTCTTGAAAAAGGAGGTCATCATAAAGAGTCCCTCCTTCTCCATGAAATCGATCAACCGCTGACCCTTTTGGTTCTGCTGTCCAAATCCAAACTGCCCCGTCTCAGTTCATCGCCATTCGTCATGCCCAGCCATGCATTGAAGTCCCCTGTCACCACTGTGTATTATGTTTTTGGGGTATGGTATGGCTTTAGAAATGTCGTCGTACATAGCGTTCACTTCATCGTCTGGGCGCATCGAGTGTAGGGCGTACACCTATATAACCTTCAACGAATACCGTTCGGTTATTTTGATATAAGGTATGCCACCATGCTCGAAACACTTTCGATCTTCACAATGTTGTTGACAAGGGACTTGTGGTCGAGAAACCCGAAACCGTGTTGGGACTGCTGGTCGCCCTCCCGGTTATAGAGTAAGTTGCCGGAATTGAGGTTCATCGTATCCTCTCCCTCTTTGAACTTCTGATAACCCTATAATACCCCAGCGCAACTTACTTACTACTTCTTCCAGCTCTATCAACTTCTCATCGGTCCTCAAGGTGCGTGCGTCCAACACAAACCATAAATGTACAAAGACCGACACGGAACCGAAAATATTCGATGATGAGGAAGCTGACGGTACTTACAGTACGATCAATAAGAGTCGACCCAACATTGTGAAGCTCCATGAGACGATGTAGTCCTATTTTAAGTAGTATTTTAGGTACTTTATCTTAATATTAATGTAGAATTCTTAACTCTGTATCAATCTATACTATATCGGTCTAAACCCAATGACACTTTAGTTACTACATTAGCAATAAATAATTATAGGTATTTCTAACTCTTTTATGTCACTGCTTTGTTTGATGTTTAATATCCTATTTCATTCTAGCTCTTGTTAATATGTCATGTTAAATTCAAGTTCTTATTATAGTTTTGTTTAATTCCAGATCCGTAACGAAATACAAGTCAGTTGATCTCGATTCCTCATCACTTCTCCGTGATGATGCATCTTATCGGGGAGGTTGTTATGATGCCCCGTACATAGCAAGCGCATGAGGGTGGAAATGCTGATGCTCGCACTTTTGGCATTGTCTGTGTTTCGGACTTTCACGTAATTTGATATTCTAATTCATTCAGACTTGAATTCCAGGTGAGGCTAGTCGTTAATATTACTTTTATGTATTTTTTTTCTATTTCTTTGATTCAATACATTTCATTCTAGGAATCATTATTTGTTTTTTTAAACTCGTTTCCTGACCCACCCCGTAACAGAACTCTACCCCTTCTTGAGATTGCTGGTTACCCTCCCGGTAGTACATAAGGTGGCCTTACTCCATATTTATGGTGTCCTTCTAATCTCTTCGAACTTCACACAACACCAGAATGTACTACTATATCTTTTCCAGTTCCGTTTCAAGCTGTGCCTTGTTCTCGCCAACCTGAGCGTTCGTCCGTTGACCGTTGCCAATGTCAGTTGTGCGTGGTGGCCTACTGTAGTCCGAAAATTCTTCGCACTCCTCGCCCTGCCGTTACCATTACCACCACCTTGGTAAGGAATAGCAAGGTCGCCGGGAACAAGGGGCCGTTTTTTTATTGTGTCTGTCATTTTGGAGGTTTTGCCAACGTGGTGACTATGGTCACCCCACATGGGTTGGCGACCGCAGAACATTGGTTTTCGCACCATTTATGCTGCTGCCCGTCACTGGCCTATAGAGTTTAGCTACGCGATAAACGATTAAGCCAAAGTACATCTTTAGCAGCCAGATTGAAGGTGTATCATGCGTACGTCTGTTCCGCAATACGATATGGAATAATTATTTGGGGAAATTCCACTGACATACTCAGAGTATTCATTACACAAAAAAATGCGTCAGAGCTATATACGGAAAGAAGTGGTCTGAATCTTGTAGGCCAGTATTCAGGGCGAAAAAACTACTTACAGTTCCTAGTATCTATATATATATGAAATTGCCAAGTTTGTTAGAAGCAATATCTCACTTTTTGACCTCAATGAGAATGTTAATAAAAGAAAAATCACTCCCCTTATATACAATTCTTTACTTGGTCGTATAGTGGACCTACCCTTCAATAAATTTTGCGTGGAGCTGAAAAAATGGTTAGTTGAAAGTTATATAACATTATTAAAAAACTATAAGATTGCATGCATTTTACGAATAATAAGTACTTATGTCAAAATTATCGTAGCAACAGCTGATGTATACTAATAACAATATCATTTTAGTTATCTATTGTCTAATCTATCAACCGTATAGAACCTTCTTTAGTGTGTAGAAGTGTTCGTGTCGTTTTCATTTGTACAGCAGTGCAATGTGATAGATTAGACAATAGATAACTAAAATGATATTGTTATTAGTATACATCAGCTGTTGCTACGATAATTTTGACATAAGTACTTATTATTCGTAAAATGCATGCAATCTTATAGTTTTTTAATAATGTTATATAACTTATTTTTTAAACATTCATACGCTTTCTAAAGGCAAGTTTTGGTAGGTCTTAACCATATTTTAATAACTCTGTGTACCTGAAACTTTCATGAATAAATATTATTTGATTTTGACTTTTTGATTTTACGCTGTTGTCAATTTGGTTATACCGCCATTAGTTGGCCGTCAGAGCCTCGTTTGTTGTTCGGCAGGATGCACCACGAGCAGGTGAGGTTGACTTGGGGCTTTTAGGTGATTGTTTGTCTCCTTCCTTTTACAGACGCGGTATTTAATAATAACTGGATTTATGTACAATCTCAGAGCAGTAAATTATACATATAATGTCCCAATCAGAAAAGTTTAGAAATATTATAATATTATTATTGGAACGGGAATTATAAACTTCCAAAATAATTGTATCGCATACTGTAAAAATACTTAATTTAATAAATTTGACAATCAATGACACTATAACTAATTCTGACTTCAATAATATAAACGACTCTTGTTGTACTTTAGATAAGTTTGAAAAAGAAATAAGTAATGAACCTCGTATTAAATTACAAAACATTGATCTGGATATTTTCACCACGGAAACAAAATCTAAATTAAAATCTATGTCGGAAAAAACTGTTAAAATAAGGAATAAACATCAAATAATTAAATACGAGACTCTTTACTCTATTAAATTAATTTTAATTGCTTGTACTGAAATTTTATTTTGTATCAATAAACTGCTTTTACAGATCTCTATAGATATCACCAGAATCTGGAAGATATTTCGGCTCCCAGTATTAGAAGATATGTATATAATTTCCTTAGTTGTTTTCCTAAACTTCGAAATGTCAACCTCGAAGTTTAGTCTACACCATGGAGATGTTATAGATAACTTACTGCCAAGTTATCATTTATTTTGCCATAGAGTCACAGATAGAGTCGTAGTTACATATCCATTCCTCAGTCTTCATCCATTATCCAAATCAGACGGTTTTCTCGAAAATCAATTATTATTTTATTTTGTTCGTAATTCCTTCTTTTTTTTAAAAGACTCATTCTCATCGTCTCATAATGATATACGTCTCATGATTTCTCGTGATTGTCATCAGTATTTACCGATTTCAGTAGTAAAAAAAATTCTATCTATGTGTCGAGACTGCAGGCCATGCTTTAAATTTTGATTTATATACTTATAAAAACATCTTTATACAGACGACACACAGCAAAATATATAAATACGCATTTTTGTAATAATAATAATATTTGTGCAATTCCTTAAATCACCCTCGACGACGTTGCTCGCTCGATCGAAGCCCTCACCAGCCACCTCAACACCGTTATCGGTGAGTGCTCTAGGGAGGTCCCAGCGGAGGATATTCGCCGCTAGGTCCTGCCTGAGAACGTGAAGAGGCTGATGACGACACGAAACGCAACCATTAGAGCCCACGATGCATTCCCCAACGCTGAACGCAAAGCCACCTTGAGCTACTACCACCGCTTGGTCAGGACGCGCATTAGCGAGCTGCGCGCACAACGTTGGCAAAGCTTATTAACCGAAATCTCACCGATCCACCAGGCCTACTGGGGGTTGGCGAGAAAGCTTAAATCCGACACCATCACCGTAATGCCTCCCCCTCAATAGAATCGATCTCCCGCCAGCATTCGAAGACGAGAAGAAGGCCGAATGATTGGCGGAGAGCCTCGCAGCACAGTGCACTCCCGCTAACGATCACGTGGATCCTGTCTACATCGCCGCGGTGGACCGCAAATTAGAACGTAGAAATTCCCTACTTCCGACCGACCCCCCCCCCCCTCTCTCGAGCCCGTTAAAGCCGCGGAGGTTAAGTCGATCATCAAGGGCCTCAAAGTGCGAAAGGCTCCCGGTGCTGACGGCATCAGCAACAGGGTCCTCAAGCACTTTTCTGTCCCGTTAGTTTATCTCTTAGTCAGCATCTTCAATGAAGCCTTGAGCAATTTGAGCAATTGTTCCTTCCCGGACGCCTGGAAGAGTGCCGACGTCATCGGCATTCACAAACCAGGCAAAAAGGCATCCGAGCTACCGTCCTATCAGTATCCTCAGCTCTCTGGGGAAGATCTACGAGCGAATCCTTCTGAATCGACTCCGATCCATCGCGAAAATCAAAAAACTCAAATCGGATGAGTAGTTCGGCTTTAGAGCAAGACTCTTTTGCCCTCAGCAAGTGCACCGCATCACGGAACACATCCTTAAGGGTTTCAATAGGAAACCAAAACCCCAAACCACGATGGCCGTCTTCCTAGACGAAGGCTTTTAACAAGGTCTGGCACGCCGGGCTGATATACAAGCTGTATCAGCTCGGGTTGCCAGATCGTCTTGTGCTTATAGTACACGACTACATCACCAGCCGGAGCTTCCGCTATCGTGTCGAGGGCAACCGATCATCCCCCCATCCCATCAGAGCCGGAGTCCCTAAGGGCTCCGTGCTATCTCCACATCTGTTCACGCTTTACACAAGCGATTTCCCCCGCATTCCCAAAGGCTCTCTTTGCGGACGACACCGCGATTTATACCACCGGATGGAATCCAACTATTCTACAAAGAGACATCCAACGAACGCCCCGAGCGCTCGATGGATGGTTCCGTAAGTGGCGAATAACGATTAATCCCGAGAAGAGCGTAGCGATGCGTTTCACTAACGGGGTTAAACGCTATTTCCCAATTAAACAAGTCACGATCAATGACCGACCCATACCGTGGGAAAAGTCAGTTAAATACTTAGGAGTCACCCTTGACTATTGACTCAACTTCAATGATCACATCAGTGCCATCCACAAAAGGGCGGCATTCTACCTATACCGCCTCTTGTTACTCCTAGGCAGGCACATTAAAATGTCTCATAGAAATAAGTTGACACTCTACAAAACTTGCGTCCGACCAACAATGACATACTCGTCCGTAGTATTTGCTCACGCCTCCCGCATTTCCATAGAGAAACTTCAGATTTTACAAAATAAATTCGTTCGCGGTGCACTAGATGCCCCCTGCTATCAGAGGAACATCGACCTGCACAGTGATGTCGAGCTTCCCTCGATAGTTCAAAATATGTAAAATGCCTCTCCCCGCTACTTTGACGCGGCATCCCATCACCTCAACCCCCTAGTAGTTCAGGCCTCTGACTACACGACAGACGCGACAACAGACGCACGGCCCCTTCGTAGACGCCCTAGAGACATCTTGAGCGATCCGGACGATGAAATCGCTGCCGCAGTGCAGGCAGCGATTGATTAGCCCACTCCGTCATCTTCACCATATTTCAACACAATTAGACACAGACACCGATCTCGCCGGATGCGAGGTCAAAGGTCCCGTAATTAATGTCGAATTTATTCGCCTTCGAGTTTCTTGCCGATTCTTCTCGAAGGTGTATTCCGAATCAGTGGTCAGTTATGCAATTCATTTAAAGTGCTCCAGCCATTTCATCAGGGCCCCCTCGATCACTACCTAACAGTAGAGATCGAGGGGTGTTTAGTTCGATACTCCCCAAGTAATCAATGACAACTGTCCAAGCCAAGGTTCGTACCCCCTGGGTGCCCTTGAGCAAGTGGCTAAAAACTTAACTTTGGCGTGCGCCTTCTGCGTCACGCATTGCGGCGGAGCGCTTTTGCGCCCGCCCCACCGTCCGGAGACGCTGCAGAGGTCAGCTATAGACCAACAGCACTAATCCTTTCTAAAAAAAAAAATCCTAGCCCGAAATTCATTCCATCGCCAGCAGCCGTCCAGTAAACATCTCTACTAGAACTCGCTCTCAAGACCTCTCCAGTCAGGAACAACTCAGGGTCCGAACCCTGAA
This sequence comes from Alsophila aescularia, assembly GCA_946251855.1. Lineage (NCBI taxonomy): Eukaryota > Metazoa > Arthropoda > Insecta > Lepidoptera > Geometridae > Alsophila > Alsophila aescularia. Next base: position 67,474,151 of record OX276377.1, on the reverse strand, counting down.
CCATGGCGACTTTTCTTCATCAACCCAGTGCCCGTTCCATCGACCAGACGAGCGCCATCGACCACGGTCGGTCACTTCCGACTTCCGCCTCAACTACAGTCCACTAATCAACTGGTGGCTGGCCGAGCGGTAACGCTCAGGAACAAAAGTCTTTTATGATAATTATATGAGCTAGGTTGAAGTTACAAGGGTATAGGTTGCAATGTATTACTCTGCTTTTATCGCCAGTGAACGAGAGAGGTTCAACATCTGATACAGAATAACAGTTTAAAATTATTTATGCAATTAGCATCTCGTGTCATGCACTATATATAACTAATCTTAGTTGAGTAAAGTTATAAGGGACTTGATAGCTTACTTGCACAGGTAGTGGCGATAAGTGATCATCAGATGATCACTTAATCTCATGTCGTCCGGGATACGGTCGTGGTCGGGTGAACTGATAGCTTTTAGGGCTTCTCCCAAATGCTTCCAGTCCACTATCGTCTTGGTCGGTGGTTGGGAGGATGGGATTGTCGGGTCGGGGCCTAGGCGCATTACGACTGGACGGTGGTCGGATTCTAGTTCTTGGAAAACTTCGATTGAGCGGAAACTAAGATTTATGTTCTTTAGGAGAGGTATGTCTAGTATGGTCAGGTAAATGGTCGGGATTTTTGGGGTAATGAGTCCACAATTTCGGGCTAAATCGTTCCTATATTTATATGGTCGATTCGCGCTATCGTCTCGCGGCGGTCGGCCGCAGCGCGGGTGGTGGGAATGGCAAGTGGTGTCTCTCGCTCGCACGTTCCCTCTCTCTCTCTCTCTCTCTCTCTCTCTCTCTCTCTCTCTCTCTATATATAGTCCTACTTTAGCCTTTTTAATTCTGTGTTTTTGTTGAGTCTATTACCTATGTCTTGTTCCTATTTAAATACCCACCTATTTCTCGCTCTCAAGGACTTTGATTAATTCCTTATTGCCTAACAAAGTTGTTCGCGACGACACTACTAGATAATGTTATATATACATATATATATATATATATGTATATATAACACATATATGTATATATATATATATATATATACTTAATCTATTTAACTTATATTATCATATTAAAACATTATCTAGTAGTGTCGTCGCGAACAACTTTGTTAGGCAATAAGGAATTAATCAAACGAATAATGTATAAGTAAGTTTTTTTATTGACCACCCGTTTCCAAGTTACAAGGCAATCCAGAAGAAAGGGCAAATAAACTGGATTGCATTATTTTCAAATGATTTGTTACTTTCTTTAATACAATGAATATTAATAGCTATGTTATAGTAACCATAGAAGGACGAATTGACAAGATAATAATATGTACATAAGAAACCTCTGTGTTTATACATTATTTTGATCAATTAGGACACATATTCACATAGTAACACACAGTAAACATTCAATCTAGACTTTCAGACTTTGTCTGTCCATAAAAATATAGGAACATTTTGTTTATCTAAAAAGAATCAAAAAGATCTAGATCGAAAATATACATTTAGACAAAACTTAGCTGTAGCCAATATAGCTTTGAAGGGCTTGATACAACAGCTAGGCCACCTTCTCACAGACATGATACAGTTTATTGATACAACAGCTAGGCCACCTTCTCACAGACATGATACAGTTTATTGATACAACAGCTAGGCCACCTTCTCACAGACATGATACAGTTTATTTTGTAGCACGGGAAACACAGAATTTACACTGGTACATAAAACGATCATTTTTACATAGATCACAAGCGGATATGTAAAAAGTTTTTCTTTTATTGGTTAAATTCTTTGACCATTTTCGTGCTGCACCACTGAATTATTTAGCTAAGAGCTCATTTCAGTCACTGGTCGTTTTATTGTTTCGTGTACATTCAAGGGACTCATACGTATTAATATTAATTGGATAATTAGTATGAAGTAGTAAATAGTGCGTTTAATTATTAAGTACTAGCTGTACCCGTGGCTTCGCACGCGTTGTCATTTCTCTATGTTAAAGGTACTATAAGTACTATCCCAAGACCTAAAATACCAATATACCAGCATTTGATCAAAATTCCTTCAGCCGTCAAAAAGTTTTTATCGATAGCTCGGCTTCTACTCATTGGAATGAGATACCAAGTACTCCAGTTTTTAAGTCAAACCTTAAGCTATCCAACAAAAACCGCATCGTAATCGGTGCAGTAGTTTTTACGTGATGCGCGAACAAAGATACAGTCAAACAGACAGATACTAATTTTAAAAATGTTATATTCTTGTTCAGTAGCTTATTTAAAGTACACTGCACCTTTTTTTTATTATCTTCTTTGTACAATTTTTTTCGTTTATATTGCTTTATTAGAAGTATACTAGATAGATATAGATTCATGTGCGAAGTTTCAGATTCTAAATTTACTATTCCATGAGTTTTTACCAGTAGGCTTGCGTCTGAATGATGTTGCATCGAAGCGGACTAACTATTCTCTTGACTCCCTGGCTTTAACTATCAAGGAGATTCTCTCCTTAGCGGTAGGCAAGATGAATGTGTAATCAAAACGCTTCGGTGCGTACATTGGAACATCTATATCTATACTGATACTATAATCTACAGGCTGGGTTTTTGAGACGAGACCGTAAGGGCAGGTACCTTAACCGTTATAGTTACAGGAAAACGTTTCTACGGGACCATCCATAACTTTTTGAGATATTCTGAATTTCATTCACAGATTTTGGAAAAAAATTACAGTCAGCAAGAAAATAGTAATTTTACACGAAAACTTTTTCTGATGCCAATTCATAATGTACCTCTATTATGAGTTCAATCAAACGCTCAAATCTGTACTCGCTATCGAGTCTCGTAACATTTTTGTATGAAATCTAGCGCAGCGCAACTAGCGGAACTATTTGTCACTATAAATCTATAGCTCTATTAAGTAAGAAATGTCTGTTACTCAATGGTGTGCATTAATCTACGAATAAATAATACTTATTCGTAGGCATTAATAAATAAATAAAGAGAGATGGCGCGGCACTAATCGGTTTTTATGAATTTTATTGCGTTTTGTATGGAGTTCTGCATCGCGCATAGGAAGTTTTGTATGGAGTTCTGCATCGCGCATAGGAAGTTCGGCTGACTCAACTTCAATAGAAATAGACAATACGTGAAGAACTGTAGATTTTACGCCCGTCATGCTGGCGCCTCCTTAGCATTTGTTTTTTTCTAAATATATGAAAAAGACAGAGAAAAAACAGCGGCTAGAAAACGCATTTTCATTTTGGTTTACCCGAATCTAGCTAGATGTCGTTGTAAGAGCCTTCATCGAGCAAGTGATTGTATTTCCATTTTAGATTAAATAGATTTGTTTTTTTTTGTTTGTTTGAATGTTTGTCAAAAACAAAAAATCTAATCTGTTTAAATAAAGTAAAATACGATTACAGTGACAAAAATATAATGTAACCATTATATTTATTTTATATTACTCAAAAAATACTGAACCGATTTTAAACATTCTTTCACCTATATAAAGCTACATTATCAACTAGTAACATGGGTGTCTATATTTTATTCGCTCCACTCACTCACGATGATGTATGGCAGTGAGTGACATAACTACTACAGTAACGTTAACTGACGATAGCCATTGTAGAAATAGTGACCCATAATACCAAAAACATGCATACTGAGAATCCATCTCACGAAAGAAGTAGCGGCAATAAGAGGAACTAACGTTGAACGCTTAAACATTTTTCACTTTTACAAGGAAACTAGCGCCGCGTCTATGAGACTTTTTTTAATAAGTCGGACTCTACCCACTGTACTGTCTTACCGGTCAGTCACGTAGATACTTTTGATTAGTTGTAACGTCAAGAGCATTTACTATTGCAGCTCGTGATAGTGGTACTGTTTCTTATAAAAATCAAAAGTCTATACCGGACCGGCTGAGGTTTGAGTACTAGAAAAGAACAGAAATTGCGAAAAACATTTCCCATACAGTTACAGGAAAACGTTCTCAAGTGACTGTCCTTAATTTATGAAGATATTTTGACCTCCATTCACAAACTTTATTAAAACCGTTCAGGCAACGAGAAAATAGGCAATTTACAAAAACTTATTTTAAATATTTATCATGTTTTATATAAGGATCGAAAGTCTGTACCGAATCTACTGAGGTTAGAGTAGTAGAAAAGTCAGAAATAAAAAAAAAACTTTTTCCATACATTTTGTACGAAATGAATAAAATAAAATTCTAATATCGTCAAAATACAAATTTTTCATAAATACGGCTCTAACGTGAGTTAATCCGATGGAGACTTTTTATCCTTGAAACAGGATCGATTGGCCTTATTTATTAATCGACTTCACAAGAGGAGACGGTCATATGTTCGGCTGTATGTTTTTTTGTTTGAAAGGAGATAAAAAAGAAAGGGTATACTCTCTAGGTGGTCCAATATAAATTGTATCAAAATTGGTTCAGCAGTTTTTCGAGAATTAATAGTTTTGTTGAGTAAATCCATTCGATTTTGGGTTTATATTGCCTTTATTTTGTGTTTATCTCTAAAATTTCTTAACCGATTTAGATGGTTGTTTTTTTATTCAAAAGGTTGTAGTCTTTTATAAACTTCATTAAAATTGGTTCAGAAGTTTTATTAGAAAATAAATTTGTTTTATAGTTTATGTTCTCTAATATCTTGGGATTCCTGAACCGAATTAGATGATGGTTTTTACTTGAGTAAGAAGACCTCTAGTATACAAAATTGGTTTAGTAGCTTTAAACAAGCTTTAATTTAATTCACTGTGTTATAATGTTTAGGAATGGATTGCAAGTCAATTTTGAACAGTTTAAGGACGTCCAAAGATGCTGAAGTTTTGCACATGGGTGTAGTTCTAATGACAATTAAAAACTACAGTAGTAGTAGTAGTATTAGTAGTAGTAGTAGTAGTCAAAGGAACTACACAATCGGATGATGGAATCCCTTCGAGTTTGGGCTCAATTGGTTTGTCTTGGTGAGTTCTCTGGTGTTATGTTGTATTCAGGGTCTGATGATGGAGCCGGAAGATAGTCACAGGAACTCAACACCAAAATGATGGAACCCTTTCGAGTTTAGGCTCATTTGGTTTGTCGTAACAGTAGAGATCGAGGGGTGTTTAGTTCGATTCTCCCCAAGTAATCAATGGCAACTGTCCAAGGCGAGGTTCGTACCCCCTGGGTGACCTTGAGCAAGTGGCCAAAAACTTAACTTTGGCGTGCGCCTTCTGCGTCACGCATTGCGGCGGAGCGCTTTTGCGCCCGCCCCATATCCTTTCTAAAAAAAAGCGGTCGCCTTCTGTCTTCGGTCTCCGGTCTCCCAGCTGCGCTCGCCCGCAGCTATCACTGGTCCAGTCCGCGCTCACTTCCCCGCATAGGCACTTGTGTCTAGCGGGGCGCTATCATCACACCCGACGGTTTAGCGAGGCAATCGCTCCTTACGGAGGGCTCTTGTCTCGGTAAGCCAGACGGTACCCGAGGGCTTGCTGTGGCAAACGTTCTTTTAAGAACGGTGCCTTGTCTCGGCAGTCGGAGGAGTCATCTCGGTGACAAACCTATTTATTTATTCCTTTGGACAAAACAAAAAATTCACCTTGGACTCTTCTAGTCGCAAATTAAATCCACAGTTTCGTGGATCAACTCGAGGAACGGTTGGGCGCTGACCCAAAGCGCTTGTTTCCACTCCTCTTCCAGGGGGGAAACAAGAATTTGGATGGGCGTGGGAAGTCATTCTCTTGTGTAGAGCACTAGAGAGCACCCACGTATCTCCCACCCACCCTTACCTTACCTCCTTCCCCTAGCGATTTGTTTGGACTGGTGCCTCCGGCTTGCCGGTCATCTTTTCTCGGTCGCTAGGAAAGCACACATCCCTCTGCACAATAAGATCGGCAGAGGGCCACACTAGGGACTCACTATAGGGACACCCCCTCTCTCTATCCCGACGGAGGGGACCAGGTTTAACAAACTCACTTCCCGGTTTACCCCCGGGTCGAAACTCACCCACGAAGTCCAATATGGACTCCAACCGACCCCTTACCGCTAAGGATGCCTGCAGAGGCTTCCTAAATTGGGCACAAGAATGCGGCCTTCTGTCGCGTTACGCCCGCGATCAACGCATCTCCTCCGAGCAGGAAAAACTCCTGCTCGACTTTTTCCGCCCCGCGTCTCCCTCCTTCGCTAAGCCCCGCGCTCCCCCCGCTCCCGTCGCGACAAAGGCTCCTAAAGCCACAAAAGCTGAAAACGCAGACAAGGCCGCTCGGGCCTCAAACTCAAAGTCCGATCGCAAATCGGACAGGCGCGCGTTGTCAGCCGGACCGCGCCGGTCTCGCTCTCCGATAATATGCCCCATCCCGGACTCCCCGGCCAGCCCCGATCCACCTCAGGCCTCCGAACCCGAGATGGAGGTCGAATCCCTACCCGCGAGCACGGACAACGGCTTCACCCTCGTCTCTAGGAAAGCGAAAGGAAAGCGTCCACATGACGATTCCTCTAGCGCGGACGCCCTTTCGGCCAAAGCGGCACGCCCTGCCTCCAGGGCGACGCCTCCTCCCACTCCGATAGCCGCCAACTCTGTGGCAAAAGAGCCTGTGAGGACCAAACTCCTGCCTCCCTTTTTCATTACTGAAAAAGAGAAGTGGGAAGTCCCTACCGCGTACGACCACCGCGAGATAACAAAGATCCTTCGCGACGAAGTCGTGCGTTTCTACACGTACGCCCGCGAAGGACAAAAACCCCTCCGTGTAGTATTGCGCGGTGTCCCCAGCGAACTTGAGACAGCGCTCATTTTCAAGGACCTTCAGTCTCAGGGATACCCCGTAGTGGAGGTACATCGATTATACAGGAGAAACCCCAAAACCCCCTCCCTCTTGTCCTTGTCATTCTTGAACGTACCCCGGAGGGGAAGGCCATCTTTAACATAAAAACGGTCTGCCACCTATCCGGGATCTACGTAGAGCCCCCAAACCGAAACGGAACACCCAGTCAGTGCCATAAATGCCAACTTTATGGCCACGTCGCGCGTTTTTGCTTTGGCCATCCCAGGTGCGTAAAGTGCCTGGGACGACATCCGATTGTACCTGCCCCCGCGATACTCCCGACCCACCCAGTTGCGTTCTTTGCAAGTCCGAAGGACACACCGCGAACTATCGCGGCTGTCCGAAGGCTCCAAGGAGCGTAAAAGGGCCCAGACGGCGAGCGACCTTCAGTCAGCCTCCAATCTCAGCACGTTTGCAGAGGTACACCCCTAAGGTGTCCTGCTAGAAGCTAGAATCTGACCACCGTCCCGTCGTTATGCGCCTAGGCCCCGACCTGACAGACCCATCCTCCCATCCACCGACAAAGACGATAGTGGACTGGAAGCGTTTGGGGGAAGCCCTAAAAGCTATCAGTTCACCCGACCTCGACCGTATCCCTGACGACATAATCACCCCCGATGACGTTGCTCGCTCGATCGATGCCCTCACCAGCCACCTCAACACCGTTATCGGTGAGTGCTCTAGGGAGGTCCCAGCAGAGGATATCCACCGCTGGGTCCTACCTGAGGACGTGAAGAGGCTGATGACGACACGAAACGCAGCCATTAGAGCCCACGATGCATTCCCCAACGCTGAACGCAAACCCCCCTTGAGCTACTACCACCGTTTGGTCAGGACGCGCATTAGCGAGCTGCGCGCACAGCGTTGGGAAGACTTACTATCCGAAATCTCGCCAACCCACCAGGCCTACTGGGGGCTGGCGAGAAAGCTTAAATCTGACACCATCACCGTAATGCCCCCTCTCAATAGAATCGATCTCCCGCCAGCATTCAAAGACGAGGAGAAGGCCGAATGCTTGGCGGAGAGCCTCGCAGCCCAGTGCACTCCCGCTAACGATCACGTTGATCCTGTCCACATCGCCGCGGTGGACCGCGAATTAGAACGTAGGAATTCTCTACTTCCGACCGACCCCCCCCCCCCCCCCTCGAGCCCGTTAAAGCCGCGGAGGTTGAGTCGATCATCAAGGGCCTCAAAGTTCGAAAGGCCCCCGGTGCTGACGGCGTCAGTAACAGGGTCCTCAAGCACTTTTCTGTCCCGTTAGTTTATCTCTTAGTCAGCATCTTCAATGCAGCCTTGAGCAATTGTTCCTGGGCTGATATACAAGCTGTATAACGATTAATCCCGAGAAGAGCGTAGCGATGCGTTTCACTTACGGGGTTAAATAGGCTATTTCCCAATTAAACAGGTCAGGATCAATGACCGACCCATACCGTGGGAAAAGTCAGTTAAATACTTAGGAGTCACCCTTGACTATCGACTCAACTTCAATGATCCACAAAAGGGCGGCATTCTACCTATACCGCCTCGTGTTACTCCTAGGCAGGCGAAGTAAAATGTCTCTTAGAAATAAGTTGACACTCTACAAAACCTGCGTCCGACCGACAATGACATACTCGTCCGTAGCATTTGCTCACGCATTCCCCTAGAGAAACTTCAGATTTTACAAAACAAATTCATTCGCGGTGCATTAGATGCCCCCTGGTATCAGAGGAACATCGACCTGCACAGTGATCTCGAGCTTCCCTCGATAGTTCAATATATGAAAAATGCCTCTCGCCGCTACTTTGACGCGGTACCCCATCACCCCAACCCCCTAGTAGTTCAGGCCCCTGACTACACGACAGACGCGACAACAGACGCGACAGCGTGCCTGCACTGCGTCGCTGCCGCAGTGCAGGCAGCAATTGATTCGCCCACTCCGTCGTCTTCACCATCTTTCAACACAATTAGACATCTGTGTCTAATCTGTGTCACCGACCTCGCCGGATGCGAGGTCGAAGGTCCCGTAATTAATGTCGACTTTATTCGCCTTCGAGTTTCTTGCCGATTCTTCTCGAAGGTGTATTCCGAATCGGTGGTCAGTTATGCAATTCATTTAAAGGGCTCCAGCCATTTCATGAGGATCATTACCTAACAGTAGAGATCAAGGGGTGTTTAGTTCGATACTCCCCAAGTAATCAATGGCAACTGTCCAACTGTCAAGCCGAGGTTCTTACCCCCTGGGTGCCCTTGAGCAAGTGGCCAAAAACTTAACTTTGGCGTGCGCCTTCTGCGTCACGCATTGCGGCGGAGTGCTTTTGCGCCCGCCCCACCGTCCGGTGACGCTGTTGAGGTCACTTATAGACCAACAGCACATACCGTTTCTAAAAATAAAATAAAAAAATGTGACTGTAAGGTGATCGAGTTCAGTACAAGTTTAGACGGCGAACAGTGAACAACTAGAAGTAAGAAAACCTATTGTGAAGAAAGAAGAAATACAGTCCATTAATAAAGAAGAAAAAGTGTTGTTTTGATTGAAGATCCTGTTAGGAACCCCACAAGTGGTCCTGTGTCGTTGAAGAGCTCCAGTTCATCATCAAGTGAAGTCCTCGTTCTTGGGCGGTTTGTCATTTTTTCCGCCCGGGAAAGGCATCGACGTCACCTCCCCGAACTAAGGAGGTGTGAAGTCTCTTGGTGCTCGGGTGATTTTTCTTGTTTCTCGCCCGAGTGCAGCATATCTACAAACGGAATCGCAGCGTCGACGTCACCTCCCCTCACTCAAGGAGGTGCGAAGTCTCTTGGTACTCGGGCGATTTTTCTTGTTTCGCGCCCGAGTGCAGCCTGCCTACAAACAAAAGTGTGCGGTACGACGTCACCTCCTCTCACTCAAGGAGGTGTGAAGTCTTGTCTCCGGTCGGTTTATCCTTGTTTCCCCACCCGAGACCAACCGCTGAAGTTAGAAGAACGAAGGCGCAGTATCGGCAGAAGAACACCGAACGGTGCGACGTCAGAAGGCGCCGTTGTCCGGCAGAAGAACACGGAACAGTGCGACGTCAGAACACGCCATTGTCCGGCAGAAGAACACCGAACGGTGTGACGTCAGAACACGCCGTAGTCCGACAGCAAAACACAGAAAGGGCGCGACGTCAGAAAACAACGCAGTTTATCCGCGGCCCTTGTGCTCAAGGCCACCTTGCGGTGTTAACACGGGACGAGCCTCGGGTTAACATTGCGAAAGCAGCGGTGTGGTGTGGTTGTGCGACACCACCAGTCCACAAGCGGACTGAATAGCACGGCTTCGCCTGTACGGGTGTTCGAATTAGTGCGGGGGCTGGACTGTAGGCACTGCCGACGGCGGTCGGCATTTCCAACCGACTGCCTGAGCACCCCGTTCCTGCTTACTCCCCTCTGCAGGGTAGCACCAAACCTATCCTATCCTTACCATCCATCCCCGAAGGAGCGAACGCCGGCGACGAGCTCAGCTCGGTCCGTGCACCTCCTCATTCAGGTCAGCAAGGGACGTAGGGAGGTAGGTCATTAGGGGCGTCAAGTGCCAAGTTAGGGCGTTAGGGGCGTCAACTGCCGTGTTAGGGTCATTAGGGGGCGACAAGAGCTGAAGATGGCACACTCGACGAGAAGCAAGAAGGCAGCGGAGGAACTCCGGGTGTTTGAAGATTCACCGGTATCCCCGTCCGTACCAACGACCGTCGAAACCGCGACCGCGCTCGAGCCACACACGACCGAGGCAGTACCACCGCGTTCCGCAAACCGCGACATTAACGCCACCGGTGCGCGGCGCGGTACGTTTACGCCACAGAACCCGTAAACGTACCGCGCCGCGCTCCATCGTTACGTTCCGTTAAGTCCGCCGCCAGCGAATCAGCGCGCATCAAACAAGCGAATACGATGCGGAGCAGAGAATCGCCGAGATTCAACGCAAGGAGATGCAGTTGGAAGTTATGCTGATCAAGAAGAAGCTGGCCGCCGAAGTGGCTACAATTCGGGACGAAACGGACAGAGAAAGTGTAATAGCAGCAGAAGATCCCGTGGAGACGCAGCATCGCGTGAAAGATTGGCTGCAGCAGAGTCAACAACGGGGGGAGTTCAGAGAACTCGAAACACACGATAGCACACAGAGATATCCGTCAGATACACTCACACACGAGAGAGAGATGGAGCGATACCCGTATACAACGCGAGAGAGAGAGACAGACCGATATCCACCAACTACGCCTCACAGAGTTACGTTTGGAGCGACGGAGAGAGGTAGATCGCCTACGCCTACGAGAGTGAGAGAGAGGGGAATGGACAGATTAGCCGAAACACTCGAACGTATGGCTAGAGGCCGGGCGCCACCGAAACAAACGCAAGATCTGCCCATATTCAGCGGACAAGTTGGAGAATGGCTACCGTTCAAAGCCGCGATGAGAGAATCTACGACTCTACACGGATTTACGCCTGCTGAGAATTTAGCGCGTCTCAGATCATGCCTGCGGGGAGACGCAAAAGAGATGGTGTCCGCGCTATTATACACAGCCGCCGACCCGATGGTCATTATGAAAACACTCGAAAAGTGGTCCCGGAAGTTATAATAGACAGAGCAATGGAGGACATCAAAAAGCTGCCGCGACTGGGGGGAGCTGCGAGCGAGCTTAATGTGTTCGCTATCAAGCTACAAAACATCGTGACTGTCATCTCAAGTTTGGACGAGAGAGGATGTCTACAGAATCCGATGTTAGTACGGCACGTGATCGAGAAGCTAAACCCTCATGAGAAATCGAAATGGTGCGATTTCGCCGAAGAGTACGGGTCACGAAGCTAACCGGAAATTGTGACGTTATCGAAGTTCCTGATGCGCGAAGCCGACAGAGCCATGCGTCATTCATATTCGTGTACGGCACCACCGGGACCCAGCTCATACAAACAAGCACAGCCTCAACAAAACGGACGTAACCGCGCAGCTAAGGTGTATGCTACAACAGAAGAAACGGATGGGGAAAAGATGTGTTTCTGTTGCGGAGCTCCACACCCGACAATAAAATGTCAGAAACTCGCGGACATGCTCTTACCCAAACGATGGGAATGGGCGAAAGAGGCTCACGTGTGCTTTCAGTGCCTGGATAGCATGCACAGACGTTTCCAGTGCAAAGTGAAAAAATGTGGAGTAAAGGAATGTCGCCGACCTCATCACGCTCTGCTCCATATGACGGAAGGAGAAAATATAAAAACTAAACAGAGCGAAGAAACCGTGAAAGCAGCGACCGCGCACGTATCAATGGAAAGCACCAAAGTACTTCTCAAAGTATGTCCGATAACGATAAGGGGACATGACGGCAAGAAGATTGACACGTACACACTGTTAGATGAGGGATCGACCATTACTCTCATCGACGAAGAGATAGCGAAGTCTATCGGGGCACGGGGCCCAACGAAAGCGCTGCACATACATGGAGCCACGTCCAGTCAGCGCGAACCCGAAAGCCAGATAATCGATATCGAGATACGAGGCCAAGGTCACGCCGGTTATCAGCCAGTACGGGCGCGTACCGTACGGAACCTGACATTGGGAAGTCAGTCGGTAAATATCGATTTACTGAAACAGGCGCACTTACGGGAGCTTCGACCAGACGACGTATGCTATACGAACGCGAGGCCGCGCATGTTGATCGGAGCCGACAACTGGCACCTTATAGTAACGTGGAAGTTACGGATGGGTAGGAGGAACCAACTGGGAGCAGCACTCACTCGCCTCGGATGAACGGTCACCGGACCAGCACCGAGAAACGTCGTGACGCAGGAAAACAGAGTATTCCACGTACACACCGAGCAGGAGTCCGTAGTGACCGAGCGAGATGACTCATTACGCGAGAAAGAGACAAAACATCGCGTAACCCAGAACTTCCTACAGCACGGAGACGATCGGTCGAAGCCACCATCGACGATTATGACGTCAGCGATATTAGATGCACGCAGCTCGCCTGTTATGACGGGTCGCGCGCGAGATAGGAACGCGAGCGACTTTAGCGAAAGTCACCCGCGTGCCTACGACGCCATAACGCAAAAACACTGCACGGACGATGAGGCGGATAATTTCGACACGAAGGAAATCGTCGAACATACCATCCAAGAAGTAACCGTAACCGAAGTACACGGAAAAGCAGGTTCGGGGTTAGTGGACGGGAGTAAGAGTCGTCCGCAACTGCTACTTGAGCCAGCAACCGAAGACCAAACAAGGTTGGTTATGATTACTTCTTATTTAATTGTGTTTTAAAAATATAAACAAGTAAAATTTGAGTACAAAAGCTGATCAATAATATTATCAATGTGCTAAAATGTATGTGGAAATGTTATCCAAGTGTAAAACCACGCAATTGTGACAAAAACCGTGACAATAACAGGACAATCTTAAATGTGAACTCTTAAATTTTGACATGAATTCTGGACAGTCAAAATAAAACTGTGAGTTTAGTCTTAATAAAACGCATTTCTAGACCTACGCAGTGACATTTTCCAGGACTAAATATACAATTAACAAAATTAATAATTATATTTCAAGTTAGTGGGTGAATGCAGATTGTTTTACTACCGTCGAAAAATAATAGAACTCAGCTGATTCATAGGAGCAGACAACCAATTTCGCAACAATTGTCATATGTAACTTTGGTCTAGTGGTCGACGCGACGGGGGAGTATCTACACTACACACACAATAAGTTCTAATCAACAAGGCACGTCTTCAGATAAGTACAAGTTTAATAATAATAAACATATAACTATAATACCTGCTACACTACACACACAATAAGTTCTAATCAACAAGGCACGTCTTCAGATAAGTACAAGTTTAATAATAATAAACATATAACTATAATACCAGCTACACTACACACACAATAAGTACTAATCAACAAGGCACGTCTTCAGATAAGTACAAGTTTAATAATAATAAACATATAACTATAATACCAGCTACACTACACACACAATAAATACTAATCAACAAGGCACGTCTTCAGATAAGTACAAGTTTAATAATAATAAACATATAACTATAATACCAGCTACACTACACACACAATAAGTTCTAATCAACAAGGCACGTCTTCAGATAAGTACAAGTTTAATAATAATAAACATATAACTATAATACCAGCTACACTACACACACAATAAGTTCTAATCAACAAGGCACGTCTTCAGATAAGTACAAGTTTAATAATAATAAACATATAACTATAATACCAGCTACACTACACACACAATAAGTACTAATCAACAAGGCACGTCTTCAGATAAGTACAAGTTTAATAATAATAAACATATAACTATAATACCAGCTACACTACACACACAATAAGTTCTAATCAACAAGGCACGTCTTCAGATAAGTACAAGTTTAATAATAATAAACATATAACTATAATACCAGCTACACTACACACACAATAAGTTCTAATCAACAAGGCACGTCTTCAGATAAGTACAAGTTTAATAATAATAAACATATAACTATAATACCAGCTACACTACACACACAATAAGTACTAATCAACAAGGCACGTCTTCAGATAAGTACAAGTTTTTAACCAACAGCTTAAAAGTTGTCAGAGACTGTGCTCGTCTTATTGGAAGTGGAAGGGACCGACGCATATGTAGTTTTAAATTCAAAATTATGATCAAAAGATTTTTCTTGGCTATTGGGCGTGGCTATTGAATGTGTATGTGTGTAGTGTGTGTGTGTTAATTACGATGACTTTACTCGTAGTATAAGTAACATACAAATACACTGAAATTTGGTGAAGCAGTAACCAAATGTTTTACTGCAACGGGAAGTGTGACACGATGAGAATACGAAAAATAATGTTAATTTTTGGTATTATTTTTGCGTCTATTCTGAAAAGCCTTATTTATTTTGTAGCCTAATAAATGTTTAATCCTCCAATTCAAAAAAACTGTTTCTATCTTAAACCGTTAAGGAAATATAACTGTGTGACCATCAAAATTGAACTTCGATGAGAATTACCCACATGCTGACGGGTTTTCAATTTAGTAATTCAACAAAATTATAAAATAATTCAGTTTTATTTTTAATATGTGAGAAAAACAAACTATAATGATTTCATGAAGGAAAATAGAGCTGGTTGTTCTACTAATCACCCAGGCACCAGATTATCTAACTAATAGTTGAAGGTAGAGCTTAGCTTATAGTCTGGGGAGTTCAGAACTGAAATGTGAAGATACTTAGGTCTTGTACAAGTGCCTCAGGAAATCAAATTTTATAAAAAAAAATGTATAGATATGCTCATTACATATTATTATCCAGTCCATACAATTTTTAGATTCAAATATTTATTTCACCAAATGATAGAAAATAATATTTGAATTTCAGATTAATCTGAGCATATTAGTTTCATAGTTTATGTAGGTCTTTAACGCAGTACCTATTTTAACTCTATTTAGTCGACTATATAGTAGTCTAATACCCCAACTTAGTGAACCCATGAAAATCACGAACAGTACCGCCGCACAAGTCAAACTTAGGAGTAGCTTTCTCTGTTAGCTTCCTTTCTCCTGTTTAGCAGAGCTGCTTAGTTTTCAGTTAAGAAGTTAAGCTGATGCTGTCTGAATTTTAGCTATGGTTACAGATGTTTGTCACTTCAGTGGTCTTCTCATAATAATCATAGTGTAAAAGGTAGTTATGTTCCAGCCACAGGGTCGAGTCATCCAAGTACATCCATAAAGTGCAGCGTTGCACTTTCGGGTAGCGCGACCGCTCCAATGTGTGTGGGCGATGTTTAGACTAGAGCTTAGCGATAAGGATTGTTCGTAAGGCGAAATGTAACTTTTAATTTCATTAATTAAATCAGTCGTCTTCCAACTCAGACGTCTCTACATTTTGGTTTCAATATTTAGTTTTTAAAAAACCTTCGAGCGCTTCCTTAAACATGACTAGGTAGTCTCAGCAAAATTATGTAAATAATGATACATTGTTAGCATGAGTGTAGATGATGAATCCATTACGGCGGATACGTCACTACGTGCTTTGATAGCGTACAGAACACTTGCGAGCAGGCACTGACTAGGTATACTGCCAGGCTGCCCGAGGGCCTCTGGAATGGCCTAACGACTGCTAACAGCCGAGAACGACATATTATAGTGCCCTCCGAAGCACGGAGCGATAGAAAACCGCACATAGCTTAGAAAAGTCATTGGTGATGAACCGAGGAGCAAATCCAGTATCGTTGGACTCTATCTCAACTTGCTAGGCTACGATAGCTCTAATCTGTAATCTGTTCAAATCTTCTATCTGTCTATATATGTCTTCTATATGTTCCTATATCTATATTATATAGATAAAAATCAATTGCTGTGCATTAGTCACGCAAAAACTCATTGTATGTGTGTGTATGCATGTGTGTGTGTGAGTGTGTGTATGTGTGTGATTGTGTGTGTGTGTGTGTGTGTGTGTGTGTGTGTGTGAGGGTGTGTGTGTGTGTGTGTTTATCATGATGAAATTTGGTATCGAGATAGCTTATACTCTGGACATATGGGATACTTTTGATAACCATTATCATCCACGCGGGTGAAATCGCGGGGCGCAGCTAGTAAATAAATAACTATAAATATATTCGAGGATAATTCACAACAATTACCTAACCCCAAACTAGTTATTGCTACGCGTATTAGGCGACGGATCAACATACACAAATAAGATTATTACAACCTGACTCGGAAATCAACATATCTGATCATCGCACAAATGATTGCACTTTGCGGGATTCAAATCCACGACGGTTGATTGATTTCGTGGTCAGAGTCACTAACCACTCGGATAACCGGTCATCACCAAAACCAAAGAATATGTTAAAACACTACGACACGTACCAAATTCGTCCATGTCTTCGAGCGCACTGTCTCAAGTATAGGCGGGCGTGTTGTCTGCCACGGTGCCGGGTAGGGACAGGCGGCCGGCTGGCCCGGGGCCAAGCCGCGCAGAGAGGTGTGCCACCCTACATGATTTATGTTGCTTTGGCCGTTCCTAACACTTCCACTTAAGGGAGAAAGTCCGAGAAAATATCGCAGTATTCATTATATTTTTCAACGTCAAACTAGCTTTTGCCCCAAAACTGCTCTAAATTTTTGTATCTGTTTGCAACATAGCAGATAAGAAGATTCATATATGAACCATGGTGAAAGAAATATAGCTCAAGTAAGTTGGTCAGAAAACTTGGTAAGATGTGGTAATGGCAGTTGAAGGAAGTACCAAAATATGGTCTAATTCTTGACAAAATATGTTCACTGGTATTACTCGTATAATTGTTTGGTTTTCAGTTTCATTTTTCTTCATTGCTCTTATATTCTTTACTCAAACAATACTAGTAATGTGGTCATTATTTCGACAACCTTCTTTGGGAAAAGTCAACCTTGCCGCGCTGCTTGAATAGGCGCCAGCAAAGTCGTATGGAATTTCATTATTGTCGTGTTTTGCGGCCAGCAATTTCCTTTGAAAATCCATTATTGTCGTCTTTTGTCGTAGAACTATTATTTATTCCGTGGGTTCGTTAACTCCGAACGCGAAAAGAGATGCGTTGTAGCTCCCAGACGAATGGACCAATTTTGATGTTTTTTTTCTGTTTGAAAGCTGATGTGATCGTGATTGTTGTTGTTTTTGTTTCTGTTTCTGTTATTGTTTTTGTTTCTGTTGTTGTGATCGTTGTTGTTGCATTGTTTGAGTAAATTCTTATTATACTAAGCTGGTTTTATTTAAATTCCTTGCATTGTTTGAGTAAAGCACTATACAAGCCTTGGTCCGCAATGACTGCCCTGCTGGCCATGCTATGATGGCCTCGAGCTTTGCTTAGTTAAGTTCTCGGCCTTTAAGCTTGACCATCATTGCAGCCCTTGCTGACCGCGCTGTGATGGCCTCAAACTTAACTTAGCTACGCTCTCGACCATCATCATCGCTGCCAGCAACGCAGTCATTACAGTACGCGGCAGTAATGTACTATTATTGTACACATCAATCATTACAAAGTAAATAGATTTTATAAAATATGTACAACGGTGCTGTAGTAACGTATCTACAACCTGTTCCAAGAAAATAACTTTAAATGCCTTTTACGAGCTAAAAACAGTTAAAAGTTATAACTGTTCCAATATTCGAACTTCGCCTTAACTGGCAAAGGAAATGCAGATTTGAGTTCACACCACCCCGTGCCAATGGAAATTTTCTCACATACTTACCTACTTACTTATCGGAGCGACACTTCGGTCTACTTAGGAGTGTAATAATTGATGAAAGGAAGGACGGTGTTTTCTCAATTGTGATATTTGTTTCATGTGTTGTAGTAATGTGACGACGTCATCCTCTTTCTTCATAAGCAAACATGTTTCATAGTCTGTCACAGTATTGTCGACACATTCATGTTCTAAAATTCAAAGGACCTGTCTTTCGGACATTGCCTAGCATTGACAAAACGCTGCTTTTCCCCTATCCTTGTAAAAACCGTAAAAACTGAGTAAATACGATATGTAGGATGTCCCAGGAAGTAGTGATAAGTGGAGGTCCCGAGGTAGATCACTTCCAGGGGTACCCAAATAACCCCTATGTATTTTCTGCGATTTTTTATATTATCGGAGTAATTCCATTTTGTTTTTTTTTCACTGAACTTCAAATTTCCACATAAACTTAGTAATTTTGACCAAACTAACAATAGTATTCAGTTGATTTTTAGTACGCTGGTAGTCCAGTAGTGACCTTTTTATGAAACACCAAAACCATATTGTAATTAAAAAAGTAATAAAAAAATAAAAGAATAACTTCAAATTTTGTTCAAAGCAAAATATCTCTTCAAAGTTTGGAGATACGTAACATATAAGAAAAAAATGAGTTTTTTTTTGTTCTAATCTTAAAAACTTCTTCAATTCACTGGCAATAAAATAGTTTACATTTGATTGGCCTAAACTTATGGCAACACAGCGTAAAGTAACTTCATAAGTGGAAAGGTCAAAATTTTCATTGTAACGATATAGTGGAGTGAGGTTGGGTTTGGATGTATGAGGATGGGTTGGGATGGGTGGGGATGTGTAGGAATAGATGACCTATCCCCACTTATCTCCACCTGTCCTCATCCATCCCAAGCCATCACCACCCATTTCCACTTATTACCACACATTTCCACTTTTCTAAGACAGAAACAAAAAAAAACTCTATATTTTTATGTTAAGGACCTACAAACTTTGAAGAGATATTTTGCTATGAACAAAGTTTGCAGTTTTTATTTTATTTTTGTATTGTTTTTTTTTAATTCCAAAATAATTTTGATGTTTCATAAAAAGGTCACTACTGAACTACCAACATACAAAAAAATGACTGAATACTATTGTCAGTTTGGTCAAAATTACTAAGTTTATGTTAAAATCTGGAGTTTTGTGTAAAAAAAAAAATACTAAAATGGAATAACTCCGAAAATATCAATAATCGCGGAACATACATGGGTGTTTTTGGGTACCCCTGAAAGTGATCTAGCTCGGGATCTCCTCTTATCACTACTTCCTAGGACACCCTGTATATACCTGCCCATAATACGTTTAATTTTTTAATCAAGGTTAACTGAACATAGCTGAAGGAAATATGTGTATATAATATGCAGTGGACGGAATCTATGCTATGCAACCGTGAAGGTGATCAAATGAAGATTTGCAGCTACGAATTCTCCGCTGTTCGTTGAAGGAGGACCCGGCACAGAACTAGGTGCTGTTTGGGCAGCTAAGCTAGAAGTCTGTTGAAGGAGGACCCGGCACAGAACTAGGTGCTGTTTGGGCAGCTAATCTAGAAGTCTGTTGAAGGAGGACCCGGCACAGAACTAGGTGCTGTTTGGGCAGCTAAGCTAGAAGTCTGTTGAAGGAGGACCCGGCACAGAACTAGGTGCTGTTTGGGCAGCTAAGCTAGAAGTCTGTTGAAGGAGGACCCGGCACAGAACTAGGTGCTGTTTGGGCAGCTAAGCTAGAAGTCTGTTGAAGGAGGACCCGGCACAGAACTAGGTGCTGTTTGGGCAGCTAAGCTAGAAGTCTGTTGAAGGAGGACCCGGCACAGAACTAGGTGCTGTTTGGGCAGCTAAGCTAGAAGTCTGTCGAATTCTATACTCATCTGCTACGTCCGGTAACTTTTACATTCATCCGCTACGCTACCTTTTCTTCCATTACCTATGACTTTAATGTTATCCGCTGAGCGTCAGTACCTGGGCTCGTAGAACAACCCCTAGGACCGCCTCGCGACAGTAACAAAAACTAGTTTCTACCATTAACTACACAAGACAAGCATCTTAATTTCCGTCAGAATTCTACAAATACAGCACAGATCAATAATATCTAATTAATTCTTATAACTATGAAATATTTCATGCCTCAATGAAAATCAGTATAGTTCCGCTCACATAACCAAAACGGGCAACATTTTGCATAATGAACTCTATGTCAAAAATAACCTTAGTTAACATGCTTTACAACAATAAAACAGAGAAACACGCTCATGAAAATGATGACAAAAAAAATTAAGCCATTAATCAACATTTTTGCGAGACCTTACGAAAGCAAAGACGTCAAGCGTAATAAAAATATTTAAAAGTAGGCAGAGAGGAGTTTTTATTGTCTCCATCGTCGGCGAGACATATTATTGTACTTCACGCTTGAAGTATTCGTCAGACGATCAGGTTCCTCTCATTCAGATTTTCCTTGCGATGTGATATTTATTACGTATCTACAGGACCTTCGCCGCTTGTACACGCATTATTGCGAGAAGGCAACATGATTATTATAACATGAAACCCGGGAACCTCCGGTTATGAAAATTGTTTAATTTGTTTTCAGCAATCTGAATCAAGGATGTAACAATCGGTGAGCCAAATTTTCTAGTGGTGTCTTTTGTAATATTGTTATTTAATTGAGCTGAGTCCACTGTAGTAGTCGTAACTACGTTTTAAATTCTGCTTGAGACATTCAAAAGGTAAAATTACTAAGGGTATAGAGATCTCTATCATATCCTTCAGTTAATCGAGCTTTTCAATAAATGTAGTTTAGAATGAATCACCCTTCAGACATACTGTCGGTACATTGTAGAGTACACGTATATTTACATTTATGCCCAATACCTCTTTCGTAGATATATGCACAAATTAGGTGCATTGACTGGACTAAGCTTTCTTCAATCCCTTCTCTATTGAATCAAAAGTACATAGACCAGTACAGTACAAGATGGCTACCTCAAGTACATAGACCAGTACAGTACAAGATGGCTACCTCAAGCGCAAACAACTAGCTAATTTATTTTGAACTCACATTTCCCATAAATTTGTAGCTGCAGCCTGGACAGAGCACAGGCGGAGAGTAATGGCGCCACCTAGATAAAGCCGGCATTAAGGGAATACTCTAAGGAATTTATAATGTTGAGCCCCAAAATAAAAACATAATCCCCGGGGCCGCGGATGCATAATTAAGCAGTTAGTCTGTGGTCGCGGATTACTAACTAAAAAATTCTCATTTGCACATTTATGAACTCTAACGTCGTCTAAATAAAGGTCATAATGATGTAAATGAGGGAGCCGAAAAGCTTGCGATAGTGTCATTGTCCCGCTCAGCGTTGTAATTTTTCAAAGTGTCCCGGAATCGTAGCGTAGTTTTAGCATTGTTCGCTAGGGAAGGCTTTTATTACCTGTATTCTGTTGGACGGGCACGGTGTGTGGGCGTCGATGTATACCGCTATTTGCATCCTGATAAACTTGTCCGAATTACTGCAGCCGGTTTGTTTAAATAAAAGCAACAAGAGAAAAAAACTGAAAACTGTGCCATTTAATCTGACTACTCCTTTTTTGTGTACTTTCCGACCTTTTAATATTTTATCCGAGCTGCGATGAGATGAATTCACAAAATATTTTCAATGGTTGTATTTTTGAGAACTCAAAAACGGAAGTCGTTTCTTATTTCCCCGCTACCAAGTTGAAACACAGACATTCTTACTTAACTTTATATTAAAATATGTGATATTGGTGCGTTTCCCACTATAGGTAATTAGGTCTTGTCTGAACCAAATTCCAATGGGGCCAGAATGTTGTACAAGTTGATGTTTTAACGAATTAACTTTTGTACCATTCCGACTACAACCAATTTTTTATTTTTTATTTACCTCCTTAAGAGTTTTATTTAAATTATATTATTGTTTCTTTATATTGTTCATGAAAATGTAACAAAAAATTGTGCCTACAATATATACAAAAACAATATACAATATACCTACAATATATATAAAAGCTACATAATAATATGCAGTATCCGTCAGAAAGCCAAGTCATAACTCCCGGATTACTGCGCGGCCGTATTGTCGGATTCAATGCGTTAGTTATAGAACGGCGAATTCACCCTCCCTCTACTTGGATCCATAGCTCGGGTCCACATGTGGATCCGTGGACAAATTCATTGGTGGTAGTAACTGTAGCCCAGAGTAACATACGTCTTTGTAGTAACCAATGTGTGTATAGTAACGTAGTCTCAGTGGTATAGTATTTAAACACACCGATACATTTGCTACAACTCGAGATAGATTCGTGTTTCAAGACTTAGATTCGGAAATACACCCGTAAGAGATACGAGCTTCAAGAAACTCAACAGCGATGTAATTTTTCCATATTAAAAATTGTTAATTCTTTATTTTATCAAATACCAAAAATTATAATACACTCATACATTTAAATTACAAATATAAAAGGTAACAGTGAGAATGAGATGTCTCAAATCATTAAACCATCAAACTGGGAAAAATAAAATAAAAATTCTAACTTTGTATGTTGTTTATAACAACATGACATTATGTCATGATCTCATGACATGTTGTAGTCATGAGACATCTCACAAAGCACTTTGAACATTTTATTCACTTAACATAATTATAGAAGTGATCACCTATTATTATCATGGAGCTTGGAGACATCAGGTCATGCATATCTGTCAGTGTTATAATCATTTGCATTATAATATGCTTTCTTGAGACACACTATATTATGTACTGTGCTTGAGATTTACTTTAACAAATGTTTTAAATCTATGCATTGATATTTGATCAATGCCGTCAGGTAACTTATCATACAACCGTATACAGTTCTGTGGGATGGATATACGAAGCTTAAAAGACAATTGCTACTGTTTGTATATGAGAATTATATATTTTTGAAATGGTATTTTAAATACCTTCGTTTTGATACCCGACTCGATAGGTTCTGGTAATTTTTTGTTAGTTCGGAAATTCATTATGGCAGCTGTAAGCCACCATATTAGTTTTCTTGACACTTCATATATTCTATAGCACTTTAACCTTTTAGTACTTGCTTATCAATTTAGTAATTTCTTCTCTTTGGAAGTGCGCTCACAAATAGAAAAATATTTAGAAAAGTAAAAAGGCATTACGTAGTTTTTTTTTACTTTTCAAGGAGTTTTCCCGGATAATAATGGAGAATGGGATGTGTGGGAGCGAAAAACGATCTCACTGCTCCAAGCCAACCTCACCTGCATGCGGTCATCCTGCTAGATAACGAACGACGCTCTGGCAACCGACATACGGCAGTATAACCATCACATTACAAGCGTAGCCAAATGACACAGGCCCGTGACGGGCAGCAGCGTCACCAGTGCGAGAAGCTACGCCCTGCGCTCGCCAACCCGCATGCCCAGTGTGGCAATTATGGGCAAAACCTCCAATATGATCGCCACAATCAAAAAAAGGGCCCCAGTTCCCGGTCGCCCTGCTAGTCCTGACCAAGGTGGCGGTAAAAAAATGGCAGGGCAGGGGGCGCGAAGAATCCCCGGGCTACCGTAGGTCACCCCAAACAAAAACAAATGACCCTGGCTACGTACAACAGACGATTGATTAGGCTTGACGAGTACATGGCGCAACTCGAGACGGAGCTTACGAACATCAGGTGGCACATTCTAGGGCTAAGTGAAGTCTGAAGAGAGGAAGAGGACACAATAACCCTGGAATCGGGCTACCTATTCTACTTCCGAGAGGGCGATCAGCAGTCTCAGGAGGCGTGGGGTTCTTCGTCAATAAAATACTCAATGATAATGTTGTAGAAGTATCCAGTGTGTCGACCAGGGTAGCGTACCTGATTCTTAAGCTGAATGAAAGGTAAAGCCATAAGTACAGGTTTATGCATCGACCTCGGCACACTTGGATGATGAGGTAGAAGATATGTTTGATGACATTTCTTCGACCCTACATAACACTACAATGGCCCACTTTAACGTTATCATGGGAGACTTTAACGCCAAAGTGGGAGTACAGACTTGCAGTGAATCAAGAATAGGAAAATCATATCCAAAAAATATGCAGGAAGCTAGGCAGTGCGTGCTTCGCGCTCAGTACGGTATCCCGAGTGGTGTGCGCGGATAAATATATAAATTGTATATTGATCATGTTCATACTATGTGTGGGCAAAAATTTTTGCTTGACATGATTTATTTTTTGTTGACCTATAATGACATATTTTTTTAAATTATATTAATTATTTTATTTTAATTTTAATTATTTGTATGTATTAGGTAACTATACAAATAATTGTTTAATTTCTTGAATTTTTATACCTCCATGACTTGTAAATATGTTTTATGAATATATTAACATGACTTTGAAGTGGCGTGTACTACGAGGAAACGCACTCAATCTCGTAAAATCCTACCTTTCAAACAGAAAACAGATTACTGAAATAAGTAGACTAAATTCAAAGACAAAAATTGAAAACAAACACTCATCAAAATGCAGGGTTGTAAGGTATGGAGTACCGCAGGGAAGTATTTTAGGACCCCTATTGTTCTTAATCTACATAAATGATTTGCCCAAAGTTATTGAACATCCTATGGTTCTATATGCTGATGATAGTACTGCTATTTTTACAGACAATAATGGCCATGGTTACGAAAATGAAATTAACAAATCACTAGCATCTATCATTGATTGGTTACAAAGTAACAACCTCAAAATAAATCTTGACAAAACACATTTAATGACATTTCAAAATAAAAATTCAAAATTTGACATCCTTAATATTAATTACCTTGACAAACAAATAAAAGAAATACAATGTACAACATTTTTAGGTATTCACATTGATGCAAAGCTATCATGGAAACCACACGTACAGCATGTGTGTAGTAAGCTTAACCAGTTTTCTTATGCTCTATACATGCTGGAGAAAGTAGCCAATGACGATGCGCTATTAACAGCTTATCATGCATATGTGGGCTCCGCACTGAAATATGGAATTTTATTTTGGGCAAACTCCACAGATAAGGAATTAGCATTCAAAGCACAAAAAAAATGTATACGGTCAATGTGCAAAATCCAACAGATGGATTCCTGCAAGCCATATTTTCAAAAACTTAAAATTTTAACTCTTCCTTCGATGTATATCTATGAATGTATATCTATGGCTATATTATTGAAAAAGAACCTCAATAAATATGAGACGCTGAACAGTAAGCGACATAAAAATAGATTAAGATTAGCAAAGTGTAAAACGACCATGTTCAGCAAAAGCACTTTCTCTATGGGAGCTAAAATCTATAATAAAATACCTGAGTGCCTCAAAAAAATTGAATGTCTTAACATTTTTAAAAATAAATTAAAAAGGTTCCTTATCGAAAAGGCATACTATTCTATTATTGAATTTATTAATGATAAGACATAATATAATATGAATTTATTTAATCATGTATAATTTATAATAATATTGACTGACATTTTCTCTTTCTGTTTTTAAGTTTCTTTGACGTTTTTATATGTACATGTAGTGTTTAGTTTTTATGAAGTAATTTTGAAAATAATAACCAAAGGAAATGTAACCTAGATTTAATAATTTATGTAATACGAGTATATGTAATTTTGCACACCTAACGGTTCAAATGTGGCGTTCTATATAATTAAAGTAACATCTCATGTACCCATATTTATGCAAATAAAAGTAATTTGAATTTGAATTTGAATTTGAAAGTATACCGAAATATCATTCGACTTTGCTTGTGGGACGGATATACAAAAAGTCGGATAGTTTGTCCGTTGAAAAAATTAAACTTTCATCTGGTAAATGGGCCTTGAGTGATACTGGTTTTAGCATTCGGATTTGCCTGACGACGGGTCAGAGGATAGGTATCACTCTTGAGTGGGACACACCAGGTTGGGGTCTGAATTAGGTTAAATTCATTTGATTGGGAATAATAACATAATATTTGAATGGTACAGGCTCACCCCTCGGAAAATATTTCATTGTATTTGATTAAGATACAACGGATTAGTTTTGAATTGTTTGTTTGTCTGCTCACTATAATATGTGAAGGAACGGGTCAGTCCATTCCATTATATGGAAATAATTATTTGTTGGAAACCACCTTCACCTAAGTATTTAATTTTCGTTTTCTGGTTGATAGGGTAGGCTGGTTTTTGAAATTAATTTATAAATAGACTGAATTTTTAGCGTCACTATCTGGGATTCTTAGTGAAACTGTGCGGAGCCCTTTCAATATGAGCCGCAGGGAGGGGTCGTGGACTCCCCCTGCACAGGGTCGGACCCATGGTAGGGACACGGTTGGAGGGATCCCGCCGGGGGGTCCCCAACGTTCTATGAAGAAGTCATGCAAACGGACACACGTCATGGGACCGGGCAATGTAAAGGGGGCTTGCCTGCTTTTAAAGCATGCGTTGCTTTAAAAGCAGGTTAAAACGATGGCTTATTGAGCAAACTTTCTGCAGCTCTGACGAATTTTTAAAAGGTAATGTAAATAAATTAATAATAATAATAATTTTTTAAAAGGTAATGTAAAAGAATTGCTGATAATTTTATCTTTCTATTTTGTCAATTTTTATTTCGATTTACATTATTGACATGTAGGTACCTAATTTTAGATTAGATTTGTGCTATAGTATTATTATTATTTTTTGTATAATTATACACATTTGTATACATACTTGGATGTTGTTGGCATGTAAACTGATGTTTATGACTTATTTTAACATGCGAAAATACTTTTCGGAATTCCAAAATCGCCGCAATTGACGTTTAATTGGATATTTGACATTGACGTTAACAGACTGTCATATTATGAGATTTTTAGCAACCCAAAATTCTTTTAATAAGAGATTAACAGGTTCTTGGTTTTTATTTCTCTAATTTGCGTTCCTGAAACTGGGCGTTAGTGTGATATTGTTGTTTATCCGTGGAAGACTAGTGATGACTTGTTACAATGTAAAAAAGATGTAACAAAAATGGGCATAAAATATGAATGACTGGTGGAAGCAGGAGGAGGTTTATGCTATATAGTTTTAGCATCAAACTGACATTGATGAGGTAAACATCATAGTTTCTGTTCACTCAAGACTAGAGTTTTTTTTCTGAATATATTTTTCCATCCATGGCACAAAGTTCCCCAAAGGCCTTTATCGCGTCCCCCAGAGGTCCCCTCCAAGGTCCCTTCCAAGGTCCCTTCCAAGGTCCCCTCCCCCCCCCCCCTTCCGTGAACCGGCTGTTGACTCATTTTATTGTGACAATTTCTTATTGCACTTTGTCTCGTATTCCCGAGGATGAGGATCACATGATGGTGATCAGGTATGTACAGAAAATCGACATTTCAGTTGCCTTGCCTAAGAAAATCTTTTTTTTGTTTATTTTTGTTTGGCTCAATGAACAGAATATTTTCCAGGAGTTCTGTTGGAGTACCACAATTTTACAAGATATTCGACCTTCTAGCAGTGTGCCCAAATAAACCAGTCAGTATTCCGATATGAAAAGCACTGAGCCACCAAAACTTTATCTTAGATATCGTAATCGAACGTCTCGGGTCCGTAAGGATTAATCCATGTATCCTTGTTGAGAATGTATGGTCTACAGAGTAACTATATTATCAAAATATTATGTAGCTCACAAGTTACCGTCCCAGTTTACCGTCGAGTTAAGTTTTAATCAAGAATATTAATTACGCGACCCCGCCATAATTGAAACTAGGATCAGCGGCGATCTTCGGGACCCAGCGACAAATACTTAACTTATGGGCGAGAACTTGGATCGCACGATTTACAAAGTTTACAACCCTTAATTGGAATATATTGTAGCCTGTAGAACTTAACAATACACTCAACCTAAACTTGAACTTTAGAGAAACAGTTTTTTGTAATTGTGTAATTTACTTTAGCTAAGCTGGTATAATGTATCTAAATGCCTTTTTGTAATTGTGTAATTTACTTTAGCTAAGCTGGTATAATGTATCTAAATGCCTTTTTTTGCAAACGTAGCAAAAATCTAAAAATTGAATAAAAAAATTATCCGTTGGTCTAAAATAAAATGCAGATTGTACGTGTAGTCATTCTAAGTTTCAAAAAATGCCAATATCTCTAAAAAGAAACAGTAACACCGGTAGAGTCAGAAGGGTATTTCCTTTTCTAGTGTGAGATTTAACTCTGTTAGCTTAAAATTGATAGATTCAGGCGTTACTTTGCGGAAATCCATATTTAAAATGAACATAATAAAAATATGTAGCTTACTTCCGCCAAAACTGTAAGTCAGACAAATGATAAATGGTAAAATTAACACAAGTAAAACCCCACGCTAAACAAAACCCTACCCCAGATTGAACTAATGAAAAATATAAATGAAAGAAAAGCTAAGGCCTGGAGGCCAGAAAAACACTTATATACAAATAATATATATAAATATATATACACAATAAAAAACCCCCAAGCTAAACAAACCCTACCCAAATACAAGTATCGAAACACTTATATATTCATATACATATAATATAAAAAAAAAAAAAAAAAAAAAAAAACAATAAAAAACATATACCTCAATCCAAATACCAAACGTCTGACATCAATACGACACGTGTTTCGCCTCTGCACGAGGCATCTTCGGGTGATGTTGACTCGTCGAATGCTGGACTGTTAGCTTACTTAAAAGCTTACTTAGATTGCCAAAATTTATTGATGTGATCTATTTATAATATTTAATTTACTTATTTCTCCTTGTACAAGAGATGTTAATTTTGACTTATAAAAGTGCTTTTATTTTGCATATTTACAAAAAAATACTTTATTTTTGAAAAAGGTATTTATCCACAGGTCTCAAATACAACTATTTAAATTCAATCTGGGGGGACTTTAAGCCTTTAATTCCGGCTAACGTTTATTTGTTGGCCTCTTTAAGAAGAGCCACGCAAGCCTCCTAATCTGTACCATCTAATTGCTCGGAAGTATACTGCAGAGATGAAAAGTAAAATTTTGTTCTGGTTCCGTGTTTTTTTTAGGTAATTTAATAAAAAAGACATAAGAACTAAATATAAAACCCGACTACGGTCTGGAAAAAAATAGCCTATAAAACTCTTGCAATGTATGGTCAATGGTCATTTATTCGTAACTAGCTGTACCCGCGGCTTCGCACGCGTGTTCTTTTTTTTAGGTTCAAAGTACCATACCATAATGTGCTATTCCAGGACCAATATACCAACATTTGAAGAAAATTTCTTCAGCCGTCAAAAATACTTTATCAATTGCTCGGCTTTTAACTCACCGGATTGAGATACCAATTGCACCAGATTTAATCAAAACCTAAGCTATCTAACAATGAAAACCGCATTGCAATCGGTCCAGTAGTTTTTACGTGATGCGTGAACAAACAAACATACAGACAAACAGAAAGAAAGACACGATTAACAAAAAAATAATTGTTCAATACCTTTTTTAAGCACCCAAGAGCATTTTTTTCATTTGAATTCATTTAGTAGTTTGGGTGCGATGCGCGGTCAAGATACGGACAAACAGACAGACAAAATTAAAAAGTAAAACAGTTTGGCTTTAGTATCGAATATAGAGTACCATCCAAAAATATTTTTTACCCATATCCCGCAGACCCCCTTTACTTTTTCGGGATTAAACGTATTCTCAATTTTAACCCATCATATAAATTAAGACAGTGCCAAATTGCATCAAAACCCGTCCGTTACTATCAGCGTGGTACGTGTTCTTTTAAATAATTTTCAACTCCTAAATAATAACCCATAAATTTTTCGATATGTAAAGTATCCTATGTCCTACCTCGTAGTACGAACCCAAATCATACCAAGTTTCTTTTGAATTCATCCAGTAGTTCCGGCGGCGTGATGCGCGGCTAAGATACAGACTGACAGACATACATACATAAATTTAAAAATATACAGTTTAGGCTTCGTAATCGAATATAGAGTAACTTCAAAAAAAAACACAATGTACAGAATTTGGACCCATATCCCACATGAACCCTTTTATTTTTTGGGACAAAATGTATCCATAATTTTCATCTATCATATAAACTATGTCTGTGCCAAGTTGCATCAACATCCGTTCAATAGTTTCAGCCTGCTAAGTGTTCTTTTAAATAATTTTCCACCCCTATCCTGCAGGAACACTTAATTTTTTCGGGATGAAAAGTATCCAATGTTCACCTCGAAGTGTGAACTCGAATCATACCAAATTTCATTTGAATTCATTAAGAATTTTCGGCGTGGTGCGCTGCGAAGGTACAGAGAGTCAGACGGACAGACAGACAGACAGACAAATATTAAAAAAATACAGTGCTAGCTTTAGTATTGAATATAGAACGGCCTTCAAAATAAATTACATACAGGAATTAAAATTTTTAGTTGATTAGCTACTCTTCATGGAACTCAAATTAATTATAGGCCTTCAATTTTCTTCAATTTACAGAATTTTGGACATTATCCCGAAGGAACACTTTATTTTTCAGGATAAAAAGTATCCTCAAAATTTACCTATTATATAAACTATGACTGTGCCAAGTTTCAACAAAATCTGTCAAGTAGTATCAGCGTGATACGTGTTCTTTTAAATAACTTTCAACGCCTATCTTTAATTTTTCGGGATGGTAAGTATCCTATGTCCTACCTGAAAGTATGAACTCAAATCAAACCAAATTTCACTTGAATTCATTGAGTATTTTCGGCGTGATGCACTTCCAAGGTACAGACGGACAGACAGAGAGAAGGAAAAAAAATACAGTTTTGGCTTTAGTATTGAATATAGAACGGCCCCCTAAAAAAATTACAAAATATGTTTAATTTACAGAATTTGGGACATTATTCCGCAGGAACTCTTTATTTTTTCGGGATAAAAAGTAAACCCATCATATAAACTATGACTGTGCCAAAATGCATCAAAATCCGTCCAGTAGATTCAGAGTGGTAAGTGTTTTTTGAAATAACTTTCAACCCCAATCCTGCGGGAACCCTTTCATTTTTCGGGATGAAAAGTAGCCTATGTCCTACCTCGTAGTATGAACTCAAATCATACCAAGTTTCATTTAAATTCATTCAGTAGTTTCGGCGTGATGCCTAGCCAAGATACGGACAGACAGACACACAGACAGACAGACATACAGACAGACAGACAAAAATGAAAAAAAAAATAGTTTTGGCTTCAGTCTCGAATCTAGAGTAAGGTCCAAAAAAAATTTCTAAATATCTTCAATGTACAGAATTGGACCCTTTACAGTTTTATTATAAGTATAGATAACTGCGCTAAGTTGCACCAATCATATAAACTATGACTGCGTTAAGTTGCATCAAAATCCGTCCCGTAGTTTCAGTGGTAAGTGTTTTTTGAAATAACTTTCAACCCTAATCCTGCGAGAACCCTTTCATTTTTCGGGATGAAAAGTAGCCTATGTCCTACCTCGTAGTATGAACTCAAATCATACCAAGTTTCATTTAAATTCATTCCGTAGTTTCGGCGTGATGCCTAGCCAAGATACAGACAGACAGACAAAAATGAAAAAAAAAATACAGTATTGAATCTAGAGAAAGGTCCAAAAAAAATATCTATATATCTTCAATGTACAGAATTGGACCCGTTACAGTTTTATTATAAGTATAGATAAAATACACGTCAATGAATAAAAAGTACTCATATAAGTACTTACAAAAAATAATAAAATAAGAAAAAACTAAATTGTAACAATTAATTAAACATTTAAAATAATAATATTAAGACAATCACAAATAATAATCAAATAAATTAAAAACAGAAAAATGACTTATTACAATGTCATTTAGTGGTGACAAATTCGTCGTAGCCAGTCTGCTGATCTAGCCCAAAGCTCCACACCATACTGCAACACAGAGTGGACCGTAGTGAAATAGCACGATCGCACCACATCCTCAGGTAGGAAGCGTGATAGCCTGTGGAGTGCAAAGCACACACTGCCTAATTTTCCACACAGTTTATGAACATGTGACTTCCACGTGAGCGCCCTATCCAACTCAAAACCCAAGAAAGTAATACAGTCACACCCTTCTAACCTGGTTGTGCCATTTGCGAATACCTACCAATAAGTAACCTATACCTGTAAGTTTCGTGGTTTACGACCCCCAAGACAGAAGTGAATGTAATGGGTCTTTGTGAAATTCAGGACTAGCTCATTTTCACGAAACCAGGTTGCCAGTTGCTGAGCTGCATCGTTAAGACGCTGCTCAAGATGGTCAACAGAAAGCGCCGTAACCACTGCTGCGACGTCATCAGCGTACATCATTACATCAGCAGCAGATATTGAATCAGGCAAATCATTGAGCAATATGGAAAACAGTATATTAGATACCGCTGAGCCTTGTGCTACTCCCATCGTCAGAGGTAGTGGATCTGATCTTTCCTGTCTTCCGCTCCCTACAACTATCTGATGCTTGCCCTGCATCATATCACGGAGTACCTCGAGTGCCATGTTTTGGATCCCATGTGGCGCAGTTTTAGCTCGAGTATAGTGTGATCGGCCACGTCGAACGCCTTTGAAAGGTCACAGCACACAACACTACTACGTGCTGCTTCCTCTCACGGTCGTCCATCACGCGGCGCACCACCTCACCAGTCAGGCATGTAGTGGATCGGCCTTCGCGGTATGCATACTGACGAACGTTTGTGGAAGCCAGATATTTTATCAAGCGGGAGCTCAGCCCATTTTCAAGAACTTTAGCTACCATTGGTTAGGTACTTTTGGTACCATTGTCCTGTCGCTTACCCTTACCCTTAAAAAGCGGTGTGACATTGCTCAGTTTTAAAGAACCTGGATAAACACCATTTTTAAGGTACAGGTTGAACAAACATGCCAACACAGGTGCCAAAGGGGCAGCTGCCATGTTCACAAACTTCATGGAAATGCCGTATGCATCTTTTGATGGTTTCGGCGGTACTTGTCTAGTAATAATTCAAAAAACTTCATCCGCAGAGAACGGACGAAATCTGAGTGAGGTTGTTATATACGCAGATGACACATCGTTTGTTTTTTCTTACAAAAACATGAAACAGCTCAGTACACTAGTCATCGAATCTATTGGTATTATATGTGATTGGTTTGACTCGAATAGGCTACTTCTTAATGTTGAGAAAACTAAAGCTATGGTATTCTCCCTTGGTATACAGAATTGTCTGGATGAAATATGTGTTAATTATAATAATAAAAATGTGGAATTCGTTAAGACTCAAATTCTTTGGTGTGTATCTAGACAGTAAACTTAAATGGGACACACACATAGATCGATTAGCTTCTAAACTTTCGTCAGCAGTCTATGCTATCTCCAAAATTCGATCTTTATGCGGTTTCCTGGCTGCGAAACAAGTCTATTTTGCATATTTCCATAGTCTTATGAGCTATGGAATTAAAATTTGGGGATCAGCTGCAACTGTAGGCGAAATTTTGATACTTCAGAAATAGATCAGTTCTATCATTGTCAGCTCTTACTTCTTGTAGAAATAATTTTAAGAAATGCTATGTAATGACTTTACATTCAGAATATGTCTACCACAATGTTGTACACGCCCAAAATAATATTAAAAATACACCTATGGTTGGCAGTTGCCATGGATATATCACTAGAAACAAGATTGCTATGCCTAAATGTAGACTCGCCAAAAAGTCCAAGAGTTTTATCTGTAATAGTGTTAGGTATTACAATTCATTACGAAAGAATATTGCTAAGATAAATAACACATCCCCTTATTCATTTAAGCGTAAACTTAAATATATTTTGACACAAAGGTAATTGTATTCCCTAAAAGACCTCTAATATAAGTTGAACATTTTGTACCTATTTGTACTATTATATATTTGTTTACTGTTTGACATATCTAAGTGTGTGTAATGCACCAAAAGACAAATAAATAAATACAATACACAAAACGTTTTTTTTTAAATCATGTGTGTCTGTTTGTCTGTTTGTTTATCTTTGTCTGTTTTTTTGTTTCCGCATCACGTACAACCTACTACCACTACCACTGATTGTTATGCGGTATTCACTGATGAATAGCTTAGGGTTTAACTTAAAAACTGGTGTACTTGGTATCTCCAAATAATGTGTAGAAGCCGAGCAACCGATAAAAACTATTTGACGGCTGAAGGAATTTTGATTAAATGTTATATTGGTATTTTAGGTCTTGGAATAACCTACAGAAATTAACACGCGTGCAAAGCCGCGGGTACAGCTAGTTCTTAAATATAAATCTAAAAGAGGGGTTCTCACGTCTGGGGATGATTGGTTAGGTACCTTGAAGGGCATGAGCAACTTTTGGGACTAGGTGGGGCAAATGGGAAATTGATATTGCCAGATGGAAAACGACGCGAGAACATGCTGTGCTGATTTTAAGCTAAAAGATAAATAGGTAATAGGTTACATCTTTAGTTCCCTTACTAAATGAGAAACTCTAAAAAAACCGCCAATATAGCCGCAAAGAGCTACAATAAAGTTTTTTAAATCTGTTAATCCGTGAATATGGGGGCCAAGTAGATCTTAACAGAAGTGATAGATCACATCGATATCTTGTTTTTGGATGACAGCTGTCAAACTTAAAAGGGCTATAACTCTGAAACTATTGATCTGAGGCTAATAGTTTCTTAAAGAAGTTATAGATCTCAATGATATCTTCGTTTTGGATGATAGCTGTTAAAATTAAAAGGGCTATAACTTTAAACTAACGATCCTAGACTAGTAGTTTCTTTACAGAAGTGATAGATCTCAACAATATCTGAACACGATTAAGTTCGGATATATAAATAAAACCAAAGTAGTACTGTATCACCATGTTCTGTATTCTCAAAGAACAATGGCGAACTCCCAGACATATTTTTATGTCAGTAAAATTCACGGCGTATTTAGACAAAAAATATCACTTGTAATTCAACATCATTTCCTGAGATTGCTTGTATAAAAAATTTTTACAGGAGAGGCCAGGAATAATTGTTATTATGCTTCAAAGTTTTGTAGGTTATGTTACTGTTAACGACTTTTGAAACAAGTCATAGAGATTTTAATTATTTCATCTGCATAATGAGGTAGGCAATTAAGTACTTATGCGTGATATATATATATATATATAAAGTTTAAAGATATTGTTCCTATTCAATTACCTACCTAGTGTAACAGACTAGGCTTTTGAATAATTATTATTTTCAATATGTTACTGCCTAGCGAGATTTATAAAACAATATTTTCACATATGTTGTTGCTGTTTCACTGTGCAGGGAAACAGTTGTCCAATATTAGTACAAATATTTTGCAACAATTCCTTACACTAAATACTTTATTTACACAAACCTTTGTTTTTTTGTATTTATTGTTCAATACTTTAAGCCGCACGCCCTATGTACTATTTTTTTCACGACCTGGACGAATGGTAGATAGTGCTGTTTAGCATTAAGTCGTTCCTTGTACAATATTTTTGTGCAAAACAATTAAGTAAATAAACATTACCTAACAACAATTCCTTAAGCCGCGTCTACTGCGACATGTTACTAACAAAATGCTGTTAGCTTACCGTGTTATATAACATGTTAGTAACCACAGCCCGTCCACTGCGACTTGACAGCGATATGTTTTTATTAGCAAACTAGCTGTATCCGCGGCTTCGCACGCGTGGTCTTTTCTTTAGGTTCAAAGTACCCATAATGTGTTATTCCAGGACCAATATACCAACATTTGATCAAAGTTTCTTTAGCCGTGAAAAATACTTTTATCCACGTCTCGGCTTCTAACTCACCAGATTGAGATACCAATTATACCAGTTTTTAAATCAAACCCTATCTAGCTATCTCAAAAGCTATCTAACAATGAAAACCGCATTGCAATCGGTCCAATAGTTTTTACGAGATGCGTGAACAAACAAACATACAGACAAACAAACAGAGCGACACGATTAAAAAAAAGTGTTAATACCCTTTTTGAGCACCCAAGAGCATTTTTTTATTTATCTGCGTTTTTTTACAGTCTTTTTCGTACCTATTGCTTTATTATAAGTATAGATAATATGTGACTGTGTCAATTTGCATCAAAAAATCCGTCCGTTTCAGCGAGATACGTGTTCTTTTTAATAACTTTCAACCCCTTTATTTCGGAAAACCCTTTAATTTTTAGGGATGAAAAGTTTCCAATGTCCTACCTCGTAGTATGAACTCAAATCATACCAAGTTTCATTTGAGTTCATTCAGTAGTTCCTGTGCGATGCGCGGTCAAGATACGGACAAACAGACAAACAAAAATAAAAAGTAAACAAGTTTTGGCATCAGTATTGAATATAGAGAACCATCCAAAAAATATTATTTATTACTTAAATATTACCATAACTTTGGACCCATATCCCGCAGAAGCCCTTTAATTTTTCGGGATAAAACGTGTCCTCAATTTTAAACCATCATATAAACTAAGACGGTGCCAAGTTGCATCAAAATCCGTCTATTAGTTTCAGTGTATTCTATTAAATAAGTTTCAACCCCTGTCCTGCGAGAACCCATTAATTTTTAGGGAAGTTAAGTATCCTATGTCCTACCTCGTAGTATGAACTCAAATCATACCAAGTTTCATTTTAATTTATCTAGTAGTTCAGGCGGCGTGATACGCGGTCAAGATACAGACAGACAGATATACAGACAGAAATGAAGACAGACGTACAGACAGACAGATATACAACAATTACAGAGATACAGTTTTGGCTTTTGTATTTAATACAGAAAGGCCTTCAAAAAAAATTCCAAAAAATTTCAATTTACAAAATTTAGGACATTATCCCGCAGGAACTCTTTAGTATTTCGGGATAAAAAGTATTCTCAATTTTTATCCATTATATAAACTATGACTGTGCCAAGTTGCACCAAAATCCGTCAAGTAGTTTCAGCGTGATACGTGTTCATTTAAATAACTTTCAACGCCTACCTTGCGGGAACCCTTTAATTTTTCGGGATTAAAAATATCCTATAACCTACCTCGTAGTATGAACTCTAATCATACCAAGTTTTATTTAAATTAATTTAGTAGTTTCAGCGTGATGCCTAGCCAAGATACAGACAGACAGACAGACAGACAAAAATGAAAAAAATAACTGTTTTGGCTTCAGTATCGAATATAGAGTATCCTCCAAAAGGAAAATTCAAATATCTTCAATGTACAGAATTGGACCCGTTACAGTTTTATTATAAGTATAGATAAGATATGATTCTCTCAAAAGCTCCGACGAGGAAGACGTGTTAGCTTAAGTTTTCTTGATACCAATTCAATTGATTCTGACTCAAGAAAAGCTACACAGTCTCTGTATAATATACAATTACAAGTATTGTATGCTATAAAGGGAGGTTATGATTTTCAAATATCCAGCAATGATGTTGACGGCACGAATACTAACACAAAATGAACTACAAACCCCCCACAGGCAAACGCGGGTGATGGATAACGTGTTAGCTTGCTATCCTGTTAGCTAACACCAAAGCCACGCCCACTTTTCGTGTTAGTAACATGTTAGTGTGTTAGCTAATACGAAAACATGTCGCAGCGAACCTGGCTTTACACTTCCTCCCTAAACTATAATACATTGTATTATCTTTGCTATAATGTTTTGTTTATAGGTTTTATATTGACGTACCATTTTGTCTATAGCACAGTCTATAGTATTATTATGTTCATCGCAAGAAGGTTGAATTACGCTTACTTTTAAAATGTTTAACGCCAGTAATCGTAATTCAACCTCCTTTGGTTTAAAAAACCGGGTGGGAAGTAAGCGTAATTCAACCTCCATTGGTTTAAAAAACCGGGTAGGAAGTAAGCGTAATTCAACCTTCTTTGGTTTAAAAAACCGGGTGGGAAGTAAGCATAATTCTACCTCCTTTGGTGAAAAAAACCGGGTGAGAAGTATTCTGTGTTGACGATTTTGACGTCCAAACCGGAAACGTCATTGTATTATATATATATTTGTTCACTCGTTGGGCAGGCAGCAAGGCTGGTAAAATCATAGGCTTAGGATTTTTTCGCTACGCTGGTAAAATATTGTAGGAAGGAAATGAAGTTTCAATTTCATGATTTTTTAAATTAATTTGTTAACCAGACTTTGCCTACCTTACATGCTTTGTTGAAAAAAACGTAGAAAAATAATTACTTAAGTTCTGTAGAAATGATATTTCAAGACGCTGCAAGATTTATCAGATAAAATACCACGCAGGTTCTTTCAAACCTCGCGGCTACACCTCATACATAACGTTGCAACCAAACGATACCGCGATGCAGAAATAGGCCGACGACCAGTGGCGCCATCTAGTCGTTCACCTTAGAACTATTTACTACAAGTATTTTACAATTTTAGTTAGAACAACTTAAACAATATCTTCGTTTTGGATGACAGTTGTCAAAATTAAAAGGGCTATAACTCTGAAACTATTGATCTTAGACTAGTAGTTTCTTTACATAAAGGATAGATCTCATCGAGATCTTCATTTCATATGACAGCTGTCAAATTGAAAGGAGACAGCTTTCAAACCTCAAAACATCCAGTTTAACAGCAGATGACAAAAATGACAGGCAATATAAAAAAAAATAGTTCACGGATTTATCCGAAACCATACGTAGTTACTAGAGGCAATAAATTGCCCTATGGGTAAGTAAGAGTATTTAATTTGTCATCGTTTATATTTATATATCACCTGTTATTTTTGACATTGCATGTCCTTTTTATAATCCCTTAAATAGGTTCAAACATCACGGCCCTGGGCCATCTTTGAATATTGTTTTTTTCTACATGGCAATTTTTTCTTCGTTTTGGCACAAGAAATCCTAATAAAGAAATGATCGTATACGTTGTTAATAGATGACGTCAAGTGCCATATGAAAGCTGCTGCCAAGCGCCACTGTGAAAGGTAGTAAAACTTGTATGTTGTGTGAAGCACTGTCGCGAGGCGGTACTAGGGGGTTGTTCTACCAGCCCACAGAGACCGATGCTCAACGCACAATCATATGAAGTACTTAGATACTGGAACTGGAGGAAGATGCAGCCGAACAGTAGAATATAGAAGTCGATGGACTCCTGGCCTAGCTGCACAAACAACGCCAAGTGTGACCGCACCAAGTTCTGTGCCGGTCCTCCTTCAACCGGTAGCGCAGTGCTTTACAGCCGCAAGTCCCTCATACGAGTACCTCTACAGTTGCATGGCATACATGGCATTATTTCAGCTGATACTATTTAATATTTACTGCAATATTAAAATATCAATAATCTGTGAATGTGTAGTATGTATTTACAAAATGGAAAATTTTATTTTCTGGAGTCGTTATGAAGTACCTGTGTAAAATAATTACTATAATTGATAAAATTGTTAACTGTACGTTAGTTTATACTACATTTTAAACTAGTAGTAAACTAACTTAACGTGTTCTTAAATACTTTAACATTTAATTTCATAATCCGTTTGTTTACATTTTGATATTAACCAGATAGTTATTAACTAGATACAGTATTATGTGCACAAATCAGATGATAGATATCATCTGATTTGTGCACATAATACTGTAAAAATATGAGTTGTTGATCGGACGAGGAACACTGCCCTGCCGTCATACAGTGCAAACTAGTACGGAGGGTAGATGTAAATCTTTTAACCAACAATTAGTTTTTTGCAGTTTCTAGCGCTGTTGCGTTTTGTGTGTCTTATGTTTATTTATTTATTTATTTATTATTTATTTATTTATTTATTTATTTATTTATTTATTTATTTATTTATTTATTTATTTATTTATTTATTTATTTATTTATTTATTTATTTATTTATTTATTTATTTATTTATTTATTTATTTATTTATTTATTTATTTATTTATTTATTTATTTAAATTTACATTATCATTACAGACAAATCTAATGCGACAATGTACTTAATTACTAACACATTTAAGGGCAGCATCAGTGAATTTCACCAAAGTACATGTGAAAATGTCTAAATCGCTGTTTCAGCATTAATCATATTCAATAGCCGGAGAGCCCGGGTAAATGGTGCTTGGTGAAGCAAATTGGTTCTACTGAATGGCACTGCAAACAGCTTGCGATAACGCGCACGTATATAGTTGTTTGGTACGTTCAACTTCAAGCACATCAGTATTTGAGGATTGTGTATCATACCTCGTAACAGTTTAAATAAATAAGTAAGCAATAAAAGGTCCCTCCTGACCTGACCAGCCTATAATATGCTACCATTCCTAGGACGAAAAGAGTAGGATACATTAGGGGGTAGAAAGGATAAACCCCATATTGCTTAAGATATAGGAAACGTGTAAATTTGTTCTGAATTTTGTCCACCATAGATCTATATTTAGATTCATGGGGACTCCATATCATTGCACTACATTCTAACCTACTTCTCACCAAAGCGCTGTATAATGCTTTAATGGCATTAAGGTTTTGGAAGCTCTGCGATTGTCTAAGTATAAAGCCTAAGTTCTTGAATGCTTGTTTACATATGTTTACAATGTGATTACGAAACCTTAATTCCGAATCTACCTGTACGCCAAGATCCTTCACAGAAGTGACACGAGCTGCATCCACTCTGTAACTAAACATAAGAGAGTTTTTAGCCTTAGTATAAGACATAACGGAACACTTAGATA
Organism: Alsophila aescularia; assembly: GCA_946251855.1. NCBI lineage: Eukaryota > Metazoa > Arthropoda > Insecta > Lepidoptera > Geometridae > Alsophila > Alsophila aescularia. The sequence goes on along the minus strand of OX276377.1, from coordinate 67,433,364 downwards.
CGTTAAAGTATAACTTATTGGCCTGGCTCCATCGGAAAACGCTTTCTATATCCTCTTGTAGCCGTTCACAGTCTTCCACGCCTCTGACCTTTAATACTAACTTGAGGTCATCAACAAACAGTAGACACAATGAATGTTTGATTATGTTCGGTAAATCATTAATCATAATCACAAATTCAAGAGGTCCAAGGTTTGAACCTTGACTGACCCCAGAATTCGTGAAATAGGGTTCCGAAACACATTCACCATATTCGACATACTGCCGTCTTCCACGCAAATAGCAACAGAAAAAATCTAATAGCCCCGGAGTAAAGCCCATCAGTGCCAACTTCATTAAAAGAACGTCATTATCAACGGTGTCGAAAGCCTTCCTGAAGTCAAAGTACGCTGCATCCACCTGCACTCCGTCGTCCATAGCAGGAGCTGCGTACGTCATAAAACACAGCAGATTACTTTCCGTGCTACGGCCAGGTCGGAAACCGTGCTGGGCGTCAGATAACTGCGCATTTATCTGCGAGTAAATTCTCTGATGCAGAATGGTTTCGAAGACCTTCCCGAATGACGACAGCACTGCTATTGGCCTGTAGCCCTCCACGTCTGAACCGCACCCACTCTTGGGTACAGGGATCAAGCGAGTAAGTTTCCATTCATCCGGATATGTGTGCGATTGGAGAAGTAAATTAAAAATGTGTTGTAGTGGCTTTGCCAAAACTTGCCCACAATCCTTAACAAAGAACGCTGGGATACCGTCCGGGCCAGCCGATTGCTTGGGTTTTATACGTTTAACAGCTGCACGCACATCTTGCAATGATAGTTGAGCGATGTGCACGTAAGCGGAGCTAGTGCTGCTTTTAGCTGCAGCCGCTTCAACTGCCTCATAAACGTTCAACCTGGGAGGTGTATCACTATAAACGGAATAGAAATAGTTGGCAAATTCTTATGCACAACGCTCAATTTCAACCACCTGACCCTGTTTTGTAATACGCGTAGGGTTTTTCTTGGATCTCTTAGATTTAATAAAGTTCCAAAATGACAATTGATCCTTTGAAAACTGCAATTGCAACCTATTTTTATAGTCATCATAAGCCTGAGCAATTATATTTTTAACGAGAGCCCTTTTCGCTGAGAATTTTTCGTAATCACATTGCAATTTACTTCCCTTATACTGCTTATGAAGCCTAGACTTCTCCTGAATGTCGCATATTATGTCAGCATTGTACCATTCCGGATAACAATATCTGGAAGTAACAGCTTTATGCGTTTTTCTAGGAGTGCAATCATCTAAAATTGTATTGATATTTGTATAAAAGTAATCGAGCGCATTTTTTGCATCGTCTATTTCATATAAATTAGTCCAATCCATTGAACCTATTCGTACATAAAGGTCAGCTAAGTTAGCTTTCCTAAAATTCCATTGCGGTCCTATACTACTTGCAGCTGTACGCACCTGATGTAAAGAAGTAGTTGCGGGATTTACTTGAATTCCAGTAGCAGACTGGCATGTGTCCATGTCACTTGAACCAATGTGCACCACCAGCTGTTAAGTAAGTGTGATTCTGTTGTTGGTTTCTCTTATCTTTTACATTTATTTTCTTGTTGCGTTGGTATGTATTGCAATCTTGTGCATAACAAAATTACATTGCAAGTTTTTACAGTGCGACTCGCTATGGAAATGATGTATTTTGTTGTTTATTAATTTTGAAATAATTATAAATAATTATAATTTAGTCGTATTGCATTTTTTGCTAATCGTGTTAGCAAGATCGGATCGAGCAACTGCTTGTATTCTAAAATAGACACTATTACCGCACATATGCAGACGATATTGCTGTGCGTACGTTTGGTCGCATGAATTATATTTTATATTCGTTAAATCTTTAATTATTACTACCATAATGTAACAACATTCTTGTGAATAAATGTTTGATTGATTGATTGATTGAATGTATTTGTTTTTAATTTTATTGTAAAATATCATATAATGTATGAAATAAAACTATTAAACTAAGACTTTATGCTCGTGCCATAAAACAAATGACTCTAAAATTGAGGTAATACGTGGGAATACTTTGGTGTAGACATTTTAATTTTGAATGGCTTCTATATACTGAAAATATATTGCCGTAACATTTTAGTTCTGGTACAAACCCTAACTTTCCTGGGCTAGTATTATCCAACAATGAAAACCGTTTCCCAATCGGTCCAGTAGTTTTCACGTGATGCGTGAACAGACTAACAGACAGACACAAATTTAAAAAAAGTTTATTCTTTTGCAGAAGCTTATTTTTAGTATCCTGTTTTTAAAATTTTAAATATCCTCCTTTTACAAATGTTGTTCCTTTTACATTGCTTTTACAGTACTCACTGCTTTATTATAAGTATAGATGCCATTCACTTGTGGGCAGAGAAATAAAATATGTGTTTTATTACATTATTTTAATCATGCCTATAAAACATTACCGTGTAATACCTACTGACTGAGTGACTGACTGACTGACAGACAACGCCCAGCCTAAACCGGTGGACCTAGGTATTTGAAATTTGGAGGAATATTCCTTAAGTATCCTAGAGGTGAACAACGGAAGTAACTATAAACCGTAAAACATGAATACCAATTCCAAATAAAATACCCATATCCTGCGGGGACCCTTTAACCGGTCTGAAAAGTATCCGATGGCTTACCTCGTAGTATGAACTCAAATCATACCAAGTTTCATTTGAATTCATTCAGTAGTTTCTGTGATGCGCGTCCAAGATACAGACGGACAGACATCACACAAAAAAAACAGTTTTGGCTTAAGTAAGAACAATAGCCACCGTCCCTATTACCTTTTTTTTTTTTTTTTTACGTGGGGAAAATGCATTTACGCATACCCGCCCGCCGATGGGATTGCGAGCGGGTTATGTCGGGCTCGGCAACACTGTTGCCACTACCGACTAAAAACCCCACGATGTTCCTTCATTATCAGCTGCAACGGGGTCGCGGGCCCGCGTTAGCATTCTCCGCAACCCCGCCTATGCCGTCATTCGTCCTTTCCCACAGGACGAACCCACCTCGGGTGGGCTAGAATTCCCGCCCTATACAACACGTGATGCACCGGAACATTAGTGCATCACCTCCTCAATGTGAGGAGTGGTGTGCTGGAGAGAGACGCGGAGACGGAGTGCGAGCTCGATTAGCTCGTCTCCTCGTCCGCGCCCTCCGGATTGGAAGGGAGAGAGGATCAATCTCCCTCTCTCGCTCCTCTGCCTCCCTTTGCGAGATTACCGTTTCGCAAAAGGAGACCATTGCCTCCCATGACGTCTCGTCGTCAACCATCTTGGCTATGACGGTCGACAACGAGAGGTCTGCTCCCACAATCGCAGTCAGGGCTTGACGCGGTTCCGCCTCTGCCGGGCATGCCTCCAGCGCATGCTGTGCGGTATCTTCCGCAAAGCCGCACCGGTGGCACACTGGGGATGCTTCCCTTCTGGCCACGTTGCACAGGTACCTCCCGAAGCATCCATGCCCCGAGAGGACCTGCGTCAATCGGAAGGTCAACGCTCCATGTCCTCGTTGGACCCAGTCCACGAGCACGGGTCGGACAGCCTCGAGGAATCGCTGAGCCCCGTCCCCTCTTTTTGCTGGCCCAGTGAGGAGCCGTTCACGCCAGGTTGCCAGAGCCACTCTCCTGGCATCCTTTCGCCATCGCACCACCTCTTGTGGCGTCGGGCGGAGGTCACGCTCGCGTGCCCGCGTTCTCCGCCAAAAGACCGAAGAGAGAACGTCGGCCTCCAAGTCCCACGGAAGAGATCCGGCGAGAACGCAGGCCACCTCGTGTGATATCGTGCGATATCCCCTACATATCCTCACCGCCATGACCCTTTGCGCGGTGTGGAGCAAGGCGGTCTCCTGGGAGTCGAGAGACCCCGCCCATATAGGGGCACCGTACAAGGCCATGGAACGTACCAACGCCATGTAAAGGTGGCGACAGCTTCCATCTCCTCCGCCGAGGTTCGGGAGGAGGCGGCTCAGCGCGGCAGCAGTCCCAGTCAGTTTTGGGGACAGCTGCCGCAGATGTGCTCCGAATCTCCATCTGCTGTCAAGCACAACGCCTAGGTATTTAAGCGTTGGCCCGACAGCAATTGAGGTCCCTCCCACTACAATATTTGAGTCTGCAGGTGGCGCTCGCCGAGGGCCGTGGAAACAGATAGCCTCCGATTTGTGGAGCGCCACCTCCAGTCCCAGCCGCCTTATTCTGGCCACAACAGCTGCGACTCCGGCCGTAGCCAAAATCGCTGCTTCTCTTTAGGTCCCCCCCCGGGCGGTAACCAGGGTGTCGTCAGCGTAACAAACGACGCCGACGCCACCAAGATTAGCACCCCGAAGAACCCAATCATACCCGATGTTCCACAAGAGGGGACCCAATACGGACCCCTGTGGAACACCGCGCGTCACAGGGCTGCGGCCCTCTCCATCTTTCGTTGGGTAGACTACCTCCCTGTTGGAGAGGTAATCCCCCACCAAGCCCTGAAGATAAAGCGGTACACTATGGTACCTCAACGCTGCCAAAATCGTGCTCCACGGTAGAGTGTTGAACGCGTTGGCAATATCCAACCCAATATATACCCCACTGCTGGAGCACGCTTCCTCGGAGAGGTTGCGGACGCAAGATATAGCATCTAGCGTCGAGCGGCCTCTACGAAAGCCGTATTGGGTGTCAGCTAAATTAGGGCCGACTCTCTCCAGGTGTTTGACGAGGCGGGCAGCTACAACACGCTCCAGAAATTTGCCAGCCTCGTCAAGCAGTACAATCGGGCGATAGTCTGCTGGTTCGTCCACTGGGCGCCCTTCCTTTCGAAGGAGTACGAGCTTTCCCCCTTTCCACCGCCTGGGGAATCTCCCTTCATTCAGGCAGCGGTCGAAGAAAGTCCTCAAGCGTGGTCCCAGGGCATCCTGGGCGAGGGCCCACGCACGACCGGGAATACCGTCAGGCCCCGGAGCCGTGTTTTTAGTCTTCATTTTCAAGACGGCCACGCAAAGTTCTCCCTCCGATATTTCGGGAGCAGAGTTGGCTTCTTCCTCGCTATGGGCCTCGCTTTGTGGCGCCGCCGTGATGGGGGGAGCAAATTCAGTTCCCGGTGCCCTAGGAAATAGACCCTCAACTACCCGCCGGAGGACATGTGGCTGCAGCGTGCTGGTGATGGGAGGAGCCCAGGGACGAAGCTTTTGTCTCGCCATCTTATACGGGCGCCCCCACGGATCATGCTCCAATGATTGGAGTAGCTGCCGCCAGGACTCCGCCTTAGCCTCACTGATGGCCACGCGGAGGGCTTTGGAAGCCTCTCTATATGCAGCGTAAAGAGCATCAGACTCAGCCGTCTCCCGGCGTCTTCTTCTCCTATACCGCTGGTATCGGCGGCGCTTTGCCACACACCGACGACGAAGCTCGGCGATCTCCTCCGTCCACCAGTAGACATTGCGCTTGGATGGTGGTGCCCTTGCACGGGGCATGGCGGCGTCGCAGATGTTAGTCATCGCTTTACACAAACCGTCAGCCTCCTCGTCTAAGTCTACTGGCTCTGAAGGGGAAGCATTCCACGCTTGGACAAAGGCCGCCTCCTGCAGCACTTCCAGGTTCATACGTTTGAGGACCCAGCGGGGGCCAGACATGGGCGACCCCTGTCTTTCCAAATCAGCTGAAAATGAGGAGATGCTAAACCGTATGTAGCGGTGATCAGATAGCGTCTCCTCATTCACCAACACCTCCCAATCCCGAACGCAGCGTGCTATTTCAGGGGTGGCGAACGTTATGTCAATCACCGAACCGCCCGATCGTCGCACGCACGTGAAATTTGTCCCCCGGTTTAGGACACACAGCCCACACTCTGCCAGCCATGCGTCAACGGCTCTTCCCCGTGCATTTGTGACTGGAGACCCCCACGCTGGAGATTTGGCGTTGAGGTCTCCGATGACAATAATGGGTTGGGGGTGGTTTCGGTTGACTAGGATCTCCACCTCGCCGAGGAAAGTCTCAAATTCGGCGAAGACCCTATTTGGAGAGAAATATACTCCTACAACCAACGCCTTGCCAACCCAGGCCGCGACGAACCCCCTTCCTCTCACCACTCTCTCCAGTGCAGGAGAGCGGGCCGGTGACTGCGTGGTTATCGCCACCACGCCGTCTAGATCCCCAACCCAATCATACCTAGACAGGACTGCGTATGGTTCGGCGACCACCGCTACTTGGATCGACCGCTCCGCCAGGCACTGAAGAAGTAGATCCTGAGCCCGGGCAGAGTGATTGATGTTCGCTTGGAGGAAAGATAGGGCCATACTAATTTGCCTCCATACGTTCCGCCAGCTTCGTTCCGGAGCTAGTCGGCTGCGATTTGGCCTTGACCTTAGTCACAGCTGCTTTTCTTCTCGCCCCTGTGTTGGACGGGGACTTGGCGCATGCCTTGCCCCCGGAGAGGTGGTCCGCCGGTTTTCCTGCAGCTGCACACAGAGTGCAGTGCGGGGCGGCGGTACAAGAATTGGCCTTGTGAGCCTTCTGACCACAGCGATGACATTCATCACTGCGGTCGACTTCCGACTTGCATTGGGCCGCAACGTGACCAAGTGCAAGGCACCTGTAGCAGCGGCGCGGTTTGGCATCCAAAATCCGGACCTGTGCCGCCACCCATCCAACTAGTAGACGGCCGCCACTAGCCACTATCTTTTTAGCAGCTGTCATAGGGCACCGCACAAAAGCAGCACCCATGCCTGCAGGGCCCTTCTTTATTTCGCCAGTTTTGATATCTGACGAAAGGCATCCACCGGCTTTGGCAAGAGCTTCCACTAACTCGTTTGAGTCCACGGAGTCGTCCAAGCCGGTGACCCGTAAGTCTGTGGTCATCATAGGCCTGGAGATCCGCACATCCTCTGCTTCCTGAAAGACCTCCTTCAGTTTTTCAGCCAGGGAGTCCGCTTTCTCCAACTTCTCCGCACCGGAGATCTCAAGGATGCGGGATCCGGTAGCTGAAGTTCTCATTTTTAAAGGCGGCATCCCAAGGGCCCCAAGGTCGATGCGGGCCTTGGCTCCTGCCAGCACTTTGGCATATGACTGCCCTTTCTCCAACGCCTCTGGTTGCAGCGTAATTACTACAGCTGCAGTGCGAGGGAGGCGAAGTTTAGTCGCCTTAGCGTTTTTATTATTCGCTGCAGGGATAGTCTGCTTTGAGCCAGCTTTATTTTTGACGCCTCGTCGTGCCACCACCGACCAGCCCTCGTGTATAGACTTGGGTGCCGGTGGTTGCGGGCGAGGGGTCACTTGCTTGGAGACTGGGGCCATCTGCCGAATAGCATCTCTCCTCGGCACCACGACTCGTTCCTCGTCTGCGGACTGGGGCAGTGGTGGTTGGGGGCGTGGTTCTGCCACAACCGCCTTTTTCCCCGTCATACGCTTCCCCTTTTCCGAAGTGCTGGCAACAGCTAATGCCACTTCCTCCCTCTGCTTGTCGGCGGCTAGAGGGGGCCTGATACGCTTTGCGGGCAGCAACCGCTCCTCAAGGCCTTCGAAGCGGGCATTTATTTTTGTGCCCACTTGCACCATGACTGCCCGCAGCAGATCTTCGTAGTTCGGAACCTGAGCCGGAGTTTGAGCAGGGGCCGGGGTTAGCGCTGCCTGCGCCTGTGTGGCTCGCAGCTCACCCATCTCGCGACGAAGTTCTTTGAGTTCCGCCGTCAGACGTTTGTTGGCCTCGATCATCAAGGCCAACTCTTCGGGCACCGTACGATTCAGCAGCTCTTTAAAGCAGGCCTTCACGTTACGGGCAGCGTCTTTCAGGGCGTGCACGCACGTACCCTTTAGATTCCCGGACCTTGCGGCGACCTGTAATACTGTGTCGACGGAGTCCAGGACCACCCTTTCTATTTCCGCCACATCACGGCCTTCCACCTGCGATGCCAGTGACGCCTTCTTCAAGAAGGCGGCTGCCACCTTCTGCTTCTTCCGCTGCTCTTCTGCTAATTGCCTTTCGGCTTCAAGCAGCAACTCCTCTTTTTTAGCCTTGTTGTACTCGGCCTTGGCTTTCGCCAGGCCGACATACTGTCCCGATGTAGGCGGGCGCCCGCGACCACGCCGGGCCGGAGTCACCTTCGGTGAAGGCGCACCATCATCGTCGGAGACTTCTAGCTCTAAGCTTCTCCGACGCTTTCGCCACAATCCAGGTGATGGTGTCCTGGATCCCTGCGACCGCACTGTCTGGCAACTCATGTCAGAGTCAGACTCCGACAAATCCACCATCACCGCCGATTCGATCAGCAGATCGTCCTCGCAGCGGGTCAAAATTACCCGTGCCTCGCCTTGTGTCGACGTCATCGACTGAACATATGTGTCCATGTCAGACGCCTTCTCCCTATCTCTCTCAGCATGATCCTTTGATCGGTTGGTCCGATTGTCCAAAGGAACATCCTTCTTCTTTCCTCTCTCGTCACTATCGGACTGAGAGCCGAAGCTCCCATGGCGTTTCTTGCCCCCCCCAGAATACGAGGGGCTGAGTGCCGAAGCACTGAGGGATTCTCCTGCCTCTGTGAGACAGGTACCCTCCTGGGGTAGATTGTTTTTGAGATCCACCATTTCATGTTTTCCTAACTAAGGGGTTAGGATACCCGAGTGGTGGTGCTCTAGTGACTGGGTTCCCCCCAGCCATGCATCCCCTCGGCGAGCACCAAGACCTTGGGATTCGGTCCACAGGTTGAGAACCTCTACAAAGATAAAAGCTCTTTGTAGAGGTTCCCATCCTGCCGTCCAGGTAGAAAAACTACCCGGACCCACCTTCGTCCACTGTGCCCTCTGCTAATCAGAGGGACACGCGGAGAAGCCTCCGCCAGAAAAATCTGGCCACCGCGGCGCCTGGTGGTTTTAGTTACGTCTATTTCTGAAGGAAATGGACAGAAAACAGGCGGCAACCACGAGAAGGAACACATCGTCAACAGAAGGTCAACAATGTGCATAACCACCAGACTTGCCTTGGGGATCTACACGACCTGCGCTCTCTCCCAAGACCGACGCCTCCTTACCCATCCGGGACGAGTAAGGAAGGCCTGGATTTAACCAAAACAAGCAGCGCGAAGCATGCAAGCTAGGACTATGCAACTATTAATGGATAAACCCAGACCCGCCCACCGTCCCTATTACCTCCGTTATTCCTTTCCATGCACGGTTGTCTGGAAGAGATCGCTCTTAGCGATAAGACCGCCCATTGTGACACTTTATTATTAATTTTGTTTTTTTTTAGTTGTAAGATTTTTATTTGTGTGTTTCAATAAAGAGTTATCTATCTATCTATCTATCTAATAGAAAAGCTTCCATTTTTTTTAAATTAAATATCTTCAATGTACAGAATTCTGACCCATATCCGGCAGGAACCCTTTATTTTTTCTAAAGTATGCTTAATTTTCTCTCATAAGGACGTCCATAGATGCTGAAGTTTTTGCAAATGGGTGTAGTTCTGATGACAATTAAAATACTGCAGTAGTAGGATCTACACAATCGGATGATGGAATTCCTTCGGGTTTGGGCTCATTTGGTTTGTCTTGATGAGATCTCTGGTTTTTTGTGGTATCCAGGGTCTGATGATGGAGCCGGAAGGTAGTCACAGGAACCCAACAACAAAATGAAGGAACCCTTTTGAGTTGGGGCTCATTTGGTTTGTTTTGATGAATTCTCTAGTTTTATGTGGTATCCAGGGTCTGGTGATGGAGCTGGAATGTGTAGTCACAGGAACTCAACAACAAAATAATGGAACCCCTTCGAGTTTGGGCTCATTTGGTTTGTTTTGAGTTCTCTGGTGTTATGTGGTATCTAGGCCACTCAAAATCAATATCTATCTATACTATAATAAAACTGTAAATGGGCTAAATCTGCACATAATTTATTTTTTTGTCTGTCTGTCTGTCTGTCTCTTTGAACACGCATCACGCTGAAACTACCAAAGGGATTTTGATACAACTTGGCACAAGCATAGCTATTTAGCTATTATTTATGGATTAACATTTAGAATACTTTTTATCCCGAAAAAATAAAGAGTTCCCGCAGGATAAAGGTTGAAAGTTATTTAAAAGAACACGTATCACGCTGAAACTACTAGACGGATTTTGATGTAAGTGGGCATAGTCAATGTTTATATTATCTGTTAAAATTTAGAATACTTGTACTCCTGAAAAAAATAAGGATTTTTAGGGATAAGGGTCCAAAGTTTATGTTAAATTAAAGTAATAAACATCCGTTTAAATAACGGTACCAAATTTCCTTGTTTGCTTCACGTAACAAGTGGCCAGGCGGTGACATACGTGGATTTGTAATCCAGACGTCCGGGGATCGAAACCACGCGCTTCTAGGAATTCGAGACGATTGTTATAAGTTTAGGGTGTGTATCACTGTATGCGCGCGCGCGTGTGTGTGTGTGTGCGTGTGTGTTTTGTGTGTGTGTGTGTCTCTCTCTCTGTGTGTGTGTGTGTGTGTGTGTGTGTGTGTGTGTACTTGTGTATGTCTGTGGCATCGTAGCTCCCAAACAAATGGACCGATTTTGATGCGGGTTTTTTTTTGTTTGAAAGCTGATGTGGTCGAGATGGTTCTTAGATATATGGGGAATGGGAGGGAAAGGGGGAGGTGAGAAAAGAGGGATGGGAATCGTAGCTTCTAAACGAATGAACCGAGTTAGCTGCGCATTTTTATGTTTGAAAGCTGATGTGATCAAGAGGGTTCTTAGATATATAGGGGATGGGGAGGAGGTGAGAAAAGAGGGGGGAGGTGAGAAAAGAGGAGTGAGAATCGTAGCTTCCAAACGAATGGACCGATTTTGCTGGGGTTTTTATGTTTGAAAGCTGGGGTAAACAAGATGGATCACGCATAAAGACTCTAAAACGGGTATATATTAGAGTTCGATTATAGCACAATGGAGTATCCTACTTCCTTAACACGGGTGTAAGTATTTTTATTGTAGGACCTATACACTAGAGAGCGTAGTATCTGTACTTATAATAAAGCACTAAGAACAAAAAAGTCTGTACAAAGAAGATAATTAAGGTTTGATTTAAAAACTGGGTAACTTGGTATCTTAGGGCCTGGCGCGCACTACGCGTATTATATGCGTTTATTTCACCGCAATACGTGCACTTCTATGACACTCCGTACTTCACAATATATGTTATAAAAACGCAAGGCAGTGCGCGCTAGCCTTATGCCGATGATTAGATGCCGAGCAATTGATAAAAAACTACTTGACGGCTGAACGAATTTTGAAGATATGTACTTAGTATAATATTGTACTTTGTATGTACTTTGTATGTACTTTTGGTCCTGGAATAATACGTGTGGGCTACTTTTAAATGAAACGACCACGTGGGCAAAGCCGCGGGCACAGCTAGTATAAAATATTTTTTCAAAAAATAAAATGACTTCATATTAGAAATGTTATTTTGTAAACAACCACTAAAATATGCTCGTGTGAGTCTCTTGTTGTCTCTTCTGCATTTCGTGTTTTATTTTTCGTTTGCGTAATAGACAACTGCATATTACTTCATACATAGATATGTATTAATTAATTTTGTAAAGATATTACATTTAAATGATGCCTGGGTTTGGCACCGCCTTAAAAAACTCTTTCATATTTTATGTTGTATTTTTGCATTATTATTACGTTGGTAATTTCGAAAAAGTGATAGTGTTCTGGCTCAATTGTAATTATCTTATTCTTTTTAGTGGTTGTTTACAAAATAACATTTTTAATATGAAGTCGTTTTTTTTTTGGAAATATATTTTATATTAGATGGGGTGGGGTGGGGTGGGGTGGGGTGGGGTGGTCGGGATCGTAGCTCCCAAACAAACAGACCGATATTGATGCGTTTTATTTTATTTTTAAAAACTGATGTTATCGAGATGCTTCTTATCTATAATGGGGGTGGGGGAAAGGGAGGGCGGTTATATACATTTTATTTGTTCATATTTTATGTAGTAGATAGATGAAACTTACTAATTACTACTTAAGCCTCTTTATTTAGGAGTTTCCGGGCGCTGCAGCCAAATTTATGATTTTTACTCTACGTCACGTACCATTAAATCTGGTTATGGAATACTCTCTTTCGCTCTGGGCTGGAGTTTAGGGTACCGTCGTGAGTTTCAGAAATTCTTCTTCCCAAAAATGTGCCTAACTTTTATTTTAGCATGGAATTTCCGGGCGCTACAGCCACTTTTGTGATATTTCCTTTTATTCCACCCCTTGTTTTATATGCAGATATCTAATGGCGCGCTACGGGGGTAACTGTTGGCTTAGCAATCGGTGACGTGAGCGACGCGGCGATGCTTGGCCGCACCGCTCGTGGCTCGTCACGTCAGCTCTTTCCGCCTCAGCTCAGCCATGTTCAAGTTATAAGCCATCACATAGAGAATGGAAAAGTAAAAGAAGAATGAGAAGAACAAGAAAAAGAAGAGTTGCTGATTCACCGTTGACTAATGAGAGCGCGCGGTACAAAAAGTTAATCGTAGCTTTATGTTAACACATCTGCAGGCGTCCCGCGATGGCATTTTTTTAATATATTTGTCTTGTCTATGTAGACATTTTGTAAACATTTTCATCTTGAGTGGAAAGTTCTCATTGAGATCTTTACAACTACAACCCAAATCAATACAGTACCGTATCTGAATTGCGAGTTATACCGAATTAAAGATCACATACACATCCATTTTGCTGATTGTGCTCTGTACGTCTTGCCCCCTCTGACTTTTGACAAATCCATACCAATATATAAAAGTGAAACGTTGTCTGTTTGTTTGTTTGGGGAGCTTGCACGCGAATGCACAGAATGGTCTGTGGTTTCCATGGAAACAAAATTATAAGTCTGTCAAAAAACATCAAGAGCGATAAAAGCGAGACGATATACTCCTTTTCGTAACAGTAGCTCTTTTAGTCATGGTACCCCGGAGTATGTATCGGAGAGATTTTAAAGATGTTTCACGTCAAAACTGGATAGCTACATTCGTGTAATATTTGAATAAAGCATAATAATAGGATGTCATCGATCTTATTTCCAAGATACAATATTTTTTCTGGAAAATCACCCCATTTTTGTCTTCATATTTTTTCCGAGGTTATATTTCCATAAATAATATTTTCTTATGTCTTTGGTTCGGTTTGTCAGTGGCAACATATATTCAGGCAACCACAGACCAAGTTTTGTGCGATTACGTCAAACCATTGAGCAAGGAATGGAAAATGAGTTTTACGGGAACGCAGCGACGAGAATATTTTCGCGCCAAATTCGACGTAGTGACTATTACTTATCTGTGCCTATGTATACACATACTGTGCTATAAGGTTCAAAGTGTATCTACCGGCTAACACATTGCAACATTTGCACCTGAGTCTAAAAATTATAATTATGACCGAGATCCATTATACACACTAATCAATAATTTCTGATCAGTTCTTTGATATATAATTAATTAATATTTCATCATCATCATCATCAGCCCGTGTCAGTCAACTGCTGCACATAGGCCTCTGGGCTCGCCACTGAGTCCGATCTTCGGCTCTTCTCTTCCATTTGTTGCCAGCCACTTTGCGTATATCATTGCTCCACCTAGCTGGAGTCCACCCTACACTACGTTTACCGAGCCGTGGTCTCCACTCAAGAAAACGTCTACCCCAATGGTTATCAGTCCTTTGACAGATATGACCAGCCCACTGCCACTTCAGCTTACAAATCTTAAGGGCAACTTTGTCGACAACTTTGGTTCTCTGCCGGATCACATCATTCCGGATACGATCTTTCAGAGAAACTCCGACCATAGTCGTTTCCATAGCCCGCTGAGCAACCTTTAATTGGTGGACTAGTCATACCGTGAGTGTCCACGACTCGGCTCCGTATGTTATAACAGGTAGGACACACTGGTTAAAGACTGTTGCGGTATTGGTGACGAGAAGACTCGATGAAGTTTCGCAAATGCTGCCCATCCCAGCTGTATTCTTCTCTCTCAATGTTGTTTTTACCTAGTTGCAAAGTTTGCCCCAGATAGACATGCTCCTGGACAACTTCTAGAGCAGTTCCATTAATATCAATTGGTTCCGGTATAACATGTTCGTTGAACATAATCTTGGTTATAAATTATTATTGAAACGGGACTTAATAGCGCTGAAAACTTAATGCACTGAACTCATTTGCAATCCAACTTCACAGTGGTGACGGGGGACTTCAGCGCACGGCTGGGCGTAAGGAATGGCGATGAACTGAGAGTGGGGCAGTTTGTATTTGGACAGCAGAACCAAAGGGGTCAGCGATTGGTCGACTTCATGGAGAAGGAGGGACTCTTTATGATGAACTCCTTTTTCAAGAATCGCCCGTCCAGGAAATAGACGTGCATGCACCCCGGCGGTCGAGATAGAGATAAGCACGAGATAGTTTTAATTTTGACAACCAATAGGCATATATTCAATGATGTCTCTGTGATCAACAGGGTTAAGACCGGCAGCGATCACCGCATGGTAAGAGGCTCATTGAATATAAACATAAACTGGAAATGTCTAGTTTGATGGGATCTACTCTTCGCCCAAGTCCTGGACAGATCCAAAACCCCGAAAGCGTGAAGTTGGAACTCCAAAATCTCTTCCAAATCTTTACCGAATGCGATACAGTGGACGAACTGTGGAAAAAAAACGGGCTGGTGGAAATTGTTCACACAGTCCGGGTCGGAGTTCTTTAAGACCCACCGCAATAATAGTACACAGAAACTCTCTGAGCATACATTCAAACTTATGACAGAATAAGGCGAGATGATGCTGCAGTGGATATGTCGAGTTACAGCTTGCTTAATGAAAAGATCACCAAGTCGATGCGACACGATTTTCGTTCGCTGAAGACGGACAGTGACAAAACCACCAAACCCATACTCTGAGAGATTTTGAGTGAGCTCGAGAAGTTCTATGGACAATTATACACCTCATCGCGTAGTCCTCCTAGCACGACTAGTGATGCAAGAGCCCGATTGACCTGACATTATACCAAAAATATCCCGGACGTCAGCCTATACGAGATAAGAATGGCTCTCAAACAGCTTAAGACCAACAATACCTTGTTGGTCTTAAGCCTAATAATACCTTGTTATTGGTACCACCAAGGGAGGAGGGAATAATGACAGAACTACTGAAAGCGGGTGGAACTTTGGTACTTAGTCTTTCATAAGCTGTTTAACACCGTCATCCTCGAGGGTACTACGCCACAGGCGTGGTACAGGAGCGTAGTGGTGTTGTTCTTTAAGAAAGGTGATAGCATGCTCTTGAAGAAATATAGGCCCATTTTGCTGCTGAGACAGGTCTGTTAGCTTTTTTCGGGAGTACTTACAAACCATCTCGCTCGTAGGTTTGATGACTTTCAGGCTCCCGAACAAATTGGATTCCGGAAAGGCTTCAGCACCGTAGACCACATCCATACGCTCCGGCAGGTTATACAGAAGACCATAGAGTATAATCGGCCTCTATGTCTAGCGTTTGTGGACTCCGAGAAAGCCTCTGATTCAGTCGAGACCTGGACAGTGCTACAGTCATTACGACGGATTACCGGTACATCGAAGTGTTGAAGTGTTTGTACAGCAAAGCCACCATAACTATCCGTCTTCAGGATAGGAGCATGAATTCTATCCAGTTGCAAAAAGGGGTGAGACAGGGAGACGTTATTTCTGCGAAACTGTTCACCTCTGCACTGGAAGATATATTCAAGCTTCTGAACTGGAATGGATATGGTGTTAACATCAATGGCGAATACATCACTCACCTTCGGTTTGCTGATGATATATTCATTATGGCCGAAACCCTGGAAGCCTGGAACCACAATACTCAGTGACCTCAATATTGTTTCCTAACAGGTGGGTCTTAAAATGAACATGGGTAAGACGAAAATGTTACGTAATTTTTTACCTACTGCACAATCTCTCCTTCTACCAATTCTTGATTTTGCTGACGCCAGCTATCTAGACCTTACTGAGGACCGGCTGAATAAGCTTGAGCGTCTCCAGAACTACTGCATACGGTTTATTTTCGGTCTCCGGAAATATGACCATATCTCCCAATTTCGCTAAAAGCTCAAGTGACTTCCTATACGTCTTCGCCAGAATACTCATATCCTCAATCTTCTTTACAAAATACTTTTTGATCCTTCCACTCCTTTTTACTTAAAGGCACGATTTCAATATCTTAGTTGTTCTCATTCTCGGTCTCTTAGGTCATCGGAAAACCTTCTTCTCAAGACGCCTGAGCATAGTACTTCTTTCTATGATTCATCATTCATCAGTGCGCCTCTGGAACAAACTCCCAGTCACTATAAGACGTGCTCAATCGGTCACTAGCTATATAACTCAAGTTAAAAACTTCAACCTCCAATATTGCGCTCTGATCGTTCTTATTTCCACGCATGACTATCTTATATTATATTATATGTATATGTGTAAATAATTATTACTATTATATGCATATATAATACTTATAATATATGTATTTTAATTGTATTAATTTATAGTATGTAAGTATTGTAAATTATTTAGTTTTTTATGCCTATTTATAGTCTAAATCTTAATTTCACCTATAAATTTCTATATTGCTACACCACCGTCCTGTTAATCAATCATTTCTGTCCATCCAAAGGTTGTCTGGAAGAGATCGTTTTTAGCGATAAGACCGCCCATTGTACCTATAATCTAATTATTTTCCTGTCTGTATCGTTTTATTTTCTTGGTGTCAATAAAGAGTTAATCTATCTATCTATCTATGTTGTACCCATGCCGGTTTATGTTGGGAACGATATTATCGAAGCTGTTGATCACTATGTCTAATTAGGTCAGACGATCCAACTATTTAGATACAACTTCGACAAAGAGGTCAACCGATGAATCCAACTCGAATGGGCAGCTTTCGGGAAATTACGTCCTGTCTTCTCGTCGCTAATACCGCAGAACCTCAAGACGAAAGTTTATAATCAGTGCGTGTTGCCAGTGATGACATACGGCACTGAGACGTGGTCGCTATCTATTGGTCTTTTATACAAGCTCAGAGTTGAGCAGCGTGCAATGGAGAGAGCTATGCTCAGTGTTTCACTACGTGATATAATCCGAAATGAGGAAATCCGTAGAAGAACCAAGGTTTCCGACATAGCTCTCAGAGTTTGCAAGTTGAAGTGGCAATGGGCAGGCCATATATTTCGCAGAACCAACAACCGCTGGGAATAAAGGTTCTCGAATGGCGACCACGAACAAGCAAGCAAAGTGTGGGGAGACCCTCCACACGATAGACCGGTGACATTGTAGCCATCGCAGGAAGTCGTTGGATGGAGGTGGCACAAGATCGGTCGTCATGGTGCTCTTTGGGGGAGGCATATGTTCAGCAGTGGACATCGAGGTTGTTTCACACGCTGACATTTTGGCCAGGCAAACAAGACATAAAAATAAACTTTACTTACCTCAAAGCTATTTAAATATTTTTAGCAAGAATGTATACTTTATGGCTAATAAACTATATATAATAAATTACCTCTGACATTGCAAAATTTACAGTTAAATCTATTTAAAAAAAAGTTAAATGAATGGCTACTCGAACGCTTTATAGCGTAGAGGAATATATGACATTTAAGATTTGATATTTTTGACATTTTTATTATTATACAGACCATATTATTTTTTGTAAATATATTATCTAACTCCTATTTATTTCTTTGTGAGTGAATAGATTTGACGTAATATAGAATATAAAACAAGAATTTTTAAAATAACAGGAATATATTAATGTTATTAGCTGATTTGTATTTTGTACATACTTATTCCTAATTGATGATTAAGGACCATGTAGGTACTATTTGCACGCCTGCGAAGTCATGCATAAGAGTGCTATCTTCACTTTATTTTTACCATCTCTTGTTACCTTATTTTTATGCAAATAAATTATTATGATTATGATCGAAAGGCTGAAATGATGATGTTAATTTGCAATCCTTATTCGATTCAGACCTTTACTTTGTTTTTGATCCTGGTTATGACAGTGAATTTACTGTATCTATTTATTACGAACTAATTGTGTCCGAAGGGTCATTTTCCTGGGTTCAAAGTGACCTATGTGTTATTCCAGGCCAAAAGTTCATTTTTCTTTCATGTATCAAAATTCGTTCAGTAACTAAATATTTATTTTGACTGAAGCCCATAATTATCGGATTGAGATACACTTTACACCAGATTTTAAGTCAAAACCTAAGCTATCCAACAGTGAAAGACACATTTTAATCGATCTAGTAGTCTTTAAGTGATGCGCAAACATACAGATACACAGACTCCATTAAAAAAATATGTAATATTCCTTTTCAGTAGATTATAAAATAAGGTACTGAAAAATAATATAACATTAGTTCATTAGTCCCCTAGACCATTAGTTTTTAATTATTTTTATTGTACAGACTCACTGTTACTTACCATTTTATTATCAGTATAGAAGATAGATAGAGTGGTGGAAACATCAGGCCGCCCAAGGGTGTTTTTACGACTGTCATCAATTGCTAGCAATCGAGACATAATGCTTTACGTACCATTCTAAGCACAAATAGAGATAGCAATGATTGGTCTCTTTCTAAATCTTATTTTGATTGTGTTGTGATATCAATAACTGTGGCCCAATTTCATAACTTGACTACAATCGGATTATCACTTTTTTCATAGCAAATTCGACTCTATCGCAAGGCATTAGTGGTTGCGATATTGAGAATTCGATTGAAGCCAAGTTATGGAATCGGGCTGCTGCAGTCAAATATGGAATCCATATACATAGAGCCATGAGCAAAATACTAATAGTCTGTACGTACGGCAATTATCGTCGATTTGAAATATCACTAACCTGCCGGCAATAGTTGTTATCGCAACTCCCAATAGTTCTCGGGAAGTTGTTCGGACGAAGCGAAGGGCGCGCGGTAATAAACTAAAAAGTGGGCCGGTGCGGTGGCGGAATGGATCCGACGAATTATCGGAACTTATTGTTATATGGAGTTAATTTTGTTTTCTTGGTAAGCTCCATCTCGAGTTGCACATGTGATCGTCAAGCCTAATCGTTCGTCCGTTGTACGTAGCCAGCGTCCGTTATTTTTGTTTCGGGTGGCCTACGGTAGCCCGGGGATTCTTCGTAATCCTGCCCTACCATTTCCTTGACCGCCACCTAGGTCAGTTCCAGGGCGACCGGGAACTGGGGGCCATTTTTTACTTGTGCCGTTCATATTGGACGCCCATAGTCGCCACGCTGGGCATGCAGGTTGGCGATCGCAGGGCGTAGCTTCTCGCAGCGGTGACGCTGCTGCCCGTCACCGGCCTGTGTCATTTGGCTACGCTTGTTTTTGGGATGGTTATACCGCCATCTGTCGGTCGCCAGAGCCTCGTTCGTGTTCGTGTTAGGTTGCTTGTTTCTTTTTGTGGAATGAGGTAGTGCTGGCCTCTGGTGTTAGAGGTTGTCAGCCCATCCAATGGCCTATGACATAGCTTAACGACTGTTAACAATCAACAACAGCCAGGACTGAAAGCTTAACGTGCCCTCCGAAGCATGGAAAACCACACATAACTTAGAAAAGTCATTGATGCAGGAAGCCTAGGAACGAACCCGCGTTATCTTTGGATTCTAAGTTCCGATACTGACCCGTTAGGCTACCATTGCTCTCTACGTGATTATTGTATGCTGCTATAGTTCGCGAAAAAACTATTCAGAAGAGAAAAAAACATAACTTAGAAAGTGAAATATATAATACAGTGCTCTTTTTTATACATTACTGTTTATTTACATAAAATACGTTTAGTTACCAGTTTTACATTATATTTTAAACACAATTAATGTCCTCATTTTCTGTAGGATCTTTGTTCAGGCAACTAATGCCTTGACAACTTCTACACATGGCAGAGCATCGCAGTCCAGCTTTACAACATCCACATCTGTAAAAAGACACCCCTTTCAAAGGAGAAAGGGGGAAACGCATGTCTTGCTTAAACTCGAGAATGGCTCGACCGATATGTTTTTTTTATGTTGTGTTTATTATTCTACAGATGAGCTTAAAAACAAAAAAGATATGAAAAAACTAAGCTTCAATTTTTACTAAAATGTACCAGGAATTAATTAATAAAAAACGGGTTAGTTAGGTTATTGAGCTATTGAAGCTATTGAAGTTTTTGATTCAAATTATACAAAAAAAAGCATGGGGTATTTATGTAAAATATTTCATGGCTTACAGATATAATTCAGTAGTGAATTGTTACTTAACCAAGCGTCAATTGTAAATTCTCGATAAGTTACTTCAACTTTCATGTAAAGTACTGGTGCCATCAGTATGTCCGAGCATCGAAAGTGTTTAATTATTAATTGTCTTTATATATTATAAAACACATGAGGTCATGTGTAGTCGCAGTTTGGCCATGACGGCACGTTTGTACAAATTGTAGTATTTATGCGGTTTATTTAGTGAAAATTCGAATTGTTTACACTATTAGATGCATAATTGACGCTCAATTGATATTTCCGAGCCATAGAGAGGACTCAGTAGGGGCTGAGTTGCTACCTACGGGGTCCACAGGTGACGGATAGTGGAACGGCCGGAAGATATTCCAGCTAGCTGTTTATATAGTCCCCGACCATCAGCGATGAGATTAGCAGGATGCGGTGGGAAGCCTATGGAAAGGGCTTACCTATAAAGTGCCTGCAACATCCGATGATGATCTTGTGACATGGCGAGTCAATGCCGCCAGTAATAAAATAAGCATTACCAAATCCCCGGGAGTGGAAGCTGCATTTTTGGTGAGCAGTCATAGGTGGAAGTGACGATGGAAACCATCATAATCGGTCTCACTGCAGCGATGTGGAAAACAAATGGAAAACTACCGAATTATATTTCCAAGACAACACATCATGGGCAAGACACAAAAAAGTATGGCCCTCAGTTCCCGTTAGGTCTTATGTGATCAGAGGGTGCTAAGAATCCCCGGGAGACCCATGAAAATTTCAACAAAGTGAAGTGTATAATATGATGAAGGAAGATTTATCAATTTACAGAAGGAAGCAAAGAAATTGGACCTCTCAATACTTTGACTTAGTGACATTCGATGGAAGGGAAGTAACTGGTTCACACCAAATGGTAGACGATTATGTTTTATACTACTCTGGTAGCGATGATTCGAGGCACCTCTACGGTGTTGGTGTGTTGGTTTCAAGGAAATCAGCAGGGCCATTATTCTCTATTGCCACACGAAATTCCACGCAGAAAACGTCTGACGTCATAACGAGCTTTAAACACACACGCGTTTCCTAAACGCGCCATAGCGTGGAATCGAAAACTAAATTCTGTATGCCACAAGAAAAGGTGTCTATGCCCGTTGTTTATTTTTATTTGATTTCACGTGGTGCCAGAGGGGTAATTACCTACATATTTTGTTCCAATTAGATTTTCATTATCACGTGCACAGACCCTGCGTTCGAGATGATAATTGTGCGTTATGGGCAATTTCGAAATGTACATTTTTAAGAAGCCGTTTTCTTTGGACATTTTCAACACTTTTGGCATTTTTGCAACTTTTGACACTTCCAATCCTTTCCAAACTGAATGAAAAACGACCCCATCCCTCACGGTATAAAGTCGATTTTCTTATGTCAACATGTCATCGAAACTTTTAAAACGAACGGTGATCGAAAACGTTCTGAACGCTAATTTCGCCCACAAATGGCCAAAGGGAACGCCAATTGTGATCATATTTAGCGTTTTAACAGTTATTTTCGCCAATTGTTCCAAAGAAAACGGCCCATTAGTGCGGCGCGATAAAGTCGATATTGATTTAATCTGATTGCAGCAAATTGCATTGGCTTAAGTAATTGACCAGCAGAGCAATTATTTATCTTGTTTCAATAAGCAATATTTCATAGCAATATCGACTCTAACGCGCTGCATTATGTGCACGTGATGGTGAGAATCTGATTGAAACCAAGATAGATAATAATAGGACTTCTACAGTGCGATTACGTAATGTTGATCATATCGGTTTCAAGCCTTCAAATTCATTAGTGCCTTAAGATAGAGTCGATTTTGCTATGAAAAAAGTGACAATCTGATTGAAGCCAAGTTCTTTAATCGGGCTGCTGGCATCCCCCTAGTTTGTACTATTATTTATTCTGTGCCTTAGCACAGCATGCTTTCTCTTTCTCGCATGTGGATTCTGAAGATATAGTTCTTTGTTTGAAATTGGTCGAGAAAAATCTAAAATTTAGGTTATTGTTCTCTGAATTTTAAATTTTATTCACATTATTATTAATAACGTGCTGTTTTGTGTTTTCTTTGAATACATTCCTATAGAGACCAGTCGTAAAATACATTTATGAATGTGAGTGCGTGAGATAAAGGTAGAGTAGGTACATCGCATGGTCTCAATTCTGGCTGAAGCACTAGTAGGTAAGCTTACCTATGTTTGCAAAATACATTTTCGTATTTACATTGTAAAAAGTATTATAAATAAATTGTTCCGTTATTCAAAAGTCTTTTATTTCAAAGTATTTTATTACATGGCTCCACATTCACCTGTTGCAATGGGTATCCAATAAGCCCAACGCTGTTGCATTGTGAGAAAACAACGTTGGGCTTATTGGAACAGTCTTTCATTAATATGAAACCTCGACGAGGCCATGCATGTTTTATCGATATCGATAAAACCAAGACTACGTGAAAGCAAGCACTACTCTATCCGTTATATTGTTAGGTTTGTAGCATTGTCGAGATAGGCTAATGTCTGACCTTTATTGTTAGTAATGTTGGATACTTTGATGCCAATAAATTTCTGCCAAAGTGCTTTCATTGGCTACTAAGGAGGTCCCGCCTCTTAAAACGTAGTATGCGTAGTGATTATATTCTCTTTGCTTAGAGCTATACTAGGCTTATGTAAGTCCGTTCGTTTCGGAAATGTATCGAGGCAATTAGGTACCTATACCTATATAGCAATAATGTTACTTAAGTGTAATAAAAGATTAATAAATATTATTCAAGTACTATTTATTATCTTACTACTTTCACGTATTTTACCCTTTGAAAATATAGAACGGGAGTTGCCAAGCGCAAGTTCTAGTACCAAATTGTTTCTGCTATTTTTCGAGAGAGGCGAGGTAAACTCGTACCGTAATACGGGGAAAATAGGAAAAAAAAACTATCTTTCTAAACTGTTCTGTTAGTGTCATTCTGTTAATAAGAGATCAACACTTTTTTGATTTTTGAATTATCTTATAATTTTTGCAACTGGCTACTGATCAGCACTGAACACTGAGCATTTAAGCCAGCCAATCAGGTTTCACTAAAAAAAAAACGTTGAAAGTGAGGTCGTCGTGGACACGTGATTATTGTACCTCTAAACTTTAAGTTTTTTATGTGTTATATTGAGAAAAAGCGTAGCAATCGACGAAAGCGTTGCGTTGCAGTTGATCATAATAGTGGATTGTTTTTTGAATAAACGTAAAGGTAAGTAAATATCTGCGTAATTTCATTTAAATTCTTAGTTTAAGTTGAGCACTTGTTATTAGGTTATTTTGGATATAAAAGGAACGCGAAAGGGGGAAATTGGCATATGAACAGGTATAATCGGAACAACGCGGGGGTTATTTGATTTGATTAAGAGGTAAATTGGAATTCCTAAATAGGGTTGTCAAAAACCAAAACCTAGAGCAAGACGCTAATTTATTTTGTTACCTATCCTTTGAATAATGTAGTTTAATCTTTTATAAATACCATTTAGTGGATTCTTACATAAATTATTTTTATTTTATGTAGATTTTAACAAACCATATTTATATAATCAAACTAAGCAATAAAAACAGCATTATTTTATTTTAGCCATAGCATAGACCATTAGTATTTACTACTACATTTACCTTGGGCAGGAATCTAAATCTGAGGACAGCTATTTTTTTCTGCTCTTGGTTTTTTTTTTTTATTAAATAAGTATCTATATATTTTTTTTATTTTAAATAAAAAAAAATATATTTTTTCAGAATGCCTCGCAAATACGTAGCCAAACCAGGTGCTAAACGCTATAAGAAATACGACGACCTGTTAATAAAACAAGCCCTAGATGAGATAGCGCTGACCAATAATAGCTTAAGTGCTGTAGCTGCAAAATATAACATATCAAAATCAGTACTTTGCCGCCATAAAAACCAAAATATGAAACCTCATGGTAGGCTAACAGCACTTACCAAAGAAGAAGAACTATATATAGTAGAAAATTTAAATATCTGCGGCGATTGGGGCTACCCGTTAGATACAACAGACCTCAGATATATAGTAAAAATGTATCTAGACCCAATGAATATTAACCATAAAGTTTTCAAAAATAACATCCCCGGTATAGACTATGTTAATGGGTTTTTAAAGAGATGGGCAAACAACATATCACAAAGAATATGTCAGAACATTAAGAGATCCAGGGCAGCAGTGTCTTCAGACGTATTAGAAGAATATTTTGGCGAACTAAGGAAGTCTTTGGAGAACGTCCAAACCCAAAATATAATTAACTATGATGAGACAAATCTGACAGATGACCCTGGTCGCAAGAAGGTGATTGTAAGACGAGGATGCAAGTATCCAGAACGTATAGTCAATCACTCAAAAGGGTCAATATCTTTGATGATGTCAGCTACAGCAGATGGGGATTTCCTGCCGCCCTATGTCGTCTACAAAGCAGCTCATTTGTATGATTCATGGACAATGAGGGGGCCGCAAAATTCAAGATATAACAGGTCGTCATCTGGTTGGTTTGATGGTAACATTTTCGAGGATTGGGTTAAGACAATAGTCGTACCTTTTTTGGAAAATAGAGAAGGTAAGAAAATTTTGATCGGTGACAATTTGTCCTCACATTTGTCTCTTGGTGTAATAAAACTATGCAAGGAAAAGAATATCCACTTTATTTTCCTGCCCGCAAATTCAACGCACATCATCCAGCCCTTAGATGTGGCAGTTTTTAGGCCAATGAAAATGATTTGGCGTCATTTATGGGACAAATGGAAGAAAAGCGACGATGGTAGAACACAATCATGTGTTCCAAAAGGATGCTTTCCACGACTTTTAAAATTGCTAATGGATGAGCTAAGTGTAAATGCTGAAAAGAATATTAGATCTGGATTTAGAAAATGTGGAATAGTCCCATTGGATGCTAACCAAGTGCTAGCAAGGCTTCCTCAGCAAGAAGAGAACAAAGAGGCAAAAATAACAGCTGTGAATGAAAGTTTTTCAAAATTGTTACAAGAAATGCGCTATGGATCCATGAATATTAGAGAACCAAAAAAGAAGAGAAAGCTAGAGGTAGTGGCGGGAAGAAGTGTAAGTGCTGAGGAAGCAGAAAAGATTGAAGACCAGGAATATGTGAACCAAAAAAGAAAAAAACACTAAAGCAAACAAAAAAATCAACTCGAAACCTAATATCTTTAAAAGGAAAGGGTATCGGCAAAAAACAAAACCTGACAAATCACTGATAGACAGCGATATAATGATATGCGGTCAAAGCAAAGAGACAAATGGCAATAGTATAAATGAGGGTCCTCTTGGATTAAACGATCTTGATGTAGTGATTCAGGAACCTTTTGAGTTTTCCATTGAAACCATGCCAATTATTTTAGCTGATAAATTTGATTGCCAAGAAATGATTGTGAGAACCGATGATAAATTTGATTGCCAAGAAATGATTGTGAGAACCGATGATGAAGACCCAAACAACCAAAACAAGACTGAACAAGATTATGAGAAAGAAAATAAAAAAAAAAACAAATAAAAAGCATACAGAAGCAAGAGATTAAAATAATATCAGACCTAAAAGTCAAATTGCCATTACCCTTGAAGAAGATAAATAATAATTCCAACCTACACAATTGTGAAAGAAGTAACTCCATCCGTCCAAAGAGAGAGAGAATTCTGAATTTTTACAATGACTCTGAAGAAATTTTAAAAATTTTAGAAGGATAATAATTTAATTTCTTACTAATTATGGGAACAAAACTAGTTTTTCGTTGATTTTACAGAAGAATATATAAGTTTTATAATTTTTTCATCACTTACTAGATTATTTTTTTGTTTAAATAATTGATATCTATAAAGCTAAACATTTAATAGTTAGATATAAGTTAATCCAAAGAGGATACCATAAATGAATACGAATTGACGACGAGACTGATGATATAGTTTTTGAAGCTAAATGCGATATTTTTGTTATTAGGTACCTACAATAAAAATATGATCTCACCAAGGATTTTTTATTAAACAAGTGGCATGGTTAGCTACATATAGGTAGTACCAAATTTTATTTTTCAAATTAGGTACTTTCATAGTTTAGATAGAGTGACAGCCCTAGTCAAAATTCCGATTAACCACTGTCTCGAACCTATTATCCCCGTCAGGGGTAAATTGGAATCTAATAGGGTTTTTGTACAATTTCTCAAAATATCAAAATAGTTTGTGCAATCTTAGGTACTTAACATCTAAAAGAGCTTACCACACACTCTTAAGTATACCTTGAAATACCCAATGAGTTACTCAACAAGGTTTAAATTCCAGTTAAAAGTGAAGATTGGACCTATTTACCCCGCTTTACGGTACATTGTCACGCAAACTTGCGGAAAGTTGAGGCGTCTTTATAAACACACACGCAAAAAGAAACTGCACACAATAACAAAACAAGCACAGATTAAAAAATGACTGTTGTTACTGTATTGTTTAATTGCCAACTACCGCAATAACTAAAGATGGGGTGTAAAAGACCGATAAAAGGAATGATACATATTGAACGAAATTCGGATTGTTCAATGTTATTACAAAGTTGTACGCGTAGTATTTTTTCTAATATATAAGGAGTTATTCCGGAACCAAAAGTACCATTATACCAAATTGCATCAAACATAATAAAGACGCCAAATCGTTTTTATCGATTGCTCGGCTTCTACTCGTCGATTGAAATACCGAACACAACAGTTAAGTTAAACTTTAAGCTTTTCAACGGTAAAAATCACATCGCAATTGTTCTTGTAGTTTTACGTTATGCGCGAACAGACAAACAGACAGACAGACAACTTTTTTATATAAATGTTATATTTTTGATCAGTACTATTTTAACTCCGTAGACCATAATTTAAATTGTTATCATTGTACGGACTTTTTATAACTTACTGTATAATTATTAGTACTAGCTGTGCCCGCGGTTTAGCCCGCGTAGTAATTTGTATGGGTTTAAAGTATGCTACATATATGTTATTCCAGGACCTAAGTTCCTATAAGGTAAAAACATTAAAAAAAAACGTTCTGCCATCAAATAGTTTTTTATCGATTGCTCGGCTTCTGCTCATCGGATTAAGATACCAAGTACACCAGTTTTTAAATCAAAACCTAGTTTATTCGTGAAACGCAAACAGATAGACACGATTTAAGAAAAAACAATACCCATATCAGTACGCCATTCTATCTAAATCGCGAGTTATACTAAATTAAAGAACACAAAAACATCCATTTTGATGTTTTGTTCTGTGAATCCTGCCCCCTTTCCGTTTTTGTAAAATTTAATATTACAAAAACGAGCTATTACACCTAAATTAGAGCTTAAAGTTACATAGTTATAAAAGCAAGACCATTAAATACTTCTTTAGTGGAGCTGGGTTGGTATGTAAAATATAAGTTCATAAATTCACTGCACAACAGTTTATTGCCACTAATATGTAGTAGAAGGAGATTATCACAAAACAGAAATATCAAAAACAATAGACGCGCGTTATCCGATTGACAAAACAATATCCAACTCTCGCGCCTCTGCCGGCGCGCAGGCGAACTTATTTCCTCCGTAACTATGGCAACCTGTGCGTTGCCATGACTACGCCGCACCGCGCATATTCAAATCATAATTAAATGAGTGACATGCTAAAGAATACAATATTATAGATTTATCATTAATGCAAGAGCAAATATATAAATGTATTTGAATCTAAGTATATAATAAATCTAAGAATATAACAATTACTTATTCCGGTAATTACAATATGATGTTATACATTTAAAATAATAACTAAATAGGTACATATAGTATTGAAATGGGCAAGTACGCCACACTTCTTTTCGTCACAGTCAGCACAGAATAAATAATAGTACAAAGGTCGGTATTTTAGCACACCCCGGACACTTGCCTAGATTTCCATACAATAGCCGCGTTCTAACTCTCGCATTGACAGAGTAGACACAGAAACTACACGCATGTAGTTTTGTACACGCGCAATTGTTTCCGTGAAGTTTAGGGTTGACTTATCCAAGAAGAACATACGTGTGCAAGTGAGACATTTGCGGAAAGTTTTTGGAAATGAAAATAACTTTATAAAATAACCGAAAAATATCATACTACCTCACAATATTTTTCCACCAGATCGACCAATCAGGAATCATCAATGGCGTCTGGCGTGACGGAAATGTTCAATTCCCTTCTACTTACATTTGGATATTCATAATAATCGTATTTTAAATATTGTAAGACAATTTTAAATCATTATAATTTTTATGGAATTATACTTACAGATATTTCAGAGTTATAACAATCTGCCATCATTAATTAGTAAATACACAACTTTTCACAAAAGACTTGGTAATTTTACTTAAAATAATGAATAACTCTATTAAGCATTTTAAACATCCTTAGATAACTCCATAATCATAA
This sequence comes from Alsophila aescularia, assembly GCA_946251855.1. Taxonomy (NCBI): domain Eukaryota; kingdom Metazoa; phylum Arthropoda; class Insecta; order Lepidoptera; family Geometridae; genus Alsophila; species Alsophila aescularia. Next base: position 67,404,631 of record OX276377.1, on the reverse strand, counting down.
ATTCGAAGCTTTTGCATAATAAGTTGTTTTATAGATTCAACTACATTATCGGTTTCGTTCAAAAACATATTTTTTATTACCACAGATTACAAACTCACCATAGATTTAAGAAAAGACAAATTTACAAATAGATTCAATCGGTTGTCGCTTTTGGCTTGACAAGCAATATGTTATGATACCGTAAGTGGTAAGGTTATTCAGTAAGAATATTAATTACATTGTTAAATATTATGTTATAATCTAACAAGCGCATGTGGCGCGCGCGTCCCGTCTTAAGTCAGCTCCTCGACAGCTCAGAATCGGTGGCGGGGTGAGGAAGCCCCGATTGGTTGGGGGAACAGAGTGTTAGTTCTTGACGTAGTATTATTAGGTATTCTATGCTTTTAGTCGTGGTACCCCTTAGACGATATATTATATATACCTAGGTATAAAGACTTAGCCATTGCGTGGCTGCACAAGAAACAGCAATAGGTTTTATAATGTTGCCATATAAAAAATATTCCCCCATGTTGCGGAAGGTGGCGGACATTAACTCAGCACCATTGAGGTTATCAGTGCGCATAGATAAACTTTTGTTATTATATTTTTTTAAACTATTCTGCATTTTCCATACACTAATTAATATAAACAAATATATTTATATCAGCTTAACTGAATCAAATTGTTGATCAATTATTATTGTTAACAATACGCGTTGCGCGCTACCTCATAGGTTAACCGATGTCCACGGGCTCCATGATACAGGCCCTGGCGGAGTTTGGAGTCCACTGTATAGGCTTACTGTAGATAAATTTTATGGTCAAATAAATATATTATTATTATAATAATTTCATCAAATTCCGTTCAGCCGTTTCAGCGTGAAGAAGTAACAAATACGCATGATGATCATAATGCAAAGTATCTTTAGTGTTATTCCAGGATCTAATGTATTTATAAACCAAATTTCATCAAAATCCGTTTATCCGATATATACAAAATAGTTTAACTTATGAATATGTAGGAACATACCAAACATAGTTTTTTTGGTTGAATATTTTGCATTTCTTTTAAAATATCGCTTTTTCTTTTTCTGGATGATGTGCCATGAATATTCTGCTGGCTCGTTGATGGCTGTGTTAAAAGTATATTTTCTTGCTGCGTTAATTGCTGATCTGTTGATCCCTCGTTTCCTGAGATCTTAATCTGTAACATTTGATTGTTTTTGAAAATATGATAAAATTATGAATAATTTTACTGTATTGCAGCAGCTTTCAAAAAGCCAATACATACATAAAAAATGTGACACCACACTGCCCATAACAGTATACATAACCCATAATATATTATTAACCCCCGAACAAAGAGACAGGCTGTTATAAGTTTAGGGTGTGTATCACTCCGTGTGTGTGTGTGTGTGTGTGTGTGTGTGTGCGTGCATGCGTGCGTGCGTGTCTGTCTGTGGCTTCATATGGACCGATTTGGATGCGGTTTTTTATGATGTGATCGAGATGCTTCCTAGCTATAATGGGGGGTGGGAAGTCGGGGGTTATGTAAATTTTTAATTTGCGCTTGTTTTATATTAGTAACTCGCCCCGGCTTCGCAGGGTAGCGTTCACACCGCGGCATACTTCTTACTTGTAGCATTTTTATACACGTCATTACTTTAAAAAATACGCCGTAAGCGTAATTCAAAGACTATGGCAGCAATGATCGTGGTATTATTTGACCATAGACAACTGCATTATTACTCTTTTACTTGACAGACTTGTTATTTTTTTGTTTCTGTTCTAACATGTCATTCCATTCTATATATTTGATACCTTGGTGACCTTGGGTTACATTATTTTAATTTTGGTAGACATATATTAAAAAAAACCGGCCATGTCACTCGCTGATAATATAGCTTTCTATAGGTGGAAGAACTTTTAACATAGGTTGAGTAGGTATTTTTTAAGTCCAGGTAGGTATATCCATTACAAACAAACAAACATACAAACAATCAAATATTTCTTTGTTATAATATTAGTGTAGATGTTTTATTGGCTTTGAATTTGATTCCAATAGTACTCATTAATTTATATAAATATACGACTTCACCAAAATGAAAGCCAATTTATATAGTTTAAGCTACTAACCTAACCTACGAATATGAAGGAACATACTAAACATATTTTTTTTGGATGAATATGGGGGGGGGGGGATGTAGGAACCCCCCTTTGAAGGCAAAGTTGCGCAGAATTTTCCATTTTTTTTAAATATTTTGTTCATCCTTACTTTCAAATTTACTTCTGATGCCATTGATTGGCTACCCTCTGGTACATCTTTCCCCCGCGGAGATGCTTAGTTTATAAAATATTTAAGTTTTAAGTTTATTAAAAATCGGCTGTTTGGCCGCCACACCCATAAATTAACTTTGGCGCTTGGTCGCTGTCGCGGCACGCTCGTTTTCCTGGGTCGGTTCGCGCGATGTGTACTCATGTTCTAACCTAACCTACCCTAGTCTTTGGGCGATTCTTAATAAACTTAAAACTGAAATATCTCATAAGCTAAGGGAATCCGCGGGGAGGGAGGGAGCAGGGGGTAGCGCTCTACCTCCCCCATCCAACCCTCACCTTGAATAAATGTCATCAGAAGTAAATTTGAAAGCAAGGATGGAAAAATAAATAAAAAAAAACTCGGAAATGGGGGGGTTGTGCAACTTTTCCTTTAAAAAGGGGGGTTCCTACTCCCCCTCTTAACCTCTCCACCCCTCCCCACCCCCAAAGTTGATGGTATAGCAACTAAAGTTTAGCCTAAGTTAGTTTAATTATCTCGTCTCACCGAAACCGAACCGCTCGATGACATAAGTACGCATATTATGACATCAAGCGTCATCTAGTGCTATTTACGAACGTAGTTCTGGGTAGGTAAATAAATTTCACAACATAGCAACACCTAAACTATTTCTAATTTTGCAATCAATAAAAATACACACATTACTTGAATTTCTTTGGCAAAAAACATTACGTCTCAGTATAAAATGCCTTAATATATCATCACGTTGCGTGGTTATCTTCAAATTGATTACATTTTTGATTACTTACGAACGAAAGGTTAGTCCGGTTATTTTTTGCTCGCTGCGGCTCTTGCAGCCTTTTATACTACAACCCACCATCGCACAACACTTAATTCAAGGAAACTCTGTCTCAAAAAACGCTCACGCTCTCACAATATCTAAAAACACACAGAAAATCCAAAATTTTGATCTGAATGCTGAACCGTTTGCCAAACATTGCAGTTTGACAAACAACAAAAACCGGCCACAGTAACAGAGACAAAAGAGAAATGCTTTGTCTTCCTTTTTTATACATAAATTACATCTTGCTATTTCGCTTTAACCTTTCTAAAAACAAATATCGCTATGTCTGGTAGGTAGACAAATTGGACGGAGCCGAGATTTTAATAAAATAAACAACAAATTAAATTTGAAGTTAATTTTATTGGTCTTACTTTTGACCGTACAATTCAAGCGAAGATAAAATAATGACAATTTGTACTTAGTAACTTCCTTATATAACTTTTATAAATGCGTAGGCGATTTCTAGTACATTCTTCATTGTAATAAACAACTAAGTAGTTACATTTCTCATACTTTAACGAGAAAAACATCTAAGTACATAAATGCTTATTCAGCTATGCGCAATTAAATCAAAACAACATGTAGAGTACCTCTACTGCGCATTATTCATAGAAAAACAACATAAGTACAAAAAGTGCTTACTTGGTACTTTCACAATCTAAGTACCTACTTGTATGATTAAATATGTCGCAATTGGACTTCGGTTAACAACGGTGGGTTTGTGGTACATATAACTTCTCCACCCTGAGATTGAAAATTATCTGAAAGTTCATTTTCTGAAGTCAGATTATTTTCAATTTTACATAATTTCACAATTTCATTCGTTATAATCCTCATAGGTTCCATTTTAAATTATTATTTAAAATCAATTCAAAATATTAAAATTGAGTATGCGTTTGTATAATATAACACGTATAACACACAAAAATTCAAAATATAATTAAATATAAGCACATAAAAGTTCAATAAAAACACAAAAATCAATAAAGACACATTAAAATCAATAAATTCACATAAAATCAATTATGACGCATAAAAATCAATAAATTCACATAAAAATCAATTATGACGCATAAAAGTCAATAAATTCACATAAAAATCAATTATGACGCATAAGAATCAATAAATTCACATAAAATTCAAATAAAAACGCATAAAATGACAATACATTCACATAAAAATCAATAAAGACACATAAATTCACATAAAATCAATAAAAACGCATAAAACGTCAAAAAAATTCACATAAAAATCAATAAAAACGCATAAAACGTCAAAAAATTCACATAAAAATCAATAAAAACACATAAAATCAATAAGTTCACATAAAAATCATAAATTCGCATACAATAAATCAAAAATAACAAGTGTATTGGCAATTTTTGTCCAAAAACACTAAGGGTCGAATAGCAGGGCAAGAATACGGAAAGTGAATGATTTTCGACTCACTTAAAACCGCTCGATCCCATGCCTCGGTGATTATTCCACTCGCTGAATTGTTTCTCAACTCCTTTTTCCAATACAGTCGTATTTGTTTGGTTCGAGTATTTTTTTACGTGGATTTGTCAGGAACACACGAAGTTATTCAGGACAGCTGCACCAGACATGTAGGTTGCGCCAGACAAATTATATTTCACAATTGTTGAAGTAAGCGCCGGACAAATTAAATTTCCACGACTTTAAAAAAAAATACAACCGGCTGCGCCAGACAAATTGGACGGAGCCGAGATTTTAATAAAATAAACAACAAATTAAATTTGAAGTTAATTTTATTGGTCTTACTTTTGACCGTACAATTCAAGCGAAGATAAAATAATGACAGTTTGTACTTAGTAACTTCCTTATATAACTTTTATAAATGCGTAGGCGATTTCTAGTACATTCTTCATTGTAATAAACAACTAAGTAGTTACATTTCTCATACTTTAACGAGAAAAACATCTAAGTACATAAATGCTTATTCAGCTATGCGCAATTAAATCAAAACAACATGTAGAGTACCTCTACTGCGCATTATTCATAGAAAAACAACATAAGTACAAAAAGTGCTTACTTGGTACTTTCACAATCTAAGTACCTACTTGTATGATTAAATATGTCGCAATTGGACTTCGGTTAACAACGGTGGGTTTGTGGTACATATAACTAGGTATATCTTAGCCTAGGTACATATAAATAGTCTAAGTGGTACCCCGTATGTTAACGGAGTGATTTTTAGAGACGTTTCCGGTCAAAATATACTATATAAACCAAAAATATAACCTGTACATAGTTACCTACATCAATTTTGTTATCATCATAAATATTTGCGTCTATATATTTTTAGGTGTCAGAAAGCTGGTTTTTGCTAAAAAAATTATGATGATTGTTTTCAAGTAGTGAAAACTGTGATATAAATATTATAAACATTTAAAATTATTTTGTCTGCCTTTTTGGCAGTGCTTGGACAAAAAGCTTTTTCACTTTGGGTAATACGTTTCCGTAGCGCTTAAATTCTCTTTGATTTTTGGGCGTAGCCAAAGAGAATACAACCGCTACGCTAGAGGCGTAGCAATGGCAACCCTACACCTAATCACAACAAAAACATAACCTTTTATTTGCTTTTTATTCAAAAGTCACAATCGAATCGTCGTTAACTTTATATTATACCAACAACTATTAATTAGTAAGCTACCTACAACTTCTATGGTCTAGGGATTCAGCAGATCTCCTGTATATAAGTCCCGGATTGTTCATCCGCCACTAACGTAACGTTTTTTCTGTATGTGCAAAGCTATGAATATAGCCATGTACGTATGTGTAACTGAACATTAAATTTGACATGCAGACAGGCTATTTGAACCTCGGAGATGTACAAGCATTGATGTATATGTTACTAATGCGTAAAAGTATTGTAAGTGTACATAAGGTATATCAATTGTCACTCAACACATTAAAAATCTAAATTCAGATATTAAAATAATAATTGGCATTTGTTTTTCCAGGTTTTAACCTTAAATTTTCTGGCTGCAAGCAAAGAGAATATAATCACGATGTTTTACGAGAAGCACACATGAAGTTATCAAAAGCCACCAAAAATACAGGGTGGGCTAGCGGCTAGCATCTCATAACCAGCCTTAGTCGACATATACAGGTGGTGGAGGCATTGAATCATCTCCTGACAACATACATTAAATTTCCAACAACCCAACGAGATAAAAACAAAATAAAAGAGAGGTAACAATCAAGTTTTATTGATTAATACTTAGGTAACATATTTCTGAAGTACTGTGTTAACCTTCTGTGCAAGTATGTTAGTTTACCTAATTTATTGAATTGATCTATTTATAGGTAATATTAAAGACAGTCAGTTAAGTTTTGACTTGTAAAAGTGCTATATTATGTTGTACATTTTACAATACCCTATTTACAATAAAATACTTTGACTATTATTAAAAATTGTCTTATTAAAAATAATTAACTTTTACTGGAGTACAGCGCATTCTCGGTGGGTGTATATGGTCTACCCACAAGCTCCTGATGGTGACTCAGGCAGCACAGGTATTGGACTAGTTTTTGAGTCCTAAGCTAAATGTCAGAATAGTTTCTGTATCCTTTAGCGGTTGAAAAAACATACATAATTTATTTTAGACTGTGCATTGAATATTATTAAAAAAGCCTTTGTCTGTTTATAAATCAGTTGCATTTATCTCTTCCATGCCATACACAGCAATCAGGATCCATAACAAACAGATCCTGTTCCTGTTCCTCAATTTCCGACGTTTGTATGGTTGATGGTCTGTGCTGCCAGGATCATAGCCTCGGAATTCATCTGTTATTTTTCAGATCCTGCCATGCCTGAAATGATAAAATAACATAAGCCCATAAAGCGGGTTGCAGACCGAAAACTAAGATATGCCGAAGCTAAACTATGCCAGCTAAGCTAAACTAGAAATATGTCAATTGCACACCAAGGACTAAGCGAAAGCTTAGTCTGTTTAACGTTTAGTCTGTTTTCTGAAGGGGTGCCAGTGTAGTCGGGAGGGGCTTAATTTGTGTAGCTGCGCATCGGGATACACAATTAGTTTTACAATTAGTTACCTTAGCTTTGCATGTTTTAGTTAGCTCACGTAGCTTAGTTTGCAGTCTGCACACAAGTATGAAATCTGCATCAGCTATGCGAGCTGAGCTAAACTAAGTTAGCTTAGTTTTCAGTCTGCAACCCGCATAAAGGTTTCTTAGATACTGAAAATTTACTTTTCATAGACCAATTAGATGTGTCGTCCTTTCCATCTAATTTAGAAATATACAAAAAAACCCATGTTAATAAAACCATCCCAGATCATAATGTAAATAATAAATTAATACCTTTTACATACTCATAGCCCTGCACTAGGATTCTGTCGCAGGTGTAATGGCTGGACACAAACATCCAAGACCCGAGGACAAACATTTAAGCTCATCACACAAATATTTGCCCTGGCCAGGATTTGAACCTGGGACACTAAGCTCAGCAGGCTTGGGCACTACCAACTCTCAATAGGACAAAATCCGAAGTACCTACATGCTTTGGTAGGATCCAGGTACATAGAGTTGATAATAATATGAAGAACCGCAGTTTACTTTAAGTAAGTATATCGTTGTTGGAGAGCAAGAAGTCACTAAGTGACATTTTAGGCAAAATGAGTTAATGATGATGTTTTTAAGCGCATTATCTACCTTATGGAATGATAACAAGAGTTTTTTTTTAGTATTTCCGATAATACAACAATGTCACAAATACATAACTACTTGTCAAGCAAAAACTCAGTCTGTGAAAATTAAGTAACGGTACTTGAGTAATTTATGACAATCGTTTTCGTAACATTTAATCAAATACTGGGGCAGCACTGCGCTATAACTGCTCTTATTTATTTCTGGCAGATGGAAAACTTTGAATAAAATGCAATTCTGTGGTTTGGTAAAAGTCCCAACAGATGTTAAGTAATTTATATCAAGGTAATCACACAATTTCGGTCTTTACGTTCTCTGAAATCTAACTAAAGTTTATTAATTAAAGCAAAACAAACCCAAGTTTTTGTTTTTTTGAAATTGCTAGATTTAACTATCATACTTTAAATCAGCCCATCCTTGCAGTGTATTCCGAGTGGATTTTCATTATGCTCACTTAAAAAAGTTAGCTGGATTGTTGAGGCCTTGGTTTAGTTCATGTTGACTGCAAACAATACTACATATCAAAATGGGTTCATACTTACATCATATTAGATATACCTACTTACTACATAGAAAATGAAAAATTCACATGGCACAACTTCGGAAGCTTGACCCACGATTTTAGGGGCGTGGAGGGGGGGAACAGGTAGGGGTGATTGAGTATACAAAAGAGAGTGGGGGGGCTAGATTTCATGGAGCATTTGTATTCATTTGTGCATGAAGCGGCGAATATGTCCAAACATTAGAAAAAAATTGCTGAGGAACCCTCTGAAGGTTAAGGCGTCGCAAAAATGTCCAAATAAGAAGAAAAAACAAATTGCAAGCAAGTGTAAAAAGTAAAAAAAACATCTCAGAGGGGGGAAGATATAGCCCCCCCACTCTCAGGGAGGGTTGTACTCCCTCCCCCCTACACGTTCCCCCCCTAAAATCGTGGGTCAAGCTTCCGAAGTCGTACCATTCACACAACTATAATTTTATCCACTGTGTGGACATTGTTCCGGAAAAAAATAGCTTATGTCCTTCCTAGTGCATGAAGATCGGTTCAGCTGTTTATTCATGAAAAGATGGCAAACAGACAGTTACTTTCTTATTTTTAAGTTACTTTCTTATTTAAGTTTGGCCTTGTACTATTATTTATTCTGTGGTTTGGCGTGATGATTATAAACAAAACATAATAGGAAAACATAGGTACGTCTCAGTAGCGATAAATATTTAACATGTAGGTATGTATTTACCTTAGTAAGTCTGCATAAATTCGCACAAAGTTATTTTGTTTCATAATATTTAAACCGCATAAGTAGGTACATGTTGTGGTTGGTGGCTTTTGACAATATGAGCCATTAAACAAAAGTCAGGCAGTAAATTAGGAAACAAATCTGTTCTACGTGGAATTATTCGACGAAATAAGTCGTGACTCGTGAGTGACAGTCGTAATATATACTTAATTAATAAGTAACTATATATCTCTCAGAAATCTATAATATTGTTTGAACTTTGAATGTTTGACAACAAGCTCCGTTTTATACTGTTCCATAGATAATATAGAGTATAACGTGCGTGTAACGCGCCATGTCGCGTTTCTCAAATTTGACCGTGGCTTACAGAATAGTATTTTACGATACACGACAATTCCACGCAGATATCTTAATGCGGCGCGAAACGTGTCTTATTGGCAATAGAGAATAATGGCCCAGCAGTGCGAGCATGGATCTTATCGATCGATAAAGATCGATAAATTTATCGAACGGTAAACAGTTCTTTTTTATAGATTTTATCAAAATGCGGTAACATAAATCAAGCCTCTCGGTAAATTTTATTGATTCGATAACACGTCGTGAGTTTATCGACTTAAAAAATGGCAACTCGTGGACTATACTGTGAGAGGATGAAGTCTACTTGTGAGGATATGTTGGAGATGCGTGTTGCGAGTGGCGGTGCTCATTGGAAACACTTAGGGTAATGCTCTTATACCTTTTATTAGGTTTATACGAAACAATATTATCAACGACTATTATAAGTGTGCCATATGTGGCGGCTGGGAGGCGACTGTCGGTGCTAAGGGCGGTGTCGTTGCCGCAAACGAAATATGCTTATTTAGCGTTTCCGACAATCGCCTACAATACCATATATCAGATAGACGACTAATCGACAAAAAATTGTTTTTGATACTTGACTTTTATTCCGAGTTATCTAGTCGACGAACATCGGGTGGCGATATATCGCCAACACACCTCATTGCGCGCATACTGCGCGTGCGCACGCGGCAAGGTACTGGCACGGTAATTCTACCTTACTATTCTACAAAATGGCAACTTGGACTACCTATACCACTGATCATATAGACGACTAATCAATCTTAGTTAGAACCTACAATAATGATTATACATGTAGTTTTTTAGACTGAATACCTACTAGGTACCATAATAATTAGAGCATTAGACACAATCACAACAAAATATAATTTCTGGAAATAGGAAAAACGTAACTAAGTATTTTTGGTATTATTATGTAAAGTACTACTACAACGGGCACAGGCAGTCCATTAGATTGACTCCTTCTCAAAAGCCCTCAACATCTTGAATGAGGGCGAGAGCAAATTCCTTATAAATTCTAAAAATAACCTTAAAATGCTGTTCTTCCAGATCGAAAGGATCATTGGCATCCCTGAAACTCGCCTCACGATGTTCTGACACCCACCTTTGGCTTATAATCCGAAAAAGAATTTACAAAAAAAAAAGTTTGTCGTGTAACTTTAGATTTTTTTTCGATAGATTCTGTAAAATTATCGACATTACATCGACAACAATTGTCAAAAATAAGATTCATGCTTCCTTTTGTCGATATAAATCGATATATTCAATATGTTTTTGTCGAATTTATGTCGTTGTCGATAAAGTACGTACCGTGCTACCGAAGTCTGATTATCGAATATTAACGTCAAACTTGATAAATAAATATCGGTAAATTCAGTCAGTTGTGAGTTTTCTTCCAATATAAGACAGGGTTATGCTATTACGTTTGAAAGCCGCACTGGCCATTATTAACATAGTTCAAGTGTATGCGCCTACAGCTGATAAGAGTGACGAGATCTTTAACAGTTTTATGAAGATGTCTCTAAAGCCAGACAGTTTTTTTGTCTCTAACCAAAAAAACATGAATTAAACATAGTAATGGGAGACTTTAACGCTAAGATCAAAGGAAAATCTGGCAACATTATCGGGCCTTTTGGTTGATGTTCAGAATAGAACTCTTTACACAACTCACGCATCTCAGCAAGGAGTCTTAATTACCATAGACTGCTGTATTACAAGTGAAAAATTACTTACCAAATTTGGAATGGAGGACTGTAAGCCAAGTGTTACGCCTATAGAGCCTCGCCTCAAATTGGAAAAACAAGAGAAAAGTGATGAAACGATACCCTACCAGAACCTAATTGGATCTTTGATGTTTTTAGCTGTAGCTACGCGACCTGACATAAGTTTTGCCGTGAGCTATCTCTCGCAATTCAACAATTGTTTTGGAAGCTAATATTTCAAGGCTGCCAAGAGAATATTAAGATACCTAAAGGGAACAAGAACGATTGGATTGGGTTTTGAGAACACTGAAGGGAAAGAAATGGTGGGATATGCAGATGCCGATTGGGCAGCATGAATTACCGAACGGTATTCGTTGAAGGTCATACAGGTGTACGCCCACACTCGAAACGCCCGGACGATGAAGTGGAGGCTATGTATGATGACATTTCTAATGCCATACATGCCCCGAAAATACACTTCACAGTGGTGATGGGGGACTTCAACGCACGGCTGGGCATGAGGAATGGCGATGAACTGAGAGTGGGGCAGTTTGGATTTAGACAGCGGAACCAAAGGGGTCAGCGATTGGACGACTTCATGGTGAAGGAGGAAATCTTTATGATGAACTCCTTTTTCAAGAAGCGCCCCTCCAGGAAATAGACGTGGCTGCACCCCGGCGGTCATAAGCACGAGATAGATTTCATTTTGACGACCAATCGGCATATATTCAATTATGTCTCTGTGATCAACAGGGTTAAGACCGGCAGTGATCACCGCAGGGTAAGAGGCTCATTGAATATCAACGTGAAGCTGGAGAGATCTCGTTTGATGAGATCTACTCTTCGCCCAAGTCCTGCCCAAATCCAAAACCCCGAGAGCTTTCAGTTGGAGCTCCAATATCGCTTCCAAATCCTTACCGAATGCGATAGAGTGGACGAACTAAATAAAGGCCCCCCGCAAAAAAGAACACAGAAACTCTCTGAGCATACACTCAAACTTATGGCAGAACGAGGCGAGATGAGGCTGCAGTCTTCAGTGGATATGTCGAGTTACAGCTTGTTTAATAAACAGATCTCCAAGTCTATTTGCGTTCCTATAATACTACTTGTATTAAGAACGCAATAGAGGGGAACAAGGGCTCCAAAGTGTTCGCAAGAGATCTGTCTATTGGGCAAAGCCTGTTGGCGAATCTGAAAACCGACAGTGGCAGCATCGTTTCGTCGAAGCCAGAGATTTTGAGTGAGCTCGAGAAGTTCTATGGACAATTATACACCTCATCGCGTAGTCCTCTTAGCAGCACTAGCAATTCAAGAGCCCGTTTGACCCGACATTATACAGAAGATATCCCGGACGTCAGTCTATACGAGATCAGAATGGCTCTCAAACAGCTTAAGAGCAACAAGGCACCAGGGGAGGATAACGGAATAACGACAGAGCTACTGAAAGCGGGTGGAACACCGGTACTTAAAGTCCTTCAGAAGCTGTTTAACTCCGTCATCCTCTAGGGTACTACGCCAGAGGCATGGCACAGGAGCGTAGTGGTTTTGTTCTTTAAGAAAGGTGATAAAACCTTTTGAAGAATTATAGGACCATTTCGCTGCTGAGCCACGTCACAGAATAAATAATAGTACAAGTACAGAAGGCTAACTGAGTAAAGTCATTTAAATAAATAGCGACTCTCGCTACAACGCTATAAAGTGCAATTTAACTCGCACGGCGCTGCGAGCTTTCAATTATATTTACCTAGAAGGCGCTCGCCCACCGCGTGCATGCTAGAATGCACCGTATCACAACGGGCGAGAACTTTCATTGCTCTAACCGTTTCAGAATCGCTCTGTCCCTTTTTCGCTCGGTAGGGTTGTATTAAGATATGACTAGGTACTTGTACTACTAATTATTCTGTGATATGTTATGACTTAGATATTGTAACAGAATAAATAAGTAATAATGTATTACGTTATTACTTATTATTATAAATTAAAATAGTTCTATTACATACACTGACATTCTTATCAGAATAGACCGACTACTTCATTTTTACTACCTACCTATCCCGTTTTCAGAACGCCGATAAGTTTAGTGAGATACCTACCTACGTTACTACGTGTTGATTATGATTATATCCAATAGGTATTGCACTTTGATGAATAAAGGTGCCTGTCTGAATTCCATGCTTTTTAATGAGTGAAAAATAAATTGCTACCTACTACGTAATAAAAGGTATTAAAAGTATGTAGGCTACTTACTAAGTCAGCACAGTAATTCATTTTCCGATCAACAATACCTACTATAATCAATTATAAAATTACGTTGATCGATTTAATAAACGACTTTATTTCTGCGCGGAAAAACCTTAAATATGCGTAGCTTCGGTATGGAACACAAATGAAATAACATAAAACTATAGGAACCTACGTAATAAAAAAATATCAATATCTAACTACATAACTAGGACCTATTATAGGTATTACAATTTATTACCTTTCAATATCCTTTGGAAGCGTAAATAATGACAATTCGTAATTTCTATCACTATTCAAACAGCCGAATGCTATGCAGTACTTTCTAGCTTTCTTCTTGGTACTCATAATTAAAACACGAATAAAGTTTGTCAATAACTTTACGTAAGTAGGTGCTCTATCGCTAAGTACAAGGCGCGTGACTCATCGAGCGCACGCTTGACACTCGACTGAACGGACCCGAATACTGGGTCCTTGAATTTATTTGTACTTGTTGCAGAGTGCGACCGCCCTGGCCACGTCTATAAGCTGTTTTCGAGAGTACTTAAAAACCGTCTCGCTCGTAGGTTTGACGACTTTCAGCCTCCCGAACAAGCTGGATTCCGGATAGGCTTTAGCACCATAGACCACATCCATACTCTCCGGCAGATTATACAGAAGACCGAAGAGTATAATCGGCCACTATGTCTAGCGTTTGTGGACTACGAGAAAGCCTTTGACTCAGTCGAGACCTGGGCAGTGCTACAGTCATTGCAGCGGTGCCAGATTGATTACCGGTACATCGAAGTGTTGAAGTGCTTGTACAGCAAGGCCACCATGACAGTCCGTCTTCAGGATCAGAGCACGAATTCTATCCAGCTGCAAAAAGGGGTGAGACAGGGAGACGTTATTTCTCCGAAACTGTCCCTCCTGTCCTGTTACCTCTGCACTGGAAGATATATTCAAGCTTCTGAACTGGAAGGGATTTGGTGTTAACATCAATGGCGAATACATCACTCACCTTCGATTTGCTGATGATATAGTCATCATGGCTGAAACCCTGGAAGACCTAAGCACAATGCTCAGTGACCTCAATATTGTTTCCCAACAGGTGGGTCTTAAAATGAACATGGGCAAGACGAACATCATGTCAAATGCCCATGTCGTACCCATGCCGGTTTATGTTGGGAACGATATTATCGAAGCTGTTGATCACTATGTCTACTTGGGTCAGACGATCCAACTGGGTAGATCCAACTTCAACAAAGAGGTCAACCGACGAATCCAACTCGGATGGGCAGCATTCGGGAAATTACGCCATATCTTCTCGTCGCAGATACCGCAGAGCCTCAAGACGAAAGTTTATAATCAGTGCGTGTTGCCAGTGATGACATACGGCACTGAGACGTGGTCGCTAACTATTGGTCTCGAATAAAAGCTCAGAGTTGCGCAGCGTGCAATGGAAGAGAGCTATGCTCAATGTTTCACTACGTGATAGAATCAGAAATTAGGAAATCCGTAGAAGAACGAAGGTTACCGACATAGCTCTCTGAGTTTGCAAGTTGAAGTGGCAATGGGCAGGCCATATAGTTCGCAGAACCGACAACCGCTGTGGAATAAAGGTTCTCGACCACTACGAACAAGCAAGCGAAGTGTGGGGAGACCCCCCACACGATGGACCGACGTCATTGTAGCCATCGCAGGAAGTCGGTGGATGGAGGTGGCACAGGATCGCTCGTCGTGGCGCTCTTTGGGGGAGGCCTATGTTCCGCAGTGGACTTCTAAAGGCAGACATGATGAACAGTGACAAACAGTGGTGGCGCGGCGGTAACGAGAGTGCGTATAAGTGCTTGTGCGCAGAAAACGTGTGCAACAACTAATTGGTGGTCAATTATTCAAATAATTCAAAGGGCTCAAGCCATTTCATCAAGGCCCTCTCGATCACTACTAAAACTAGCGATTCAGGGGTTTTTAGTCAGACCCCCGTAATCAATGGCAACTGTCCAAACCGAGGTTCGTACCCCCTGGGTGCCCTTGGGCAAGTGGTGCGCCTTCTGTGTCACGCATTTCAGCGGAGCGCTTTGACGCTGTTGAGGTAAGTTATAGACCAACGAGATATATCCAACCAAAAAAATAAAATTAAAAAAACGCGTGCAGTCTGTACCTACTCTGTCGCCACGTTGAGCGCACGCTTGCAAATCTACGTATCTCTTTGCCGCCAATTATTCAGCATCCTTCACAGAGGTAAATTAATACTATCTTCAGCTCAGCACTCCGACAAATATATAAAAAGTAAAGGAAAATACGGTAATAGGTACGAATGGAAATTGAAACCGCTAAACACAAAAAAAAAATAGAAAGAATTTGGAGAGTGCTATGTCAGGCGGTTAGCAAGTTACTGTGGCTTTATTGGCTTTAATCATGTGCCGCGCAGATGTATTTATGAAATTGGTTTAAGTCTATATAATAAAAAAAAACAATTATACTGGTAGGTACTACAGATTCAATCTTATATAAAGCCACATCTCTAAGCAACTGAAAGATTAAAAGCTCTGGCTCCTCCAACACAGGTTACCAAAGTTACCACATAAAAGTTAACTGCACGTTCAGCTATAGTTAGCAGATGTTGCGAACTTCGGCTTTTGAGTTACGTGTATCCGTGGTAGTTTAGTTGCAGGTATTTTTAGGGTTTCGAAGTCAAACGATGAGCCCTTACAATTTTCTGTCTGTCTGTCCGTCTGTATGTATATCACAGCCATTTTATTAAGAAACTATTAACACTACAAAGTTTAAATTAGGCACATATTTAGGTATTTATAAATTACAACCGCTACATATAAAGATGATAAAAAATTATTGTCACTTTTTTTGTTGGAGTGTCTCCCATATGATAAGAGAAGTTTTTGTAACTCATCGTTTGGGATCTCTCGATATTTTTTTTGGTTCCATTTACGAAATATTTAGCAAATAGAGAAAAAAAATAAGGTTACAGTCGCACGCGCGCATTCGATGTGTAGTGACGTGCTGTGCGTTTTGATCGTGTAAAACCGGCAAATGGCCTCTTAAATGATAAAATGTGCATCATGCAACATCGTGATTAATGAACTGCCCGCTTTTGTTAATAACAAAATAGATATCATGGAAGAATAAACCCTTAGTTGTGTTATTACTTTTTCTGAAGCCGACATAGCAAAGAGTCTGTTATTGATTCAATTTAGACTGGAAAGCGTAAAATTAATAGGAAGAGAGATGGAATGAAGTTACGTGACATTGACGATATTATCTGCCTATTAAAAGTAGCAAATCCCGAGGAAATTCCTGAGATCATGGCGCACGAGTTGCAGAAACTGCCCCCGTTGCTTTTTTTCATATGGACGTGATGAGATTATAGAAAGATGTTGTGAAATTACAACAAGGCGTTAAGGAATTTAAAGTGAATAATTATTATGCTTCAGTAACGCAGCTAGAGATTGTAAAAGCTGCTTCTTTAGTGAAAAACTATGATTGTATCAAAAAGAAACGGGTGCCTACCTGTTGAACAGATTTAATTGTGATAGTAGCCCTATGGGATTGCATCATACTAGCATATCCACAGAAAATCGTCCGTTTGTGTCTACATCTTTGCCTTAATCGCTTATCGGGATTTGGTACAACAACGTCATACCCAAATTGTAGATGGAAGTACCACGCTGCGAACGGGGCCAGATATTGAGAGTGCTAAGAAACCTGTGTGTAATGGGGAAGTGAACAAATCGTGCGCATCGGTCGGCTGCTCGGTTGATGACATGACTCAGCGCATTCAGTCGTAACCGACGCTGACTACGCTGCCACGACACACGGCAGTCTCGGATGTAAATAATGTCTGGCCGAAAAATAAAAATGACTTGGCAAATATCGTGCAACAGGGCAAAAGGAAAAAACAGGCTCCTACAGAGGAATGGTTCATCCATTCCTCTACAGGAGCCTGGTTTTTAAGATAGAGAAATCATATTGCAGCCTAAAAAAGGTAATTCTACTTCAAGACCTGATGGGAGTTTTAAAGCAGCGCATACGAGTATCATAACAGTAACATATATATTATGTATGTTGATAAGAAGGTAAATGTAAAGATTGTTTAGTATTTGTATACAAAATATGTCTTCTCTCTCGCTCACTCTCTTCTATACTATCAGTCAGCCAGATGGCACGCGCTCCGTTAACTTAATTCCTTATATATAGTAAAATCTCAGTGTAAACATTAAGCTAGTGTTCAAAAAGACAATATACATATAAAGTGAAATTCAGCTGTGGTGTTATTATTCATGAAACAGCCCTTAATCCACAACAAAGATGAGAATATGCACAAGAGGACAGAAAAACCATACAATGTTTTCAAGATTTATAAACCTAAACAGAACTTAGATGTATTTATGCAGAATTTTTGTCTGGAAGGCATAGCGAACCGACGCTTCATACATTTCGGCACCAATTTATCAGCAGAAGTAAACACTGATTTCAGGCAGAATACACAACTTAGTAAAAGATAGTACAATCAAAAAAGCAACTTTTAATAAAATTGTAAGAATGTCGTCAGGTCAGCTGATTGTGTGAGAAAGTTGCGTGGGATAGCGGATTTGGTGGCTCTTCAGGAAACCTGGATACTTCCTCATGACCTGCCTTTATTGGGGAATATTGACGACCCTTTCGGTTTCACTGGAACATCTGCTGTGTGCTGCGTGGAAGGTAGGCTTGCCTTACTGTGGAGAATATCATGTTTTCCTACAGTCAATGTAATAAACTACTAATAAACACTTTGCACTTTATTAGTGGTAATAAAGTGCAATAGTGTTCGTCTAACAGCAATTAATATTGTGTTAATAGACCGGTTATTTACATGCCGACTGACTCGAATGATAATCTTGTGGAGTTTACTGAATGTATGAGTGAGATTTATACTGTTACTGAATGCTGTAATTTGGGATGTGTGTTCATGCTTGGGGAATTTAACGCACATCCTGGTGAGCAATTTTTTAATTAACTTTTGTGATTTTGTGGAGATCAGCGTGGTCATGTGTTGACGTGGAGTAATTGCGGCTATAGTCACTTATATCTGTACATTAACCTAGGATGTTGTAATTTTTATTGTAGGTTTCTACTAATATAAGAAAACGATTTGCCAAATTTCAACCGTCGTAAATGAATAGTTTCGGAGATATTAACTGTAGAATTATTGATGGCATTGTATTGAAAAAGACGACATTTCACACCATGTTATTTAAAAGTAAGTGTGTCCTTACAACGAACTTGAATTCAGAACCGACTTTGTCAACCCTGACACGCCGTGGTCTTGGTCTATCCTAGTCCTAGAGTATTTTTTAGAACCCGGAGGCGCGGAGGGTGGGCAGCCCCCTCCGCGCAGTGATCGCCTGTGACTTTGTTACGCAAAGGCGAAGGAGCTGCTATAAGGCAGAAGTACTGGTTCTTACTCCCCTACCCTTTGCTCCCTGAAAAAAAAAACAGGGAGCAAAGGCGATCACTGCGCGGAGGGGGGCTGCCCACCCTCCGCGCTTATAGGGACAGAAAAAGTAAGGTTATAATTTAACATAGAATATAAACAATTGTAATTCTGACCCAAACTTAACCACCCCCTTAAGCAGATGTCCCGTATTATAAAATTGCCGATTTTAAAGCTTTTATTAGTATAAACCAAAAATAAATATATCCCATTTAAAAACAAAACAACCTATGCATTACCAACGAATTTCTCCCCCCCTTGGGGGTTCCTATAACACTTCCTCATTCAGGGTGCTGTTGAGGCTGCCACGTTTCTGCAGCGCGTCGGATATGTTTGCGGACGCTCAAGTTGATGGTTTTCATGCCATCATCTGAAAGCGGTGCGCATCATTACTTGGCCGCTGGCATAGCACCACCAACACCATCCTGGCCGCATTAGCGGACTGCTGGAACAGTTCATTAATATATAAATTAAAAAGTAATAACAAGTAAGTCTATTATTATATATATATATATGTCAATATATATATATGAAAATATAATGTATGTTCGGAAGAATATCAATACCGTTGTTAAAAATAGGGATGTTCATAATTTTAATACTAGAAATAAAAATAAACTAAAAGTGTCTGGATTTCGGTTAAAGAAAGTTAGTGGTTCATATATGGGGAACTGTATACGATTTTTTAATAAGTTACCTGACGGCATTGATCAATTACCAATGCATAGGTTTAAAACTTTTGTTAAAGTAAATCTCATAAAGAAAGCGTATTATAATGTAAATGATTATATTAATGACAGAAATGCATGGCCTGATGTCTCCAAGCTCCATGATAATAATAAGTGATAACTTCGATGTTAACATTATGTGAACAAAATGTTCAAAGTACTCTGTGAGATGTCTCACAACATACCATGAGATCACGTTATTTTATACAACATAATTATCGAGTTAGAAGTTTTTACCTTATTTTTTTCCAGTATGATTGTTTGATGTTTGTGGAATATCTCATTGTCACTTTTACCTTTTATATTTGTAGTTTACATGTTTTGTTATAATTGTGACATTTGAAAAAAATATAAAAAATGAACAAATATGGAAAAAATACATCCCCGTAGAGTTTCTTGGTGCTCTCTTCTCTAACGGGCGTTTTTCCGAAGCACCGGTAGAGTCAGAAGGGTATTTCCTTTTCCAGTCTGAGATTTAACTCTGTTGGCACATGAAAGGGAAATTTCCTTTTCAAACTCAAAGAATACTTAGTTTATCTAAATTTGGATTGATTTGATCTTTTTATAATATTTTATGTATATCTCTTTGTTCAGGAGATGTTAATTTTGACTTGTAAAAGTGCTATTATTTTTGCCTATTTACAATAAAATACTTTGACTTTGACTTTGACTATATTTTAAGTTATTAATTGAAATAATAATTATTATTATTGTGTGGATTTTGTAAATTGTGTTTTATGGGTATATAACCTGAAATAAATGAATATTTAATTAAATTTTCGTTAATTTATATGTCCCGCCCCCCATAAATCATAAAGTACAGAACTAAAAAACAACAAACACTGAATACTAACTACTACAAATTTAATAACAACATCACGATTATCTAAGATCTATTGGTTTACCAAACATAGCCGACCAAGACAACGCTGTTTAAGCCCGCGTCAAGTCTGAACAAATTTACCATATAAATTGTTATAATTGTTCGACGAAATAACTCGTGAGTGACAGTTATAACATAATATCTTTATCGGAATATTGAGCGACTAAATTTTAATGATTATAATACGTTTAATTGTACCTACCTATTTGTAATTTGTCAGATCTTGAAACACTAGAAACATACAGTTCCTTACATTATAAAACAATTTGTCAGATCTTGAAACACTAGAAACATACAGTTCCTTACATTATAAAACAATTTGTCAGATCTTGAAACACTAAAAACATACAGTTCCTTACATTATAAAACAATTTGTCAGATCTTGAAACACTAGAAACATACAGTTCCTTACATTATAAAACAATTTGTCAGATCTTGAAACACTAGAAACATACAGTTCCTTACATTATAAAACATTTTTACAAAATATAATACAACAAATTCCATTCTACTTTATAGAAGAAGAAAAAAACGATAAATCTATACATGGAATAAAAATGTAAAAGGTCCAATTCTGTACATTGTTTTTTTGTATTGTACTCTAATTAAGATAGTGAAGACAAACTATTTTTTTTTAGTTTTTGTCGTTTTGTCTGTCTGTCTGTCTGTCAGTCTGTATCTTGGCCGCGCATCACGCTGAAACTACTACATGAATTCAAATGAAAATTGGAATGATTTGAGTTCGTACTACGAGGTAGGACAAAGGATACTTTCATCCCGAAAAATAAAAGGGTTCTCGCAGGATAGGGCTTGAAAGTTATTAAAAAGAACACGCACCACGCTGAAAATACTAGACTGATTTTGATGCAACTAGTCATAGTTTATAACCACTACCTTGCTACGCAGAAAAAATGCTGAAAAAAGTGTTCTTGCGGGATAGGTGTCCAAAATATGAAAATTTTGAAGTAATAAACAATTTCTTTTTGTAGGTTACTTATATTCGATACTGAAGCCAAATCTGTATCTTTATTTCTTTTTTTTCTGTCTTTCTGTATCTTGACTGCGCATCATGCCAAAGCTACTGAATGAATTCAACTGAAACTTGGTATGATTTGAGTTAAGAATACGAGGTAGGACATTGGATACTTTTTATCCCGAAGAATAAAAGGATTCCCGCAGGATACTGGTTAAAATTTATTTAAAAGAACACGTATCACGCTTAAACTGCATGATAGATTTTGATGCAAATAAAACATGGGAATAAAACATGGGATACTTTTATTCCGGAAAATGGTAAGTATACATGGGAAAACTGGAAAATGTTGATTACTCGCTGTAAGGAACGATTGCCATGGAAACGAAATAACAAGTCTGTCAAAAAACATCACGAGTTGCAAAGAGTATAGTAATATAGGGGTAATATAGGGGCTGTTAGTGTTCTACTTTTGCATTGGTTTTTAATATCCTAGAAGAACAAGGATATTTTTTCCGCGATAAACTGTAGTCCACGCGTACTGAATAAAAGTTCAAAATAAACCTTATTTTCCAAAACAGACGCCAAGAAACAATCGATCAAAAAGTAATTACAGTCCCCGCAAAGTGAATAACAATTTGTAATCTGCGCCAAAACAGTTTTAGTGACTGTTTTTATTCCCCCGACAAAACATCCTATTTTAATGAAGCCCTTTAAATTTAAATGAAAAAGGGGTTGCTGTAAAAAAGACAATTAACGTAATGGGGGAGATCTCGATCGGGCGCGGACGCGGAAAAATGGCGATTATGTAAATTAATAGCAATAATATCTATCAGGCCTGGGACTCCTGAGGCGTGATTTGTAAGGGACGACTCTAGTTAGGAGTGAGTTATGTCCCCAAGCCCTCCTTTCATCTACTTGTAGATTTTGGATTGCAAAACTTTAAACAATGTCTATCATCATTCGAAATAAAAATTTCTGCTTATAAATCTTAGTTACTATGAAAATGCTTATACAACTGACCCTATAATCTACTGTGTATTTAATTATATAATTTTTAATTTGAAATAGAATTTTGCCTAATAACCCTGTCAAATTAGGTTTTCACCTCGGAATGTGAGATAATACGCTGGAAACTGGAGTCAAATATTGTCTCAAAAGTCTCTTAAAATCTCACGTCTGCGTCTTGCAATTCAAGGTCAAAGGTTGCAAAAATCGTTGTTTTTCAAATATCCCAAAAAGTACTAATCGCAGCGGGATGGTGCTCAAATTAAAATTGTTTAGGGACCTTGGTACTTTCAGGATCTAACAAAAAATACACGACAGCCGAGCAAAAAAAAAGCAATAGAAAATAGATGGTTCCCTGACTAAAGTTCACATTTGCATAGAAAAACAAATGAATGTCAGAAATGAAATGAATAGAGGAAACGATATACTTATTGCCCCCTAACAGTTATTAGCCATGTCAACGTTGGTACTATGAAATAAGCAATATAATAGAGAAAAGGTAGAAATTAAAAAAATATAATGGCAATACTTTTAATAACTGTCCAAAAGCTTGTACAAAATCCGCTAGGTGAAGTGGTCCTTTTGAGAATTGTTATTTCTTGTCGCCGGGTCAGAAACAGGTAAATCCGCTGTAAAAATGTTAAGTGTGCAGTTTTTTTTCAAATGATATTTTGAAAATAACTTAAGTAGTGTAGTTACAGAAATCTTGTAAAATGTACAGCTGATGCGCACACAATTAACTTATTTGAGGTGTAATAGCGATAATGTCATCCAAAGCCTAAAAAATGTGTGGTCAATAACTGTAACGATTATTATGTAATTTATTGACCGAGCGAGCGCGAAAATTCTTTCGTATGTCCGGATGTATGTCTGCCTGTTCTCCTCTACAGGTCGCATTTCTCAACCGATCTAGACGAAACTTGGTATACAAGTTAAACGAGTTTTAAGAATTTTTTAGTCGTCGGTTATTTTTGATTGGGGGGTACTTCCCCGAAAAAGTGGCAAAAAGGGGGCAACTGAATATCAATTTCAATTTATTTATTGCAAAAACGTATGTACTTAAATAAAAAACACAGGCATTAAGGTGTAATCGTCAACATATGACCCTCACAGGGTATAGCAACAAGTAGCAAGCAGACCGAGCCATTGTCTAATATATCAATTAATTATACTCGTATATGTAGATTTATCATTTAAATACTCGTCAAGGGTTTAATAGCATTTATTAATTAAACAGTTATTTAGGTTACTATGGAATGTTCTTTGTTTTTCTTCTTTTTTATTATATCGGGTAGTTTATTATAATTTTTTACTGCCATTATATTCGTTCCAGAACTGTGAATTTTTAATTTTGAAGGAGGTACAACTAGATCATATCCATATCTAGTTGCGAATCTTCTAGGCTGGTCTACTTTTTTAGAAAAGAATATTGGGTATTTCCGTACGAAATTGCAAATTTCCATTTTATAAATTGATATTAATGTCAAAAGCTTATAATATTTAAAATGTGCTTTACAACTGTCGGTTACTTTTATATTTACAAGAATACGGACACATTTTTTTTGTAAAATAAAGAGGTCCGGTGCGTCAACACTGTTGCCCCACATGATGATGCCGTACCTTAGCCACGAGTATGCATACGCATAATACACAGACAAGGCAGTGTTGAGCGATAATAATATACGCGAGATTACATTTAAATCGATTTAAATCGGTGAAACGGTTAAAATTAACTTCCATATTTTTTATGGTTGCTCTAGCGACCAGGGGGGATTTGCCGTTTTGGATTTTGGTCGCTACAGCGCCAAAGGGGATTCAGCAGCTAGGAAATACAAAACCGGTAATTCAAAATCGGAATTCACAAAGAATTCAGTAGCAATGAGTTTTTGTCAACAGAAGAGCACCCGGTGCGTTCATTGCATTTACTATTTAACGGTGTTTGGTCAGTGAAAATCATTGATAATGCATAGTTACTATGAAACTTATAGTTCTAACACCTACCTAGGTACACTTTGTTTCATGTTTTATCGTCCCATGAAATTGTGTTGTTTTTGTGAAAGGTAGGTTTAATGACATGTATGTATGTGGTATTTCATAGAACCTGCCTAACTATTTCATAGCTAGAGTAGGATGTTAACCATAAACTAGAAAAATACCTACTGGTTTTGAAATCTAGTAGTTTTCTTACAAAGCCTAATTATGTGAAGTTCTATTAATAACGAGGAAAGTATTAAATATCATGTAATAATGTTAAAATTTTCACATATATCGAGATTTACACTATCTTATGAGCTCGGAAAGCGGAGATCTATCCATTCATATGAAATTATGAACTGCAGTTCTGTGTGCATCCACCTGAAACAAATGTATCATATTATTAGTATAATTAAGTTGATTCAACATTCAATATAGTTATGTACTTGTCTATCAAGTCCTAGGCTATAATTATCAACTGTCAAGCTCTCATTTGTCCGTCTCTCCAAGACTTCATCATCATCATCATCAGATGATTTTTGTGAATCTACAACGATACATAAGACTTAAGTCAATACACTTCTTTAAAGATACAAAGCAAGAGATTTCATCTATAAATACATTTCTAAATCGAATATATATTTTTTCTTAGTTTTTTATTATTTATTGATTTAATTGTTTTGCACAAAAGTAGTGTACAAGGAATGACATGTGTTCATTCACAGAATTTTTACTCAACGGCAAAGATTATTTTCAGTTGATGTTTAACTTTACCTGAGAAGCACTATAGTCACTATACCTATAGGAACATGGTATTTTTAAGCAGTCTTAATAATTATTTGAAGTAGGTAGGTAAGTAGATACATTATTGCTGAGAAATAATATCAATGTTTAGATTTTCTTTCAGTGACGTACAATCTACAAAAAGTTTATTGGCATATTATTAGATCACTACAAAACTTACGATGCTAATTAACTTTTAATTATAGTTAATATCTACACGGGAACAAAAAACAGAAAAGAAATTCAGACGATGATTGTTGGAGGGTGATTGCCGCCATTGGTTGGCTGGCACGCCAACCATAGATAATCACTCGAACATAAAACCTGGCAAAATTTGAAAAGTCGTATTTCTGCTAGAAGTATTTGTAGGATAGATTTAGCTTAATTCTGCCGCATAGTTACCGGTTTCCCGGTATTAGAGTTGATTGCGGGTGCTTGACGGTTGCGCGTTAACTGTTTAGTGAATTTCAAAACCTTCACGACCTTCAAACGCACCCGCAATGGGTGCTCGGTGGCATTCTCTCAACCTCACTCCTTAGGGAATCAGCCTGCAGATGAGGATCTTCGGCGTGATGAGCAGAATAGCTCCTCAAAATGCAGTAAATTGCTCACTTTTAGGTTTTTACCAGTGGAATCAGCTCTTTACCAGTAGCACATTAATAACCAAAGTGCTCCAACAATCCTTACCTAGTAAGGTAGAGAGCACCTTGGTTATTAATGTTAGTTTTACAATAAGGTAACTAGATGGCGCTACTGTGCACTGCTAGATTGTTTGCAAACAGTTTATACTTGCGAGGTCTACAGCTCACAAAGCCACTAGTTTATTTTGGACCAGGTTACTAATGTTTCCTTTATTATGTCAAGTGAAACTGAAAAAGTAACAATGCCACAAATACCCCATAGACTATTTTTAGTTCATGGGGTATTTGTGGCATTGTGTCTCCATGCCTCACCCAGGACGAGGCATAAGAAGAACCATACAGACACAGACAAAAACGATTTAAAAAAATTATATGTTCTTGTTCAGTAGCTTATTTTAAGTACCCTAGACCATAATTTTTTATTATCTTGTTTGTACAGACTTTATGGTACTTATAACTTTATTATAAGTATAGATTAAACATAGCTAATACTCGTAACTGTATGATTTCATGGCCAATAGCTGCGTTGATACGGCGAATTACTGTGTATTTGATATTTCTGTTTTTGTGTTATTTTATTCAGACTAGCTGTACCCGCGGCTTCGCACGCGTGTTCTTTTCTTTAGGTTCAAAGTACCATAATGTGCTATTCTAGGACCAATATACCAACATTAGAACAAAATTTCTTCAGCCGTCAAAATACTTTATCAATTGCTCGGCTTCTAACTCACCGCATTGAGATACCAATAACACCAGATTTAAATCAAATCCTAAACTATCTAACAATGAAAACCGCATCGTAATCGGTTCAGTAGTTTTTACGTGATGCGTGAACAAACAAACATACAGACAAACAGAAAGAAAGAAAAGATTAACAAAAAAATATGTTCAATACCTTTATTAAGCACCCAAGAGTATTTTTTTCCATTTGTATTCATTTAGTAGTTTGGGTGCGATGCGCGGTCAAGATACGGACAGACAGAAAAAAAAAAAAGTAAAACAGTTTGCCTTCAGTATCGAATATAGAGAACCATTGATTGGTTTGATCTTTTTATAATATTTCTTTTTATATATCTCTTTGTTCAGGAGATGTTAATTTTAACTTGTAAAAGTGCTATTATTGTTGCCTATTTATAATAAAATACTTTGACTTTGACATTCAAAAATATTTTTTATTACTTAAATATTAACATAACTTTGGACTCATATCCCGCAGAAACCCTTTACTTTTTCGGGATAAAACGTGTCATAAATTTTAACCCATCATATAACTTAAGACAGTGCCAAGTTGCATCAAAACCCGTCCATGAGTTTCAGCGTGGTATGTGTTCTTTTAAATAAGTTTCAACCCCTATCTTGCGAGAACCCATACATTTTTCGAGATGTAAAGTATCCTATGTCCTACCTCGTAGTATGAACTCAAATCATACCAAGTTTCATTTGAATTCATCTAGTAGTTCCAGTGGCGTGATGCGCGGCTAAGATATAGACTGACAGACATACAGACAAAAATAAAAAAATATAAGTTTAGGCTTCATTATCTAAAATAGAGTAAATTCCAAAACAAAACACTATAGCTTTAATGTACAGAATTTGGACCCATATCCCACAGGAGCCCTTTATTTTTTCGGGACATAATGTATCCATAATTTTTATCCATTATATAAACTATGACTGTGCCAAGTTTCAACAAAATCTGTCATGTAGTATCAGCGTGATACGTGTTCTTTTAAATAACTTTCAACGCCTATCCTGCAGGAACCCTTTAATTTTTCGGGATGGTAAGTATCCTATGTCCTACCTGAAAGTATGAAATCAAATCATACCAAATTTTATTTGAATTCATTGAGTATTTTCGGCGTGATGCACTTCCAAGGTACAGACAGACAGACGGACAGACAGAAGGACGGACAAAAATTAAAAAATATACAGTTTTGGCTTTAGTATGGAATATAGAACGGCCCCCAAAAAAATATTTACAAAATATCTTTAATTTACAGAATTTGGGACATTAACACACACCCGCAGGAACTCTTTATTTTTTCGGGATAAAAAGTATTCTTAATTTTAACCCATCATATAAACTATGACTGTACCAAGTTGCATCAAAATCCATCCCGTAGTTTCAGAGTGGTAAGTGTTTTTTGAAATAACTTTCAACCCCAATCCTGCGGGAACCCTTTCATTTTTCGGGGTGAAAAGTAACCTATGTCCTACCTCGTAGTATGAACTCAAATCATACCAAGTTTCATTTAAATTCATTCAGTAGTTTCGGCGTGATGCCTAGCCAAGATACAGACAGACAGACAGACAGACAAAAATGAAAAAAATATAGTTTTGGCTTCAGTATCGAATCTAGAGTAAGGTCCAAAAAAAATTTCAAAATATCTTCAATGTACAGAATTGGACCCGTTACAGTTTTATTATAAGAATAGATAACATGGAAAATATGAATGTACACTACATACATTAACGAATCATCACAACAATATTCTATCGTGCAACATATTTTTTTAATTATTTCCATTCATATATTTTTATACTTCTGTGACTTAGTTAGTTTGGGTTGCATAAGTGGCCAATAACTATACCGGTTCCCATATCAGAAAAAATTATGTATTGACATGTGTCAAAGTGACAGTTTATAGGGAAAGGGTGGGAAAGAGTGGGGAGAAGTGTGGAAAAGCCTGGGAACATGGGATAAGGGTGCAAGGAGTATGTGAATAGGTGGGAGAAAGGTGGAGAAGGTAGGGAATGTTTTTGAAATAGAGCACAGAGACCCCGCAGCGATCAGCCGTAGAAAATATTTATATTCCAGTGGGAAGAATGTGTGGGAAGGTAGGGTAAGGGGCCCCTTCCCCACATTCCTCTCACCCTTATCCAATGTTATTGGACTTTCCCATCTCCCCCCCCCCTCCTCTTCCCCCACCCTTTCCCTACATACTGTCACTTTGTCACCTGTCATTTCTCCCGACATTTAATTGTTTTTATTACATTCATTTCATTTCTGATTTTCATTTGTTTTTCTATGCAAATGTGAACTTTAATTTAAGGCTTTAACAGGCGTCAGTGACCTTGAGAATATTAAGCATGATTGATGTCCACGCCATCTAGCTATGAACGCTTGATTGCTTGCATTAACTGACAAAGAATGTAAAAATATTGAGTACCAAAAGTTAAAGGCAAATATTTTTACCTAACGTATTTGTGCAATACAGAGAGCTATGCTCGGTGTTTCACTACGTGATAGAATGAGGAAATCCGTAGAAGAACGAATGTTACCGACATAGCTCTCAGAGTTTGCAAGTTGAAGTGGCAATGGGCAGGCCATGTAGTTCGCAGAATCGACAACCGCTGGGGAATAAAGTTTCTCGAATGGCGACCACGAACAAGCAAGCGAAGTGTGGGGAGACCCCCCACACGATGGACCGACGACATTGTAGCCATCGCAGGAAGTCGGTGGATGGAGGTGGCACAAGATCGCTCATCATGGCGCTCTTTGGGGGAGGCCTATGTTCAGCAGTGGACTTCTAAACGCTGACATGATGATGATGATGATGAACATATTTGTACCATTGCCTTTATTAAGAACCATAATTATCAAACATATCTATCAAAGACAATTACTGTGTTCTCTATGATTATAAACGCCAAAATAAGCATAATTATCCGCACAGCTTACTAAACAGATATAAGATAATGTTTTTTTTAATTTGATTTCATAGATTCTTAAGTATCAACCTAAAACGTGAGACAGTCACCTAAGTACCTATCTATGCTCGAGGCATTTCATTAAAAACTAGCTGCGCCCCGCAGATTCATCCGCGTGATAAAAAGCCAGGGTATTATCTATCTGCGCACCAAATTTCACCCAACTCCGTCCAGCCGTTAGATACGGAGCTTTCGCATTATGATGATTATGATGATATCAAAGTGCCGAGATTTCAAATTGATCACAAACAACGACAAGCAGGACATGCTAACAATCACTTTTTTGTTTATCGCTCCGGGTGGAATTTTGCAACTCAAATTTCGAGCATTTCCCGGTTAACTAACTAAAACTTTCAGGGTAGCTCACAACTCAATGAGAAAGCATTTATAAAATAATGTGTTAAAAGTTTGGTTTTTTAATCTACAATTGCTGCTTGTTGGAATCTCATACTCCTTGCAAAAGAGCCTTGAGATATCCTTATGAGCGTGTAGTAAAAAGTATTAGCACACACACCAATAAACACACACACCCTTACTTACTTTATATAAAACTAGCTGTGCCCGCGGCTTTGCCCGCGTGGTCATTTCATTTAAAAGTAGCCCACACGTTTTATTCCAGTACCAAAAGCCAAACCACAACCAGACCAGTTGTAGGTTTGGTCCAGGTCCAGAGGACCAGGAGGACCAGGACCAAACCTACAAAGTACAATATTATACTACATTTCTTCAAAATTCGTTCAGCCGTCAAATAGTTTTTATCGATTGCTCGGCATCTAATCATCGGAATAAGGCACTGCCTTGCCTTTTTATAACGCATATTCTGTGAAGTAAGGCACTCCGTACTTCACAGAATATGCGTTATAACACACTTGCACTTCTATGACACTTCATAGAAGTGCACGTATTGCAATGAAATAAACGCATATAATAAAATATGAAATGAACGCATATAATACAATGTGAAATAAACGCTATAATAAACGCACCGCGTTCCACTGCAAGGCAGTGCGTGCAAGGCCTAAGATACCAAGTACCCCAGTTTTTAAATCAGTCGCAAGAGCTTGAGAGCAGGGCCTGGATTCTGTATGACCACTCACGCCAATTCCACGCCACCTGCGTGGAATTAGGGAAGGTGGGTATTTACGCAACCAGGTTTTTAAACCAGGTTTTGGCTTGTAAGTACGCCGCCCTGGTGCGGACCCGCAATACTTGCAAGACTTTCAAAGTATTTTACTCACGAACTCGCTCTTTCGCCCCGTCCGCTTCTACATACTCGGTGGCGGGTTCGGCATGGCTTCGGCTGAGTTCGGCCGCACTCGGCCAGCCGGGTCACAAGAAGCTAGGTGGCCGATACATCGCTCAAAAAACTTGCAAGGCTCAAAAAAATTTACCTCAATATTAATATTATTAAAATTGATATGATGAGTTTATGAAAGATTAATTTTTAAATTGTTTATGTCAAGCCATCGAACTACGGAATTAATTGTATTGTAAATGTCAAGTCTGTGATTATTAATAAAGTTGTCAGTTTTGTTTGATGTTACTATAATTGAAATGTCATCAGCAAACAATACGAAATTATATGAAGCTATGCTAGATATG
The DNA here is from genome assembly GCA_946251855.1 of Alsophila aescularia. Lineage (NCBI taxonomy): Eukaryota > Metazoa > Arthropoda > Insecta > Lepidoptera > Geometridae > Alsophila > Alsophila aescularia. The sequence goes on along the minus strand of OX276377.1, from coordinate 67,373,530 downwards.
TCATTTATATATAATAAAAACAACAACGGGCCCAACACACTGTCCTGAGGTACGCCATACAAATTTAATCTATAATCTGATTTCCTATGCTCAATCATATTTCTATTATCCATTGATTTTTTTTCACACACTGTTTTCTATTCTGAAGATAAGATTCAATCCATTCAATTACCTTTCCCCTGATGCCATAATGATTCAGTTTAATTAACAGTAGCTCATGTGACACAAAATCAAAAGCTTTGGTCTTATCGAAAAACAAAGCTGTTGTTAGAATTCTGCTATCTACATTCTTTACTATTTTGTTAACTAAGTTGAACGCTGCTAGTGTTGTTGATTTGTTCTTTTGGAAACCATTTTGTTCTTGTCTTATTACATTGTGCTTTACGAAGAACTCGTACAGTCTTTTATGCATCGTCTTTTCATAAACTTTAGAGAATATTGGTATAAGAGCTATTGGTCTATAATTTTCTAAATGATCTTTTTCACCTTTTTTATGCAGTGACCTAATAATTGCTGTTTTCAAGCCCTCAGGAAAAATACCATTTTCAAAGGAAAGATTTATTAGATGGCCTAGTATATCACTAAGTTCTTCTTTACAATATTTAACAACTTTCGTAAATAACATCATCTCCTTCTGCATTTGTATTTTTGAGGCTTGCTATAGTGTTCTTAACTTCCATGGGTGATACTGGATTTAAGAAGATGGAACCTGAGATACAACTTGCGTTGACGCTATAATTAGAACTTACTGGATTTTTCGACTTATTAGTGTGATCTATAAATTGATTATTAAACGCTTTTGCTATCATTGTAGGCTCTGTTAAAATTTGACCATTTATTTTTAACATTTCAATGCACTTAGGGGGACAAACTGATTTTTCTTTGATTAAACTCCATGAAGCTCTACAAATATTTTTACTTTTTTTAATTATTTCCATGTTTTTTGTTTTTTGTGCCCCAGTAATGCATTTTTTCAAAATTTTTGAGTAGTTTTTATAATTAGTTTTAGACTCCTTTGTTTTTTCCTTATAATATTTTATGCAGAGGAATCTTTTATTTCTGCAACTTATTTTTAGGCCTCTTGTAACCCATTTTACCTTTTGAGTTGCTTGAATCTTTATTTTTTGCATTGGAAAACATAAAGAAAACAAAAATTTAAGTGAATCCTGAAAAATATTAAAAGCAAGATTAGGATTATCAGTCTCGTATATATCTCTAAATGACAAACATTTAATAATTTTTCTACAATTTTCCAGGTTCTCATTCGAGTAATCCTTCTTTTGCACATACCATCTGCGCAAAGGTTCTGCTTTTTTACTTTCCTGAAAGCTCAAAACTTGCCCCGTTTCGTGATCTGAGAGACCAAGTGGTAAGATTGTGCCTACAGCGTCATCTATGTTACTAATTATATTGTCCAGGCATGCGTTACGTCTGGTAGGTTCTGTAATGTGTATTTTCAAATTATGATTGCTTAAAATATCCCTAAGATGTTGAGTGTTTTTATTCAATTTTAAAATGTTAATATTTAAATCACCTGCTAGTATAAATTTTTTCTTATTATTTTTTAGAGCAAAATGAAACAATGATTCTAATTTACTAAAAAAAGTGCACAAGTCTGAATTCGGAGTTCTATATACACAAACGATTATAATTTTGTAGCGAGTTCGATACCACAACATTCAAAGGAGTTTAATGTAGCTAAGTTTATCACGGGAACTATTTCCTTGTAATTAACGCCTTTTTTAACTAAAACACAAACGCCGCCTCGTTTTTTTGCCCTAGAGAAAAATGTTGCTAGTTCATAATTAGCCATTTTCAAGGTGTGTTCAGATCCAGATTTAATAAATGTTTCAGTTAGACAAATAACGTCTGGTTCACTGCCCATATTCTTTAAGTCCACTATTGTTAATTCAAAAATATCCCGCTTAGACAGAACACTGGCTATATTTTGATGAAAGACTCTAATTTGCTTAGATCCGAAAAAACTCTGTAGTATTTGCTTGGTTACTAGTGCAGTTAATTGATGCCTTATGAAATTTGTTTACAACAGGAAAGTAATCTTTTATACTCCTATTGCCAGATCTATATCTTGCCTGTCCTAATTCTACGTTATCTGATTTTTTCCATTATCTTTAATTTTATTATGCACTAAACATTTATTCTCTAGATCTTATAGTTCTAGAGATTTGCGTATTTCCTCTGCAGTGCTTTGAGGCTTAATAAAAGAAGTAACTTGGTATTTTTCGTAGGGATTAGTTTGTCTTGATTTTATTACATCTCTTGATAGTCCTGTACATTGTGCCCCTCCAAATATGTATATGTTCCTATTAACATCAACACTTTATGTTTCTCTTTCCTGAATGTTTTTTGGTTGTGAATTTGCTTTGTTGCTAATGACGTGTCCTTTTGCTGTTTCAACTAGTGGCTTGTGTTTTTTTCCCGGGTAGTATTTCCCCGACGTTGTATCCTTCGTTGGCTTTTTATTTTCTAACCCATCACATGTAGTGTTTTCATTCATCTCTACGTTTCTGATGACTTCTTCTATTTCTTGATTTTCACTCTGTTTTTCTTTAATTTGATTCTAATCTTCTTTTTGAAAGAGTTTAGTATTCAAAATTTCTTGACCAGTATTATCACTAGAACTGGACGATTTATCTTTGGTATAATAAAAATCATCCAGTTCCAATGATTATACTTGTGAAGCCCTTCTATTAAACTTTTTTTCAGAGTTATCTCTCTTTGTGAGCGAACATCGTCTCTTAGGTGTGCTCATAGCTTCTGTGAATAATTTCTTCCATTTCATAATAGAATTATCTTTTTCCGTTATTTGTTTCTTAATACTTGAATTTTCCATATTTAAATTTTCGATTTCTTGATGTGCTTTCTCTAATTCTAACTTCAAATGCAAATTTTCATTAGTGAGCTCTTCTTCTCTCGGATTTTGGTCGGTAGAAAAATCAGGCAAGCTATGTAAGTCTGAGTCTTCAGAACTGGTTAATTCGTCGTCCTCAGACTTATGTAATCCTTATTTATATGACGGCAAAGATCAATTTCCTATGCAAGTATTTTCTACTTTCAAGGCTTTAATCTGATTCTATAGAAAGCACTTGAAAGTATTTTGAACCCTGGTTTTTCGCCCTGGTGTTTGAAGATGGACGTACTTGAAAGCCCTAGTTCTGGATATTGCGAGTATGACCCATGCCTACGTGGAATTTGTTCGTGATTCCAATTTCCACGCAGGCAGCGAGGAATTGGTGTCTTAAAATTAGAGAATTAGGCCCCTGGAGGTCGTGCTAGTGCTAGTGTGAGCCGAATCCCAAACACCTGATAAATTTGAATTTAGCGGGACCCTTGGTTGCAGGAATTAAATGCTTGCGTGTTTTAAGGTCAATCAGCGCCATCTAGTTAAATCGGAGGGAGAACTTTGATGCCTTTGGTTTATTCGCTTGAGTTGTTGATGCCATTGCGCTATCTATACTCGTACCAAACTCGTACTGTACCCTCTCAATTACCTCAGCTTGCAAACATAAAAAACCGCACCTAAGTCGGACCATTCGTTTGGATAGATCCCATTATATATTGTTTTCAAACAAAACTTGACGGTTTACTTCAAGAAATTACATAAGCCTTAAAAAAATCAAAGAAAATGTGAAAAAAGGCGCAAAATATGTAAATGCTTATAAATATTGAGGCAAACTTGTGGCATAGGAGCTGCGGGAACCATTGTTTTTTTCGGGATAAAAAGTATTCTAAATGTTAATCCATAACATAAGCTATGATTGTGCTAAGTTGCATCAAAATCCGTCGGGTAGTTTCAGCGTGATGCGTGTTCAAAGAGACAGACAGACAGACAGACAAACAAAAAAAAAACCTTTGTGCACTCCATATCGATTTTGAAGTTCATCTTAATTAAAATATTCAAAAAATATTTAATGTACAGATTTAGCGCAGTTACAGTTTTATTATAGTATAGATAGATAGATAGATAGATTAGCTGTACCCGCGGCTTCACACGCATGGTCATTACTTTATGTTAAAGGTAGGTTCTCTAGGTTATTATCCCAAGACCTAAAATACCAATATAACAACATTTGATTAAAATTCCTTCAGCCGTCAAAAAGATTTTATCGATAGCTCGGCTTCTACTCATTGGACTGAGATACCAAGTACACCAGTTTTTAAGTCAAACCCCTTTATTATTGTTACGAGCTGGGGTTCGGATAAAATTAATATACGCTAATAACACCAAAAATTAACACCTTTATTCGAAAAAACACAAAAAGAAATTAATCCAACAAATAATGCTCAAACACTCTTTATCTTGACTGTACACTCTTATCAATTATCACTGAATACTCGCTTCGAATAATTTTGATCGTTTCGTTTCGTCAGCCAAATCAGTAATGTTCCAGGCAGTCGATGTGCGCCCTATTTATACCGCGACGGACGTTTCCAGAATGTAGTCATAACTACTCGTATGTGCTAGTGGTAGTCGGTAGGTCTTTGAACTTTCAAGGTCGGCGGCGCCTTTGAGTTGCCGCGCCGCGCCGCGCCTGTAGGTACCTACCGCGCTCTCTGGAAACTTCTGTAGGTACCTACGCTCTACTAGTGTGTTCCAGAATGTTCCTTTAAATGTAGGTATTGCGTCATTTTAGTACCTACTGTTTTTCTAAGAATCGACCGGCGTAACATTATTATTATTATTTTTTTACTTGTAAGAATTTAATTTAATTTCTGTGTTGAAACACATAATATAAAGAGTTATCTATCTATGTATCTATCTAAGCTATCCAACAGTGAAAACCGTATCGCAATCGTTTCAGTAGTTCTACGTGATGCGCGAACAAGCATATAGAAAAACAGATAAACAGACAAATAGAAAAACAGACAAACAAACAGACAGACACGAATTTAAAAAATATTATTTTCTTGTTCAATAGCTTATTTAAAGCTATTTGACCTTTTTTTTTAATTATCTTCTTTGTACAGATTTTTTCATTCATGCTTTATTATAAGTATAGATTAATTAGGGTAATTTGAGAAGAGCAATGCTGCTCAAACCACGGCCCGCAACATTTGTGTATACCATGAGCCAATAATTGCACTAATATCTGTATTAGCTGCATTGGGCCGATGGGCCGCTTGAAGGCCCAATTTAGCCTGGGACTAATCCAAAAACTTAGAAATGCCCTACTTCGTAGCTTTTTGCTATACGCTTGAACGCCCAAATGCCACAAATGAGTTTTTTGACTCTTAAGAGCTTCATGGTTGAACCAGACAAATAATTTTGACATTTACATTTTGACATGGACATTCAACGTAATATGTAATTATATCCCGCGTAGGCTATGTCTATGTGTTTCTTACAGCAGGAACCGTAGTTTTTTTACGGGGTAAAAAGTATACTAGTTCCTAGGGTGTTAATTCTTGGTTCATACCTATCTTCGCATAAAAAATAAAATCATCGTCATTTATTAACATGGTCCACGCGGATAAAACTGCGGGGCACAGCTAGTTACATGACTGCACAAAAAAGGAGTGTTATGTTTTTTATATTATTAGCATTCATTATGTTTATATGTTTGTATGTGAGTTTCTTTATTCCACCATAAATTTGAAAGGCCTAAACAGATTTAGACGTATGGGGTATCGTTAGAATCCTTACATTCCCCCGAGTAACATAGGTTAAACGAAAAATTACAATATATTGGAAGTATGGCTCCAATTTCAATTGCAATAAAAAATCTTGGAATTTTACAATATGGGTCTCAAATTGAAGGCCTTGATAAGCAAATTCCAATAGAGTATAATTTATTGGTATAAGTTTATTTTTGGTAGGGCAGGTGTGTTTTTTTAGCTTTTAAGCTAGTTATTTATAATATTTGTTTGATAGTGTGCTTAGATTACAGTAGTGTATTGTATACTTGACCGAATATAGCTGTTGTTTACCAGTTTAATTTATAAAATTATATTTACATTACAATGATTATTACTAAAAATGGTACAAATAGTAATTAGTAACATAATTTGTAAAAAACAAATTACTTATTAGAAATTACTAAGACATTTATTTAAGTGGAGTTGTATGCCTCTCCAATGTTGCAAATTATAAAAAAAAGAAGATTTCTATGTGGTTAAAGTTGAAACTCGTCGTAGCAAACCGTAACTATGACATTGACACGAATGAAGTGAGTTTGACAACCTGATGAAAAAAAAACTTTCGAGAAGCGATCAATTAGTGCGAGCGGGACAATTTTTGCCACCATTGAGTGCTGATTTCATATTTTATCTATTTAGATAAAATATAATATAGGACCGTTTTCCACCCCGAAGGGAAGAAAACGATTATTTCAGGTCTTGCCGAGGCTTGACCTTCGGAGATAACCTACCTTACCTTACATGGTGTTCGCTTACAACCTCTTCGTCTCTGTGCGTGTTCCAGACTGCGGGGTGAGGCGCAGGGACGCGCTCCCCCGCGCGGGGGCGGTGGCTGGCATGCGACGATAGAGTGCGCGCTCTCTTGTCAGTATCTTACTCCGAAGAGCCGGCAACCGAAGTAAGCCCTTACTTCGGTCAAGCCTCGGCAAGACCTGAAATAATCGTTTTCTTCCCTTCGGGGTGGAAAACGGTCCTATTTCAGTTCTGCGCCTTCGGCTTGACCTTCGGAGACGTGTCTACTGTCTGCCGGCGCCCTATATCTAAAGCGTACTGTGACAGATGCAGATGTGAAACAGCTATGAAATTAAACCTTTGTGATACAAGTGAATCAAGAACTGTTTATTTCCATTAAGAACTTAGATATAAGTTCTAGTAGAGTCTATATGTGTACTCTGTTAGAGCCTTAAACAAACACAGTGTTCAAACATTAGGTACTACCCCTTTTATAATATCAACAGTAAAATCAAATATGAATGGAATACTATCCAATAATAAATAACTAGACGAACGAGATTATACATGCGATTATAATCCCAACCTGAATAAAATAAAATAAATAATTCCTTATGTTTGCTTATTAACTTCATGAGATCCTTCTCAGTCTATCAATATAAATTAAATAACAGGCAATATCATCAAATCTAGAAACTAATCCAATTGCAGAAAATGAATTATTAAGAACATTTAAGTAGTCAGTTCTAGGATGTTCTACTGATCTGCAATAGTGCTTGAAAAAATATATCCGAACCTCTCCAGTTTCCTCTTTTTAATAGAAACTAAAGGCACGTTATTCTGATAATCATTTGACGCAGCAGCTGACTTGATCGAGTCCGGACTACAGTTTATCTCTAAATCATGAAAGTGAGTCTTAAGCCAACCTGCAGTTACCACTCCTGAGGCAGCCTTCACTTCACCACGTGAAGTGATTTATAACCTATGCAAATTAGATAGTGCACCTCTTTTACTAATGGTCAATTCTAACAAACACTTATATGACAAAACTTAAAACAGAGTCTCCTGAACAAGATAAATTCCAACCAGACTGCCGGTTTATCAGTTTTAGAACGAAATCTGGGCCAAAAAGCTATCGAGGTGCTCGATCTATTGCAATGTTGATCGTCAATGCTTAACAGTGTAAAGTCGTGGATACGACAACCTGAAGCCAACAATAACAGCAATGCAACATGCCGAAAAACTTGAAATATGCTATATGCAGCCGGGCTATGAAATCTTGACCATTGTAATAGACCCTGAACATTCAAAATCTGTGACTTGGATGAAGAGGATACACACTGCCTAATATTTATAGCCTTGCCTATTACTGAAATTAGAAGGTGAACTGCCAACCGTTTTTCTTTGGACCAAAATTATCCACCACATATAACCACGGACTTGTGGACTAAAATTATCGAAACTGCGAGTTTTCTAACACGGGATAGAGACTCCTAATAGGTAGCCATAACCTGAGGGTGAGGACTACTAGATCTTTACCCATTTTGTCTGCACCACGAGACCCATTGTTTCCAGGTGGACTCATAGATTTGCCACGTGGAGTCACGCCATACAGACTGGACGAGATCAATATCCCTAATATGTCACTCCACCCATAACCTGCTTTCAGAGGGTGGACCACCGGTGGACAGATCAACTAAAAACCTGCTGACTTTGCATATTTGAAACGGAGAGGATTTTCCAGAGCCCTCCGCTTTAGGTCCCCCTACAAAATACTGTTTCCCAGCAGGGAACCATCAGACGATAGGTTCCTGAAGACTGGTTGAGGTGTCAAAGCACCCTGGGTATCAAAGGTGGAGGAGGGAACACCCGTACCAGTTTGAAATGCAGTAGTATATCTGAATGAATTGATGAACGCTGCCTGAGAATCTCAGGCTTCTATCAAAGCATACGCCGGGACTACTTTCGATCGACTAGTAAGGTAAAAATGTTTTTGTCGTGACTTGGTCCATGAAATGCCAATCTGGAAGGCTCTTTCCCCTCAACAAACAGTCGGTTATGGAGTTGAAACGGGCCGGTAGATAAAAATAATGGATGGTTATTCCTAATCTCCGCTAGTAACAGGATATTTCTGGTCTCCACTAACAAAGCCACGAACCTCGTTCCTCCCAGATTTGACAGATAGGTAACAACCGTTCTATTGTCGGACTGAACCCAAATTTATTGGTTCGCCAAAACATTCTGGCAGTTATTTAGAGCTATGTATACTGTCAACTTCTCCTTTTTGTTTATATGCTAATAAGTTTGCTAATTCGTCCATTTTTCCAACAGATGACTATCGCTGACCTGAATACCCCAGCCTTCGTCAGACGCATTCGTTGTAACAAATACCGAAGGCTCCGGAATGAGAATCGTTGACAGCCCGAGGTGGCAAGATTAGTAGCTGGCTGGGCTGACCCTGCGGAAGTTTTATATCGGCGCGTTGAATACGAGTACCCATAGCTGCAAATGCCAGTCAAAATATCAAGACCATCAACTCTCTTGCAATACTTTCTCTAAATCTGCCAATAAAGGATCTATGTTCTCTTCCAGGAGTCTTAGACGATCCTTAGAAATTCTATGCTCCTTGTAGGATTCAGAACTGACTTTTGAAAATTTACGCACTAGCCGAGACTTTGTAGAAAACACACTGCATTGATCATCTGGCTTCTTAGTACACAGGGGTCTTGATGTGTTAACAAAAAAAAAACATTCAGGTATACCAGAACTGGTAGTCCTTTTTTTCTCAGAAATCCTGCGACCCATTTTCTGATACGATAGAAAGCTAATAGTGCGCTGGACAGGCCGAAGAAAAGAGACATCATCTGGAATAGTTCATTCGCATAGCTGAAAATAAGAAATCTTTGATGGTTCTCCTTTTTGGGGATGTAAAAGGTTAGTTTGATTTAAGTCTAGCTTTCCTAAGAAGTCACCAACCTGGAGAAAAGCGGGGACCTGAGCCTGGCATGTCAGGCGAAACTTTCAAGGGTTTAGATAATAGTTTAGGCAACGAAGATCGAAGTTTTGCCTTAGCTTCTCGTTTGGTTTTAGAATTAGGAACATTTTCGATAAAAACCCGGTTCTGGACCGGCACCTCTCTACTACGCCCTGGACTAGAAGCTATCTGAGCTCTTTGGACATTAGCTTTGAGTGTCTGGCCGTGAATCTTTTTGAATTTTCTTGCAGGAGGTCGGAAGGCGGTTTGCACACAAAGGCTATTATATAACCTGAAATTATCTTTAGAATCGCGCTTGGGGCACCTAGGGATTTCCACTGTGACAAGAATATGCGCAAATGACCCCCTCGAAAACAGTCAATATGTACCGCAGGACTTTTGGGACTTCTTACTACACCCGTTCCCACCCCTGCGTTGATTGAAATTGGGCGACTCTTTAGCACTTGGGTTGCAGGGCGATGAGAGCTGGTGGGAGGAGTGATAAGTTGGATGAGTATTGTGTAGATGGGTGAGAGCGCCAACTCTATTTCCTGCCTTTGATTCTAGCGGGCAGTACTTGTTTACGAAAAGTATTCGCGGTTTTTCTTTCTTCTGTCGCCCTTGGCGACATACGTTATGGACCTCATTCCTTGTTTTAAACGCCCTACAACGAAGATAAATTGCATCGGACCGATGCGCGCACACGAACTGCATAAGCCAGTCTGATAACGTTTTGAATTTGGAGACCTCTGCCAACAATTGCCTTGATACCACGCTGGCACTTGATACTTCTTTATTATAGCTTTCCAACTCTCTACAAGGGTACTGCGATGAAGCAGTAATCCGTGCGTAATCGTGCCTTAAAGCTTCTCCTGTTTGGTTTTCCACTGAGACGGTTGTAAGACTAGAGTCCCCAGCTCAGTGATCACTCTAAGAGCGCTTAAGACTGATGCCGCATGCAAGTGCTTTTCTACTTCCTTAAAGTGAATCTGGTTCCAACTTTTGGTGCCTAGCCTTTGACATGCGATGCTCTCACTTTGAGTCGATAGTTCAGGTATGAGAGGGTCTGCTTCCTTAGTTGTGGGCAGAAATTAGAGCTCCTTTTCAACAACCCTGTCTTGCCAGTCTAGACACGGGTCCAAGGCAGGTGCCTTCCATGAAGGAGAGTGAGACGCATTACAAACTGTGTCTTCTTCTATAATTATTTTCCTTGTTGGATTCTGAGTCAACATATTGCCACTGTTCAATCTTCTCCAAGACTATAGAAATCATGTTTTCCATTTTTTGTTCCAGAGCATCGATGTTAGCATCTTGCGATCTCAAGGTTAATGGTAAGTCCACTCTACGCCTACGTGTCAACGCTTCAGGGCTTCGTGGAGAACCGTTCAGGGCTTTCGCGTGGAGTTGAAGTAGATGTACTTCTGCTCTTTCGGTTTGTCTTTTCTGTCTCGGAAAGGCAACCTGATAGAATTCTATCGGCTTCGGCCATAGTGTGCAATAGTAGTTGCAGTGCTGAGCTGAGTGTTTGAAAAACTCAGTGTGCGCTGCTGAGCCTTAGATGCGGTTTCCTACCGCCGGTGGGCCTAGAACAAGAGCTCGCGTGAACGCCCAATCAAGTAGCTTGCACTTTATCTGTCAATATCCCTTCTCCGAAAGTTGATCCGTCTCTGGTATAAAAGCGCGGGCTAGCCATACGGTAGGCAAAGCGTACACCAGCTTGTTCAGCACAGTAGGTTCAATATTCTCCTCAAAGATTTCTTCCTTTGTGGCAGTTGTAACTTTCCAGCAAGTTCAACCTTCTGGCAGACACTCCTGCGAAAAATATTCACGTGGTCCAAACCTCTTCATCGTGCTCCGTCTCCGCATGCCCATCCAACAGCTCGCCAAGGGTTACCAGGCCTCTTTGTTGAGTCATATTAAGCAAGTGGAAATTATCATCATTACCGAAACAGGTAGTGCCTAAGGGGCTTAATTTATACCAGAGTGGCTCACTAATTAACCAACACTGCCAAAATGTTGAGCCGCGCCGCACAAATCTTATGCCGCGCCGCCCACATCTTGACCCGCGCCGCCCAAATATTGATCCGCCCCGCCCAACTTCTGGGCCGCGCCGCCCAACTTTCGAGCCGCGCCGCCCAACTTTCGAGCCGCGCCGCCCAACTTTCGAGCCGCGCCGCTCAATTTTTGAACCGCGCCGCCCATTTTTCGTGCCGCGCTCCTCAATTATTTAGCTGCGTAGCCCTGATTAGTGAATCGGACTATGACCAGTGGGACTGCGGTTGAATGACCGACATGTCGCATAACGTAGCTGCAGTGCTGCGGTCAGATAGGTAGGTACGTATTTTGTGGATGGCATGTCCGACAAACACGATAACTACCTACTATGGACGTAGTTTGTGGATGGTATGTCCAACAAACATTATAACACTGGTAATGTTATAGGGCATGCTATGCCAAAAAAAACATATATTTTCGTTGTGAATCCGCACCTTTGAACAATTAACACAATTAACACAGAGACAAAAATTAACACTTTAATGACTTACCCCGATATCCAATGGTAAATCACTTTAAAAAACGTTACAACAACGTTGAAACACTAAACATTTACCGTAATCACTGCGTAAATAGTTGTAAGAACAAAAACATGTGTGCACGATAGGTAATAAGTAAGCGTACTGACAAGAGAGCGCGCACTCTATGGTCGCGTGCCAGCCGCCGCCCGGGAGCGCGACCCCGCGCCTCACCCCGCAGTCTGGAACACGCACAGAGACGAAGAGATTGTAAGCGAACACCATGTGAGTACAAGTAGGTAAGGTAGGTTATCTCCGAAGGTCAAGCCGAAGGCACAGAACTGAAATGACTGTAACTGGGCTAAATCTGTACATTAAATATTTTTTGAAAATTATAATTGAATTAAACTTCAAAATCGATGTAGAGTGCAAAAAGGTTTTATTTTTTGTCTCTCTGTTTTTGTCTCTGTCTTCCATAATTATGAAATATATAACGGTAAATTCTTTCTTCCTCTTTGAAGTGTTTTTCTCAGTGTCCCGTTCCTAATAAACCAGTTCATTGAGTTGTGATTGATTAACATTAAAAAAAAACTTCTTGGGCCGTACAATGAAGGTCCTGGTTTAGATAGCCAGGTTATACTAATGTATCAAAAATTTGCCAAATAAAATTTCGATTACATGTTGCCGTACAAACAAAATAATAGCAAGTCTGTCAAAAAGCACCGCGGTTGCAAAGATTTTGAATTACCTACGCTTACTCCATTTGTTGTTCAAATTAGTAATTCAAAATACGGGTTGAATCGTGTACAAATAAAGAGAAACCCTTAGCTACCCGTGCGAAGCCGAGGCAAGTCACTAGTACACAATAATTCTGATCGTGCGTGTAAGTAGGTATTTACCTACCTACTATGTAAAATAGACTGTGAACTGAAAATAATGTCATTATTTAATTGTTTAAAGTAGGCAATAAGCTGGGCAAGAGTTGCCACGCCATGGGTGCCTGATCAGGGGCGTTGTCGCCGAGGCAGACCCAGGAAGCGATGGCGTGATGACCTCTATGCCTTCCAGGAGGGATGGTCAGAGATTGCAGGGGATCGGGATGTCTGGAAGGAAATGGGGGAGACTTTTGCCCAGCAGGTAATAAAAAAAAACTGTTATTGGCAGGCGCGGCGCTACTATCAGGCGGGCGACCTAATCGTCTCGTCACTCAGTAGTAAAAAATAATAATATAGATATAATGTAAAGTAGGTAGGTACTAACCACAAAGCCAATCGAAGTCCACGCTATTTGACGCATTCTGTTGCAATTTGTACTTTTTGAGATATAAGCACAAAAAGGATTCTTGCGACCTTTGACCTTGAATAACTTAAGACCCAGACACGAAATTTTATGAGACTTTTGAGACAACTTTTAGCATGCCTAAATAAAGGTTTATACAAATTATTTTTAGATTATTAACTGACATTCCGAGGTTGACCCTCTTTTTTCGCTTATTTGACTGGGTTATAACAAAACTGAATACAAACGAGAGCAAATAAATCGGGTCGCAATTGAAGGAGTTTTTGTTCTGCGTTATTGTTATTTAACTAGCTTTTGTTTACACAACAAAATAGTTAAATAAGATTTTGATGCATCTAAATAATGTGAACTTATTAACTCTACACTGAGCGTTTATAGGCACGACGCCTTATCTTATTATGGTTATAGGTATTCGAGATTTTGTAGGGATTGATGTATCTGTTACTAAATAGTCATCTGTGAGCAGAGCGTAGAGCTGCCAATTAGTATCTACAAACGTGCATGTCATGCGTGTATCTACTGAAGACTGAGGAAAACCCACTACGGGTTTCCCTACAAGTAATCCAATTCATCGATAATGGCGTTATCTCCCACTGATTTAGCTCATGACTTTCTACTGTGCATGTCGTACAATCGCCTGTTCGTCGTCCAATTTATACCTACACACAGGATATAGGTATCAGCACGGATGTTGAGCGCTGACTTTCTTCTGCGCAGAAGCAGGGTCTAATTAGTGGTATGTGGTGAGGTGGGAAGGGACATGCCATTTCGATTACGCGACTGGAACGCGTCCTCCTTGCTAGGTGAGATTGGTGCTCTGTACGCAAGTCACACGTCACCGACAACGAAAACACTTCCGTGCAATTTTATTGGCACCAAATGTAAATTGTTTTATTAAAATAAAAATAGTAGAAAATGTGTGTCCCCTTTATATTGCTATTAGATTTTATAGGATTCATTCGCCGAGCGCTCAAGATCTGATCCGTCAGTTATACAGCTAACTAAATAGGATTATTCTCGATGTCCCCACCACACCGTCCCTACCAGTATCAGCAGTGGGGATATCGGTAATAAGCAAAAAAGTTATTACGTGAAACAGTTGGACAACACGTATATGAAACATTTGGACGACCCATTTATACCTTTATAGCTCACAGGTTCGCGTAGTGTATGTTTTCTTGGTCATAGGAAAGTTGCAACGGCTTAAGGGTCCAGACAAAAAAGAAAGACAAGAATGTGCACAGTTTATTTGGTTCATTGTCATAACCCTCACCAGGTTATACTCACTGGTGCAGGTGGGGAAAAATACAATTTAAAAAAAAGGTTTTCCCGTTTTCAAAAAAGGTAGCCAAATGCAGAGAAGCCAATTAACCGATTATTTTCCATTTGACTTTCATTCCATTCAGTGCCATCCGCGCTGCTTCAGTCTATTGTTAAACCCTTGTAAGTCCAAGCCTACGCGCGCTTAAAACGTGTGAGGTCCTCGGGCTACCTGCAATTTTCCGGGTTCCCATGCTTTATTTACGTCTCTTCTTGCTAAATGCTTGCGATTATAATGTTTTGAGTTTCTCTTCTAGAAAGCCATTGAAATTATCAATAAGAATAAATTTAAATACAGTACGGCCGATAAGTCGTGGCCACACGGGGCTGTGGTGTAGGCTAGACATGCGCCTCATTCCGCTATTCAGTTCCTTAAAATGTTCATTGAGCAGCCATTTGCACGAAGTTCAAGAGTGGCCACGACTTATCGGCCGTACTGTAATATCACATAATTAATTATTTTATTAACTACAGGTGCTTGATTCAAAAAAACCCTTGTAAATCTGTGTTATTTTTGTTGGAAATAAATTATCTTTACTTTAAATTCAAAAAAAAATATTGTTCATCATTTCCTCTCTAAAAGAAGTAAAAAAATATATGCAACCATTTTACTAATTCTAATATCAGCACCCAAACATATTGGCGGGAAATCCCCAAACAAAACTTATATTTGATGGAAAGTTTATTACAATAAATGACATAATGTATTATACAATTATGGATAAAAAAATAAATATCCTCGAAAAAATCTAAAAATATACACAAGAACGAAAAAAACTTCCCACCACAACGGCTCCGTACTTTTCGATTCTAACGGTTTTATGCAAGTATTACTCGCTCAACATTTTCGCGATCTCTGTCAGTACCTATTAGTTGTAGTTTTTTTTCATTATTTTCCTATGCTTATATACAAAACATACATACACAACATACATACATACATACATTATTTGTTTCGAAATGAAGGAAAACTGAAAAAAAAAAACAAAAAAAAACGTGTGTGTTTGTGTATGTGAGGGTGTGTGTGCGTGTCAAGGGTGTGTGTGTGTGTGTGTGTGTGTGTGTGTGTGTGTGGGTACGTGTGTATGTATATATTATTATTATTATATTCCTGAAGATCATTCTAATACCTTGTGTAATGATTCGGTTTCGAAGTGGCTAAGGTTTTTCAGACACTTTATTGTTCAGATTAATGCGGTAAAATAAGCCTATGACATATTTAAAGATGAATTGTTTGATAAAATCGAACTAATAGGGGTGACGCTATGGTGAAACATCCACGTACAAACATAGATACATACATAGGTATTTAAACTATTAAACTCATTACCTGCCCTTGGTTCGCCGTAGTCGGGTAATAAAGTATCTATCTACGTAATCCGACTACTTATCGAAAGATGAGTTACTTATTAGGAAATTATCTATGTTCAGAATTAGCAGTATGATAAGCCTATGATATACCTATAGACGAATCGATTGATACCTCGCTTGTCAAAATCAAACCTATTAATCTGAATACTTATCGAAAGATTAGTTAATTATTAGGAAATTATCTATCAATACATATAATAAAACTGTAACCAAAGTAAAATCTGTACATGGAAGATAATTAAGAATAATTCATATCTTATTTGAGTATATGAAAGTAGTAGAATCCAGAAATATAGTTTTGAGAAATTTTGTCTGTCTATCTGTCTGCATGTGATGTATTTTGATGCCATTTGCTGAACTGTATTCCTTGGAGTCTTGCAAAGGTTTTTATCTTAATTTAATCAAAATCGGTTCATCCAAACAGCAGTTACCTATATTTTTATGTTTCGTTGCGCCACTATATTATGTTTTCCTAATTTAAAATCCTAAATTGAAACAAGATGGCGTTTGCGATCCTTAAAACACGCAAACGTTTGTCGCACGAGGTATTTAGCATATTAATCGATCTTCATTTCGTATGCTTTAATCCGTTTCGTTTTTTGTAATATTATATCAAAGTAAAACGTTGTCTGTTAGTACGTTAGGGGCGTTTTCACGCCTAAACGGCTTTTGATGAAAATGTGTATATACAGATACACACAACAGAGACGAACATAGATAACATATACTTTTATCCCGGAAAATGGAAAGCTGCTGCGGGAAATTGGGAAAATCATTGTTACTCGCTTTTTCACAAAAACAACTATGATGAAGTTTTGAATAAAGATAGTTGGGTAGGTACTCGACAACGTGCTCAGAGACCGAAAAATACTGAAACATCTGACTCGTATAAACAATCACTGTCTTATCCTCAATGACTTATCGACACATAGACGCTCACCAAGGAAACTGTGCACAAGATGCGAGTCGCACAACGGGCCGTGGAAAGTTCCGTGTTAGGCATAAAGTAGAGTGAAAGAGTTCGAAATACGGAGATCCGAATTAGAACCATGATGGAAGACATAGGATTCCGTATTTAAATAAACTCAGGGGCGATGGGCAGGCCACTTGGCAAGATGTGGTGATGGCAGGTGGAGTAGTCTCGTTGTTTAATTTTGACGGGTTCAGTATCAATTATTTTCCATGCCGTTTTGATTTTATCTTCAATTGTTTAATTTTTCTTCACATATGAAGAGATTTTGCGGTATTTCACACGGATTTCAATGTCTTACAATATTGTTTTATGTATTCAACATATTTCGTGTCATTAGCATTCATATTTTTTGAGAATATAATTTGTTTCTACTTTTGTAAATACTTGTTGTAGCCAAGTCATCAAATCCCTCCTTACATTTTTTTAAAATTTTATATTTCATTAAACCATTTATCCATTATATTGAACAAAGAATTGCAAAGATCATTAGGATTCCCTTCAAACGGTAAGTGAGTAAGTTGATTATCAATATTATCTGCAAACCGTTCCAAACGTTTGCCAGTAATAGGCCTGTAAATGAACTCCTGAATGTTTTTACTTGACTTACATGGAAACATAAATAAATAAATAAATAAATATATTCGGGACATTTCCACACCAATTACCTAGCCCCCAAACTAGGATACCCTGTACTATGGGCACTAGATATCGGATAAACATACATATATACGAATATCACATCCATGACTTGAAAATTAACATAAAGGAAAGTCTTGTTTCATAAGTTTAAAGGAAAGACCTGGCGCAGATTGGCTCAAGACAGTAATGATTTGCGAAAGAGGGAGGAGGCTTATGCTCTACCGTGGGTGGATTGAGCTGCTAATGATGATGCTAGGTAGATACTGAACAATACAGAGATCAACATAAGATACATTTAGGTATCCCGGAAAATGGAAAGTTCACCCGGGAAACTGGGTAAATTTTGGTAGATTGATTGTACTCGCTTTCACATCAAAACGGCTTAACTGATTACGATTACAGAATCCCACTTGCTACTTATCCCCGTCCCCAATAATATATAATGTGAAACGTAGTTTGTAAGTTTGTTTGGGGGCGCTTTCACGCGCTAACGGCTTGACTAAATTGAATGACATTTTGTACATTGATGCTGTATACCTTAGATCGCTACCAACCATAGGACACTTTGTATCCCGGAAAATTGTACACGTGGGCAAAGCCGCGGGGCGCAGCTAGAATACAATAAAGCGGTAGGTATGTAACGAAAATCCTGTAAAATGAAGGTGTTTGTAAAAACTGGTGTAGGATACTTCAAACATGCTACTGAACAAGAATATTATCATTTTTTTTAATGGTGTTTTTGTCGAACAGGCTAGCAGACAAACAGACTGTTGTGTGGTTGTGACTTAAAAACTGGTGAATTTGATATCAATCTGATGAGAAGAAGCCGAGCAATTGGTACATAAAAAAAAACTATTTGGCGTCTGAATGAAGATTTATCGAATTTTTGTAGTAGGAGATTTGGTTCTGGAATAACGGGAAAAACTGCCAATACCTTATTATTTATTCGTAGGCCAATACAGCTAGATGTTTGTGTCTCGATTCAGCCTACGGTTGCCTAGAAGCGATCGCTGCTTAGTTATAAGGCCGCCAATTGTTCTATGTTAATACTATTGTATTATTGCAATAAAGAGATTTCTATCTATCTGTCTATCTATTTAATAAATGATTAATTATTACCCACTGTACTAGTTATGAGTTAAGCACCGTATGTACGTCTGTATGTTTGTTGAATACAATACAGACACACAGCACCTGAACTACGATTTTAAGTTAAAACTTCGTTTTTTTACACCAATATGGCTTTCGTGGTAGGTAGTCCATAATTTTATGATCTAAACAACAGTAATTCTATCAGCCGCGTTCTAGGGCAATAAAATCTATGCAGAGAGACTCGACACCGCGGTAATAAACAAAAAAAACATTATTATACTGTTATAGTGTTTATCAAATTCAAGGTTACATTGTTTTTCAAAAATTCTTTTATTTTTGAACAAAGTATGATTTGGATCAAAATTTTAATTTCAAGAACTGATTTGATCTTTTTTAGGTTTTGTAGCAAAGCTACAAGTGGTTCAATTAACTGAACAAGATGTGCCCAAATACTATGTTATGTAATAGTTATGTTTACCGACTACACAGAATAAATGGAGTTTCTCAATACTATACATACAACGAATAGTTGTTATTGTATTGTATTCAGGTGTTAAGAGCGAAGCCAGGCGCATTGCTAGTGGCTTGATTAGTGTATAAATATAATGATCGTATGTATGCAGGTAGTCAGTGACTGAACAGTGAAGATGAAGGCCGCCCTCTTGTTTCTGGCACTGGTGCGTACCGAGCGGCGTCAATCGTCCGCACCTGCTTTGCCTGATGGAAATTGATAATGTTCTCATAAGCATAATAAACAGTTAAATTGATTGATCTAAGCTTGCTTGTTCTTTGACTTGTTTTTTTTATTGATTTTCTAAATAAGTGGAGTTTTTCTAATCGCTATAACGTACCCTTGTCACACTGCTCGATGCAGTGGGATATGCTGGTTCACTACTTGGTCTCGGTTGGTGTTACGTAGTACTATCACAGAATTAATAATGATGTACTGTTATGTATTGTGCAGACGAGCTCACCGGCTCTGGGCGTGGTGCCCATCAGCGTGTCCTACCACGAAAGCATCGGCATCCCAGAGGCGCGACGCATCCAGATCGCAGAGGAGGGCGAGTGGGAGGCGGGTGCGGCGGCGGGCAGCAGGGTCGCCGGCGGACAGCCCGCACCGCTCGGAGCGCATCCTTACTTGGTGAGTGCCTGTTAAAAAATTGATTCCATCATCATGGGTATCAAACTCATGAGCTTTATAATACCATTTCAAAAAATGAGGTACCTATAACACATGTGACAACAAAGTATGATGTCGCACGATGTTTTAATTTAGGAATTATCTTGCCTAGATGTACGCACGTTGTGCTCATGAAGCTTGCAATATTTTGGATATCATATTCTTGTAAAAGTAGCATGATGTTTTTTTTGTAGTAGACAGGTTTTAGTTTTTTAGCTTGTTACTTCTACCTGCCTGACAGTGATGAGATGACTTTTGAGCAGTTAATAACCAATGAGCCATGTACATGTGTATGTGTTCACTATGTACATTTTTGTGCAAAGTTTATAGCAGTAACGTTTTGATTTGGTGTCCACAGGCGGGGCTCCTGGTCCGCCTCACGGTGGGTGTCACCTCCGTGTGCGGCGCCTCGCTGGTCTCCAACACCAAGCTCGTCACCGCCGCGCACTGCTGGCGGGACAGCAGCTTCCAGGTACAACCCGCCTCTCCCACTCATCATCATGTTACGTTTCCACAGCTGGCAGGTCTAGCTCTATGGCTACTGGGACACAGGCGGCGTAAGTAATATTAAGTATGTGCTATGTGCAGGGCGAGGAGGTGACTGTGGTGCTGGGGTCCACGACTCTGTTCTCGGGCGGCACGCGCGTTACGACCCGCACCGTCGAGGTGCACGCCAGCTTCAACCCCGCCAACTTGAACAATGACATCGCCATAATCACCGTGCCCTTTGTGCAGTACTCCGGTATGTAAAAAATACTTGATAACCGAATTTTATCAAATTAACATAAACCAGCCAAGTGCAAGTCAGATTCGCACTCCGAAGATTCTGCATTTGAATGTATATTTTTTCTTTTTTATATAATTATTTGTTACTATCTGTGCCGTGGTGTTCTAAAAAGTTTTTCATACTGTTTCTGTTCTTTCTGTCTATCTAAACTTGATATAGATAGACAGATGGAATAGAGTGTCTATCTATACCAAGTATCGATAGACAATAGATAGATGATATCCACTTTAACACATACATTCTGTGAAAATATCAATCAGCTGCTTATAACAGTAAAAAATATACAAACGCTTTAAAAGAAGGACAGTGTAGGCTTCAAATTAAATACAATTGAAAAACTCAAGCTCTAGCCAACAGAACGTATGAAATGAAATTCAAGCTCTAGCCAACAGAACATATGAAATGAAACTCAAGCTCTAGCCAACAGAACGTATGAAATGAAACTCAAGCTCTAGCCAACAGAACGTATGAAATGAAACTCAAGCTCTAGCCAACAGAACGTATGAAATGAAACTCAAGCTCTACCCAACAGAACGTATGAAATGAAACTCAAGCTCTAGCCAACAGAACGTATGTATAAAATGAAACTGAACAAAATAATTTATGTTTCTACAACTTAAACAATTAAATTTGGTCAAAATAAACCCTCGAGCACACATAGTTAACAACTGGCTTACAATATATCGAATAATTTTCTAAACGTTTTTTTTGGACCACACACGGACGGGATTTGAAACCGCGTCATCCATGCCTCTGCGTGGCACATGCCTTTAACTGTTTAACCGTGCACTGCAGCAGTGACCATTACATCATTATCAAAAAAAAAACTGCCTTACGGGGAAGGAAACGCCTTCTCTTGACAGTGTTCTGAACTGACCCAACTATCTTCGTATAGTGATGCTAACACCTCCCAAATCTAATATTTTTAAGAGTTGAAATTATTACATACTAGCTTTCGCCTCCGATTTCGTCCACGCGGACTACAATTTATCTTGAAAAAAATAAACATATTATGTTCTTCTAGGATATTAAAAACCTATGCAAAAGTAGGTATATCACCAATGCTCTTGATGTTTTTTGACAGACTTGTTATTTCGTTTCCATGGCAACCGCGATTAATCAACATTTTCCAATTTTCTCGTAAAAACTTACCATTATCAGGGATAAAAAGTATCCAATGTTTTATTCCAGGGTATATGCTATCTCCATTCCAAAATTTATCAAAATCCGTCCAGGCGTTATCGCGTTAAAACTCCCCAAACAAACAAACAAATATTTTTTTTCACTTTTATATATTGGTGTGGACTAGCTTTCGCCCGCTACTTCGTCCACTTGGACTACAGTTTATCGCGAAAAAGAGCATCATTTGTTCATATATTATTATTTATTTATTTATTTTAAAAACCAATGCGAAAGTTCTTGATGCTTTTTAATAGACTCTTTATGATTTCGTTTCCAAGGCAACGTTCGTTCTTTAAAGCGAGTAATCGACATTTTCCAGTTTTCTTGTGGCAACTTACCATTTTCCGGGATAAAAAGAATCCTATGTTGGTCTCTATATTGTACAGTACCTTTTTACAAAGTTTAATCTAAATCAGATAAGCCGTTTTGGCGTCCGATCAAACAGACAAACAATATTTCACTTTAATATATTCTAATGTGATGTTCTCGCTAAACAGGCGTTAATGCAAAAATCATAAAAACATTGGTCGTATTCTGTTCAACACTCCGTATTTCTGGATGCTACAGATTTCTTCGATTCAGGTTTATCTTTTTTAATCATAATCAGACATCATATAACAAAGAATGCCATCATTTCCCGACCCCCGAAAAACCCGAGATTTCTTCAATAAAGTAAATTAATATTTATTACTCAACTGCCAGTTATAACTATAGATAGCAACATAGCGACCGAGTTCGATTTGCCGCCTTTTTGTTACCTTTTTAAAGTAGGTGCACGGCAAATACATTTTGGAGGGAAAATATCTGCGTGTGTGCATGTAGTGTGCCGTAACATAAACAAACAAGGATTATGACCACTTCAGAAGATCCGTTTGTTTAGAGAATAGCATATTTGAATAGGTAGCAGACCAATCAAACTGATTTAAGTGTTATTGTTGTGATTAACGCAGTAATTTATTTATAAAAAATGTTGTAAGTCGATAGAACAAAAAATGAGGGAGCACTATTAGACAAACAAACTGAATCTAAATCGATTAGGTATGTTATTTTTACATATTTGTGAAGTACTATAATATTACATCGATGACTCGGAAACAAACATTTCTGCTCATCACACAAATGATTGCACCTTGCAGGATTCGAATTTCGAACCCGCGACCGTAAGATTTCGTGCCTTGGATCTCTGCACAATTTCGTGCACTGGACTATAAAATAAATAAGCTGTCCAATAAAATAAAATAAAGTCATTATTTATTTAAAAAAATGGTAGAAACAACGGCACGCGCTCTAATTTTCGCCTGGTATTAAAACACGATTTATAAAATAGAGTATATCTTTGTAAAGGCGAACCCTTACTCAGGTTTGAACTATTTGAACTAGCGCGCGCTTAGATAACGCAAGATACTAATGGGTCTATTTAAATAAGAACTCGATGTCTGCCCTGTCCCAGACACCATTTATTTTACTTCAAATGTATCGTATGACAAGTCGCGAATGACTTACCTGCGCGTTTTAGGGACAAGCAACGCCATCTAGTTCATTTTGGTGAACTAATGAGATAACGTTGCATTGACCATTGAACAATCTTTATGTTTTGTTTCATAATTTACCAACAAATAACTTAAATATTACGACAGCAAACAAACTTGCCATCTCTAATATTTCACGATGGAATCAGAAGAAAGGTGGGTTCACGGCGGGAGCCGTGCATCTACTGACCGGTCTGAATGTTAATTAAATATTTAACTATGTCATTTAACTAAAAATCTAATTTACAATTAAAACTTATTATATATAAAACCTTAAATGACAACTATTTACAAATAAAAAACAGAATTTAGGTCGCCGTCTGCAGGTAAGGTGCCCAAAACGCTGGCGACGTTACCTCGTTGAATATATACGTACGTATATGTTCCAATATATATATATATATATATATATATATATATATATATATATATATATATATATATATATATATATATATATATTTATATATATATATATATATATATATATATATATATATATATATATATATATACGTACGAATATATACGTTTATACGTACGTTTCATTAAAATAAGACTTATGTTTCGAAAGAAGCTGAAATAAAGAATATTTTAACGTTAGCACATAGTACGTACTTGTAAACGTGAAATCCACCTGAACGCGCATGTTCAAATAGCAAGACACCAAAAAACGGAAAAAGCGGGAAACAAAATTCATTATCAAAATTTTATATTAAAGTCATTAAATACAACAACAAGGTTAAAATATTCATTAATATTAAATAAAACAACGGCAATTAACAGTGGTCCTGTATGTACAAAAATATGTTACTACTTACGGGCGGCGTGCAACCAGAGTGGGTCGAAAATTCGATCGATAGTTGATAATTCATATCTCGGAACAGTTTACCCATATCAGGCATGCAATGTTTTAAGTCACAAATTGATTATATTTATTTATACACATGCATGACACACTTAATTATATTACGTTTTACAACTTGAATGCTTTTCTAAAATACAGAGGGTTTTCTCAATGAGCCATGCTAAAAGTTTACTTTAAAAAACATTTCCATTCAAATCCTTAATATACAATGGTATAATTTATCTTAGTAATCGTTCTAAAAGCACTTCATGATCAAATAGCCTAAATTTAAGTCGCTTTCTGCTTCTGTCTATCTGTCTCTCTGTCTTTCTGTCTGTTTGGCCGCTAACTCCTCCTAAACCACGCAACGGATTTTGATGCTT
Source organism: Alsophila aescularia (assembly GCA_946251855.1). Lineage (NCBI taxonomy): Eukaryota > Metazoa > Arthropoda > Insecta > Lepidoptera > Geometridae > Alsophila > Alsophila aescularia. Next base: position 67,349,051 of record OX276377.1, on the reverse strand, counting down.
TTTTTTACCGTCAGTTAGATAGTTTTTGACGTAAGGTTTACTATACGAGGAGAAGGCGGCGAGCGAAGCGAGCCACCGACCCCCTAAGCGGAGTGTGCGACAACTTCAAATTTGACGTAAGGTTTACTATACGAGGGAGAGGCGGCGAGCGAAGCGAGCCACCGACCCCCTAAGCGGATTGTGCGACAACTTCAAATTTGACGTAAGGTTTACTATACGAGGGAGAGGCGGCGAGCGAAGCGAGCCACCGACCCCCTAAGCGGATTGTGCGACAACTTCAAATTTGACGTAAGGTTTACTATACGAGGGAGAGGCGGCGAGCGAAGCGAGCCACCGACCCCCTAAGCGGAGTGTGCGACAACTTCAAATTTTACTTATTTTTTATCTAAATTACACATGTGCGGAGCCGGGGCGAGTCGCTAGTTTTTTGACATGACTCAATGTCTCACAGCTGTACATGTTATATATTACGTGCTGCGCTCCGCGGTTTCACCCGCGTGAGTGATGATGATGATGATGATTAGTATCCTATGTGGTTATTCCAGGTTATAAGTCCATTCCAATTTTTTTAAAATTTGTTTAGTCATTTGAGCGTGAAGGATGGTGATGATGATGATTATGATGAAAAATCTTTTATTTGTTACTAGCTGTAACCGCGGCTTCACACGCGTGGCCATTTCTCTAGATTAAAAGAACTCCATTACTATTCCAAGACCTATACCAATATACCAACATTTAAACAAGATACCTTCAGCCATCAATAAGTTTTTTCGATTTCTCAGCTTCTCGTTGTATTGAGATAAAAAGTACACCAGTACCCTAAGCTATTTAACAGTGAAAACCGCATTGCAATCGGTCCAGTAGTTTTTACATTATGCGTGAACAGACTAACATGCAAACAAACAGAAAGGAATTTAAAAAAAATAAGCTTAATTTTAGTACCCTATTTTTTTAAATATCTTTCTTTACAGATTTGTTGGTACTTACTGCTTTATTATAAGTGTAGATTATTATAATTATAGATATAGTCTTTCACTTTGGGGCAGAATAATAAAAATATGTGTTTTATTTTATTATTTTAGTCATGCCTATAAAACAGTACCTTGACATACCTACTGAATTCATTTAGTATTTTCGGGGTGATGCGCGTCCAAGCTGCAGACAAACAGACAGACAGAAAACAGACAAAAGCGAAATAATAAGGTTTTGGTTTCAGCACGAATAAGGGAAAAACCTCAAAAAAAATAATTACTATATAAAAAATATAGTACTACAGTAGTATAGTAGTACAGTACTAGTTTACTAAATAGTATTTATCTTCAATGTACAGAATTTGGACCTTTTATTTTTTCGGTATAAAAAGTATGCTCAATTTTCACTCATCATATTTATGATCTATGACTGTGCCAAATTGCATCAAAATACGTGCAGTAAATTCAGCGTGATAAGTGTTCTTTTAAATAACTTTCAATCCATATTCTTCGGGAACCCTTTAATTTATCGGGATGAAATGTATCCACTATCCTACCTCGTAGTATGAACACAAATCATAGTTCATAGTTCAGTAGTAGTATTCAGTAGTTTTGACGTGATGTGCGGCCAGGATACAGATAGACAGACAGAAAGACAAAAGTGAAGAAAAAACAGTTTTGTCTTCAGTATTGAATAAATAACAGCCTACAATTTTTTTTTACAAAATATTCAATGTACAGAATTTGGACCTCTATCTTATACCCTTTATTTTTTCGGGATGAAAAGTATCCTCAAGTTTTACCTATCATACAAACTATGACTCCGTCCAGTAGTTTCAGCGTGATAATTATTTGTTGAAATAATTTTCTACCCTATCCTGCGGGAACTCGTTCATTATATGGGATGAAAATCATCACTCAATTGTATTGATTTCATGTATTTCTAATAATTTATATTTTTCTCTATGTTCATGAGATTTAAGTATTGAATTGAATTAGAGTGATGGTGGCCTAACGGTTCTATAGTGCAATTTAGAATCCAACAATACCGGGTTCAAAACTTAGGCTCCACACCAATGACTTTTCTGAGTTATCTGCGGTTTACCATCGCTCCGTGCTTCGGAGGATACGTTAAGCTGTCGGTCCCGGCTGTTATTGATTAAAAGCAGTCGTTAAGCCATGTCAGAGGCCATCGGGTGGCTTGACAAACTCTGACACCAGAGGCCAGCACTACCTCATACGACAAACAAACAAACAGTATTGAATTCTAAAAGTACTATTATTTTGACTTTCTTCTAAACTTATAATAAAGCAATAAGTACCAAAAAAACTGTAAAATGAAAAAAAATAGATTCGTGTAGGGTAATAAGCTACTGAACAAGTATTATTTTTTATACGTGTCTTTCTGTTTGTCTGTTCGTGCATCAAGTGAAAACTACTGAACCGAATGCGATGCCATTGTCATTGTTAAATAGCTTAGGGTTTGACCTAAAAACTATTAAGATACATTAATCCGATGAGAAGCCGAGCAATCAATAAAAAAATATCCGACGGCTAAACGAAATTGTAATTTATAAGTACTTTTGATCCTGGAATAACACATAGGTCAATAAATGAAGGGTCCACTGCAATAATGATGAATGTCCAGAAATATTCCAACCAACCAATCATTTGGACACCTATCATTATTGACTGTAAACGCAGTGTAGACAGTGATCATTATAGTCCTGATTTTTTAAGACTTACTTAGGTCTATAATTTTTTTAATTAGTTTATAATACTTAAAGTTTTTTTTCCAAAGATATAATACGTTGATACATGTTCTTTAATTTAATTAAAAATATTTTCTTATTTTCAGGTCTGGTTTTTTTTTCACCGTTTATAACAATTTTTTTTATCTTAAAACGAAAAACAAAGGACATTCATCATTATTGCAGTGGACCCTTCAAATTGTAATTTATAAGTACTTTTGATCCTGGAATAAAACATATGCAGGTTAATTTTAACCCAGAGAACCAACCACGCGGGCAAAGCTGTGGTCACAGCTAGCTTACAATAAATAGTTTGACTTTGGAATTAAACACAGAATTTGTACCTATTGTATTATTCAAAACAATCCAACAAATTTTAGTTTTAGGTATATACTATTTTATTGAATAGTGTATTTTAATGTATTTTATTGAACAATTTTATTGATTTCGACTGAATGACTATCGTTCTAGACTATTGTATATTTTTGTGTATTTAATTATTATAAGATTAATTATTTTTATGACGCAATGTGCTCGTAATTGACCTATGATGTAATTATTATCAATAAAATGTTTATCTGTTTAATCTGTTTATTTTTGCAGACGTGATCGGTCCGATCTTGCTGCCGGAAAGTTTCATGTCATTTCTGACGTTCGAGTACAACGTGGGCGTTGTCGCTGGCTTCGGAGTCACCAGAGATAGTGAGTGACGTCACCAGGCTCACGATCTCCACTCCACACCTTCACGCCTCCATACCTCACTCCTGCACTTTCTTTAAAGGACTTCACAATGAAAATTCTCAATTCGACTGTATTTTGTAGTTACCTTCTTAAACCTTCGGTAGCCACGTACGCGACATCGCTTGTTAACGTTACGTGATATAGCACGCGGGAGTTATGTGCGGTTTTCCATCGCTTCGTGCATCTGAAGGCACTTCAAGCTGTCAGCCATAGTTGTCAGCCATAGTTTAATAGCAGTCGTTAAGCCATATCAGAGGCCCTTGGCCGGCTTGACAAACTCTGACGTTAGAGGCCATATGATGGTAGTGCTGTCAAGCCAAAAAACGGGGTGTGGGTCATTTGGGCATGGCCGTGTGTTTACGTGAATACTCGTATGTATCCGCGTGGACGCTTTCATTGTTTTACTTTCTCGGCACCGCTTATCATAATGGTGTTTTATAGGTATCACTGGCTTTCTCTTGATAAATTCTTTCCAGGCTTAAACGATCTCTGTAATTTGATTTACATTTTCCACTTTTAACTTTAACTCCATACTATATTCACTATAACTACTTAAAACTTATGTTTTACTAGCTTTCTCCCGAGACTTCATCCGCGCGGACTACAGTTTATCGCGAAAAGAGGCATCCTATGTTCTTCTAGGATATTGAAAACCAATGCAAAAGTTGGCATCAATCATTGATGTATATGTCATTACCTCAATGGCACCAACATTCTTGATGTTTTTTGACAGACTTGTTATTTCGTTTCCATGGCAATCGTTCCTTACAGCGAGTAATCAACATTTTCCAGTTTTCCGTGGAAACTTACCATTTTCCGGGATAAAAGGTATTCTATATTCCTGGGTAATAAGCTATCTCCATTTCAAATTTCATCAATATCCGTCCAGCCGTTATCGTGTTAAAACTCCCCAAAGAAACAAACAAACAGACAATGTTTCACTTTTAAATATTAGTACGGATATCCGCAATCGATAGATCTTGACAAGAGTAATATTTGAAACTCAAACGAGTGTCGTCGCTTCTTCAACTCAAATTGTATTCTAAAAATAATAATGTAATGCAACAAAACGGCGCACAGTGGTCGAACAAACATAATTCACATTCACAGGATTTTCGAAAAATAAAGAAGTGTATTGTGATAGTTTGAATCACGTTGTATAGTTGAAAACAGCAAAACATTGAACAATAACATAGTTACGTGATGTTTTTTTTTGTGTAAACACCACAAAATATGAGTTTGTACATTTCAAATGTATGAAAATAGAATTTGTTTTCCTCATAGCTTTTTTCGGTCTTGCACGGTCAAACTGTAAGGACTTATTACTGAGTGTGTAACAAAGCCGTATGACATTTGACCTTGACCTCGGACGTCCCCGTTTAGAAGACATGAATGAAAAAAAAATGCGATGCGTATTTAGGCGATATTGTCATACGGCAAAAGTAACACTCAACAAATATTTTGTATTATTTGTTTACCAAATATTGTTACCTAATATTAGTCCCCTTAAGAGTTTTAACCTTGACCAAAAGCGTCGCTATTCCAAAAAGATATTATATTTTTGAAGATGTGTTGATTGTAAAAATGGCTGCTTAAACATTATAATACTGTGTTGAATACTAAGAAGTCGTTAATTAGTAATTACTTATCTACGTAATATTCTAGTTTGACCGCTTGACTTGTTAGCAATCATAACTTGTCCTCAATATCCATTGTTATTCCATAGGAGTGGCGAGGTGATTTTATTTCAATAATACGAGTGATTATGTTCTTTGTTAATCAAAAAATGTGTACCTAGGAACTTAAGTTATTAGTTGTATTTTTTTGCTAATTTTTGTTTTTATTGTAGGTGTATGTTCAGAAAGGAACAACTATTCCTGGAAATGAGTTAAAATACGGATTTAATTATGTACTAGGTAGTATTTCAATACAGTATTATGTAAACAACCACTTTACAATCAGCACATCATCACATTTTTAATTTCGTATTTTTAGAATAGTGACGTTTTTGGTCAAAGTCAAAACTCATAAAGGGTCTCTATATATCAGATAACAATATTTGGTAAACAAATATTACAAACTATTTGTTTAAAGGTACTTTTACCGTATGACAATATCGCCCAAATACGCATTTTTAATTCATTTATATCTTCTAAACGGAGACATCCGGGGTTAAGGTCAATAGTCATGCAGCTTTGTTACAGATTCGGTAACAAGTCCTAACACTTTGAGCCTGATCGTGCAAGACTGAAAGAAGCTATGGGGAAAACCAATTCCATTTTCATACATCTGAAATGTACAAACTTATATTTTGTGGTGTTTACACAAAAAAATATCACGTAACTATGAGATTGTTCAGTGTTTTGCTGTTTTTAACAATACTGCATGCTTCAAACTGTAAAAAACACTCTTATTTTTTTGAAAATCCTTTGAAACCAAGCTTGTTTTTTTGCCCACTGTGCGGCGCTTTCCCCTACACCGCACGCGATGCTTCGCAGTCTTCGCTCAACGCAATAAATTATTTGATCGTTTAGCTATCGTGTGGTGTAATTGCATTTTGGATGTCAATGATAGTTATGGAGCTACAACACCAAACTCGATACCCTGATTTCATTGTCATCAGTTTTTTTTGGATTGCTTCCCTAAATTTATAGACGTGTTTATGTAAAAAACAGACGTGTGGTTACCGAAAGATTAAGAAGCCTCTTCTCTAACCGCTTAACTATTCTCTACCTCTTAACTTTTTCTGAATCAATTTGAATGAACTTCTATTACGAATTTATGCAAATATTACATTTTCCTTATTTTCACGACAAACATTCAATTCACTTGAATTTTATTTGAGGTTAGTATTTTAAACCAAGTAAATACTGTCCGAATTTGGATAATCTCTAAATATAATATGGTGGAAATATGCTTCCATTACAAATGATTTTAGAATTAAGATAAGTTTGTATGGACAATTCACTGTTAACCGATTCTCGTAACGTAATAATAATTTCAATCATCAATTTGCAAATCTAAATAATGCAGTTAGAGTACTACCTAAACTGTGAGACATGAGAATCTGCTGATTATGTATTCGCATTTAATTAAGCTGAAACTTTGTCATAGTACATACATCATCTGCCTATATAGGCAAAAATGACTATAATAAAATAATAATATTGTCCACTGCTGAACCTAGGCTTCTCCTAATGCACGCCACTAAGCTCGGTCTTCAGTTCTATTCATCGATTTTCTGCCAGCCACTATTCGCAGGTCGTCACTCCTCCACGGACACAGGGCGTTCTACGCTACGTTTGCCAAGACATGGTCTCCACTCGATTCTTCGGGAAATGTGACCAACCCACTGTTATGTTGTTTATAGTACCTACTCCGAAATTCAACTCTTTTAGTCCTGATGCTCAGCAGTTTGACTTCAAAAAATATATTTATTGCATAGAGATGTTATGCAACAAAAATGATTATAAATTACTACGAGTAATACATTTATTCTAAGATTGGTTGCATTGCAGGCGAGCAGATGATGACGAACCAGTCGCTGCGGGAAGTGAGAGTGATGGTGGTGAACAACCTGGACTGTGCGACGGTGTACGGGTGGAACGTCATCCCAAGCACCATATGCACCAGCGGACAGGGCCGCGTGGGACCCTGCGGCGGGGACTCGGGGGGCCCACTCGCGCTCACGCTCAGTGGGCAGCCGTATCTGGTGAGTGATGGAATGGCAACTACTGGATCAATTGCTATGCGGGTTAAATTGTCGGTCTTGTTATTGTAATCCTAAGTGTGTGCGTGTCCGACTATCTTGAGTACTGATAGACATGTACTGACCCTGATGTGCACTTCCGTTGCAGATCGGCGTGACATCGTTCCACGCGGCCGGAGGGTGCGATATCGGGTTCCCGGGTGGGTACGCGCGTGTCACCTCCTTCTTGGCTTGGATTCAAGCGCGGCTCTGAACAAACGGCACTAGCCTGTTGTGACGTCACACAGAAACGTTAGCACAATAATAAAAAATGTACTTTATTACAAAGTATTTTATTCCAACAGAAAATCATTAATTTGATAGTAGTTCGATAAACAAAAGGCCCAAAAGTTACTATAGAGTGCGTGAGCAGGTACTTAAGCGATTCCTTCAAAAACTTGTTCAGGGTAAAGGAGTGATCATACTAAAAGTGTTGACGTCGAGGAGTTGAGCCGGAATAGGTTTTTCAGGGTTTTTCACGTATAACTCAAAAACTGTTTGTTGTAAGAAAAATGTTTTTTATATACTCGTAAATGGAAAGCTTATTTAATGTTCTACAATTTTAATTCCAAACACTTTATCTGAATTTTCAAGTATTCTCAAGCTACATGCTTCGGAAAAGTGAAAAAAAAAAGTTATTCAGCATAATGGGCATTACTTCATGTGAAAATTAGCTAAACTTTATACTCTATTATTTTATTTACGCACCAACTCCAAAGGGAGGGGTGTGGCTGTCTCGGATTAGAATAAGACCCCTCCAAATCCTCGCGTGGATGTCGTAAGAGGCGACTAAGGGAATACATACCGGAAGATGGGCAGCAGCGTCCTCCGAGTACATATTTGTAACACTGCGGTCACCAATCCGCCTGCCAAGCGTGTGACATGGCAAACCACCCCTTTTGGAGGAGGCCTATGTTCAGCAGTGGACTTTTAAAGGCTGACATGATGATAATGATGTATCACTGTACTCCGTGTGTCTGTCTGTGGCATCGGATTTAACAAACGAATGGACCGATTTTGATGAGTTTTTTCGGATTGGAAGCTAATGTGATCAAGATGGTTCTTAGCTATAATTAGCTGTGCCCGCAGCTTTGCACACGTAGCCTTTTCTCCAGCTTAAAAGTACTCCGTGTGCTATTCCAAGACCTAAAATACCAATATACTAACATTTGATCAAAATTTCTTCAGCCATCAAAAAGATTTTTATCTATTGCTTGGCTTCTTGTCATTGGGTTCAGATATTAATTCTACCTCAAAACATATGAGTTTTTAAGTTAAGCTATAAGTTATTCAACAGTGAAAACGGCATCGCAATCTGTCCCGTAGTTTTAACGTGATATGCGAACAAACATACAGATAGACAGATATGTTTTAAATAAATGTTATATTCTTGTTCAGCAGGTAGGTAGGTCTTTTTTATGTACCTTAGACTACTTTTTTTTACTTTTTTGTATAAACTTTTTTGTACTTAATGCTATATTATAAGTATAGATATTTATTACTTCAAAATTAACATAACTTTAGACCCCTATCCCGCAGGAAACCTTTATTTTTTCGGTATAAAAAGTATCCTTATTATTAACCCAATATACAAACTATGACTGTGTTAAGTTGTATCAAAATCTGTTTAGTAGTTTCAGCGTGATACGTGTTCTTTTAAATTACTTTCAACCAATATCTTGCGGAAACGCTTTAATTTTTTAGGATGAAAGTATCCAATGTCCTCGTAACAGTTTTGGCTTCAGTATCAAATAAAGGGTCTTTAATTGATACTGAAGCTAAAACTTCAACAAAAAGCGCCACGACGAAAGTTCTTGTGCCGCCTCCATCCACCCCTGCGATGGCTACAATGTCGTACGTCCATCGTGTGGGAGGTCTCCCTAAACTTCACTTGCTTGTTCGTGATCGCCATTCCAGAACCTTTATTCCCCAGTAGTTATTAGCTTTGCGAACTATATGGCCTGCCCATTGCCACTTCAACATGCAGATTCTGATAGCTATGTCAATAACCTTGGTTCTTCTACGGATTTCCTCGTTATGGATCTTATCACGTAGTAAAACTTCAAGCATAGCTCTCTCCATTACACGCTGCGTAACTTTGAGCTTATGTATGAGACCAATAGTTAGCGACTACGTCTCATTTCCGTATGTCATCACTGGCAATTTGCCTAATGTAATGATATCAAACAAAACAATTCCCTTAATATGCCTATTTGACACCTGTCACTTTTCCCGACATTCATTTGTTTCCTTCTTTTATTTGTTTTTCTGTTCTTCGTTTGTTTTTCGAGGCAAATGTGAAATTATTAGTAAGGAAACCATCTATTTCCTATCCATTTACGCACACCGCTAGCGGTAGATAGTATGCATCCGCAAGGACCACGGGACCACCTCTATCCACTCATCGCCCAGACTACTCAACACCAGATCTAAAATTCCACCATATTTTTGACAAATTTCATTGTATTGTTCTAGTTTACAATTACTTTTCATGCCGTTAAATGGCATTATAACATTCCGACCACAAGAATTCAAATTAAAATCGCTAAAAAATAATATTTCAAGGTTTGAATATTTAGCTACTACTTTTTCTATCACTGCAAAAGTATTAATGTATTTATCTTCTTTACAATTCGGCGGAATGTAAACAACACATCAATTTATTTTCTTGAATTTTAAAGCAATCAAACCAATTACTATTTGTATTTCATTCAAGTAGCCACCTACATCGTCAATCTGCTACACCTTGTACTGGTCCCGGATCGCCAGCAGCACTCCTCCCCATCCGACATCGCCAGCGCGGTCACGGCGCAGCACGTTATATCCGGCTGGAAATACTTCCGCATCGCTAATACCGCTAACTGTGAATGCATAGATATCAGAGGACTCTCACAATATAGGCATTTTGCAAATGTCAAGCTTCGAATGTAGACCTCTGACGTTTTGGTAGATGAGTGAGTAAGATTCAAATCTAATTTTAGCTTTCCGGCCCGACTTTTTTATGAAAATAACTTAAAGTAGGTACTACCTTTCAAATCAAAAAAGAACCAGCGATATCGGATTTTATATGGAGGAGATATTAATAGCTACTGAATGAATTCAACTGAAACTTGGTATGATATGATTTCATACTACGAGGTAGGATGTTGGATTCTTTTCATCCCGACACATTAAAGGACTCTCGCTAAATATTGGTTGAAAGTTATTTAAAAAAACACGTCTCACGCTGAAAATGCTGGACGGATTTTGATACAACTTCACACGTCATACTTTATGTACATTTTATCACGAAAAAATAAAGAATTTCTGTGATTTAAGGATCCAAAGTTATGTTAATTTTGAAGTAATAAATACCTAAACTTATAATGAAACAATACGTACAAAATATATATACAAAGAAGATTTTAAAAATGTGATCTAGGGTACGTAAAATAAATAAATAAGCTACTGAACAAGAATATAACTTTTATTTAAAACATTTCTGTCTGTATGTATGTTTGTTCGCACATCACATAAAAACTAATGGACCGATTTCAATGTGGTTACACTGTTAGATAGCTTAGGGTTAACTTAAAAACTGGAATAATTGTACTAATTGTAAAAATCCAATAAATATAAGCCTAGCAAAAGCTACAAATATTTGACGGCTGAAGAAATTGTGATCAAATGTTGGTATATTGGTATTTTAGGTCTTGGAATAGCACATGGAGTACTTTTAACCTGGAGAAAAGGCCACGCGTGCGAAGCCGCGGGCACAGCTAGTTAGAAAATATGCGTAGGTATGTTTTTATGTGGGTGAGTTTCTTAATTCCACTGTAACTTCTAAACGCCTCAACCGATTTAGATTTGTGTGGTATCATTAGAATCCTTATATTATCTTGTGTGGTATCGTTAGAATCCTTACATTATCTTGTGTGGTATCATTAGAATCCTTACATTATCTTGTATGGTATCGTTAGAATCCTTACATTATTTCAGGAAACAGAGAATACCTAAGTGATATATTGAAAAAGTTAAAAAACAAAATAATATTTATAAAATCAATTACCCAACATAAAAATGGGAGGTAAAAAGATTTAGAAATTTGATTGCCTCAGACTAATCAACTGAACAGTAACTTTTGTCCCTGCGTTAATCAAAATTCTACTTAACCTGTGGACGAATGCATTTTTGGAGTTCATGGGCTAATTTTTTAAATAAAGAATGATTAAAACTTTTTCCATACACAAAATTTTTATTTGAGGAAGGTAAATGAAACAAAAATAGAAAAAAAAACTTTTTCTCATTTCGTTTTCTTTTTGCAGTTGTGTTTTTTGTTTTTATTATAACTTGGATACCAAATAAGTAAGTATCTTAGTTCTTAGCCCCTGCTATTCAAAAACAGCAACAGTAGTGCGAATGCTCCGCTGTTCCTTTCATACGCCTCGGCAGTAGTCCTGAAATCCATCTGTCGTCGTCCATCTAGGGCAGCAGGCGCGTTCAAATAAATTAAAAAGAAAACGCGTAGAATTCAGTCTATCCGTTTGGGACCTACTTAAGATGCAACAGACATACAGACAATGGGTTCAATCTTATAACAGCCCTCTTTTTGCGCCAGAGGCTTAAAATTATAGATATTATGTGATCTACCGAATTACACTGTCACAGTCATAAAAACAGAATAGTTTACCAAAATTATATTGAATTGATCTTTTTATAATAGGTACTTTATGTATTTCTCCTTGTGCATAGGGTGTTAATTTTGACTTGTAAAAGTACGGATTAGTAGAACAACCGACAATATTTTTTCCTACTTGTTCTTTTGGTAGAACAAATAGTAGAACAGATGGTAACTACCCCTATTATTTTGCCTATTTACAATAAAATTATTTGACTTTGACTTTGAATACTGAAATAAAAACCAGATAAGTAATAAACACAACCTAGAGGCTCTAGTCAACTTAGTTGATAAAAATAGAAGGGAGTGGAACGAGATAAGCACGTTAGGCAAACTGAGAGACACAAATAAAGGCTGCTAGTTCCACACACGCCTGTAACGTACTCATATTGACCATTAGGCTAATGAAACTCCTTCACCGCCGCCCGAAATGACCATTCGTGTATTCCCGCATCGAACGAACTCCACACTTCCAAGATCTTGTTTCTGAATTAGTCCCCTTTAGCCGCAGGAAGCAACAGCTTAATAGCATGCAATGATACAACTGTACCTCCTCTAACTCTTATTCCAAAGGGAATAATGTCACATAAAGGGTTTCCCAGGCGCAGATATAGTTTGTCGGTATTATCTTGAGTGGGACGTCATCTCAGAAGTTAGGTTTAATTAAAGTTGCCACTGAGAGCCGCTCGCCACTTAAAGTCTCCGATTTCTAATTTAGAGTTGCAGTTCGGGTGGATATTAGCATTTTGTGTTCGTCTTTAACTGAAGTCAGATTTATTCAATTCATTGGCATTAATTTGCTTTAGTCTGAGATGTTGAGTCCTACCTGAAACTTAATTAGTCGATTAGGTCTTGAAGATAAAAAAGGTTAAAACTGTTTTAATCGTATGTAATTTTCATGTCAGCTTATGTTTTAGGATTTCAACTTTGCGCGCCTAGTTTTGTAAAAGGCGTCACAGACGACGAAAATGCTCTGCATACAAAATATTATAGCATCTTAGGGTATCACACATGGTTAAGATACAATAATATATTGAAATTATTCATTCTCTCGAAGGCCGTCCTAGTGTCACACGTATTTCTTCGCCGCATTCTATACACAGAATGATAAAATATACTTACTCACTATTACTTTTATTAGATACCTCAGCACACGACAATTTTGATTTCGAATTTTGAATTAGGTATTATGCAAATTGCATTAGCGCACTTTATATGCCGAACAATTTGGATAAAAAATTACATTAAATTTAGAAAAAGCCGCGGTGAATGTAATCTTTATGCATATCTTTCTACAAAAAAACAACATAAGTTTCTTAAGCTAGTGAACAAGTTTTATTATGTACTTTTGGTCCTGGAATAACACATAGTTATCGTTTAACCTAGAGAGAAGCCACGGGCACAGCCAATACCCAATATAAAAAACCATCACGGATACAAAACAGAGCGACCTGTAGAGTATATTACGATATATTTCGTATCTTAAGATGGCATCTTTTAAAAACATCATATTGCTCAATTTATTTCTTTTTTAAACATGCACTTCAGGTAAAACTAACAAATTTACAAAGTAAAAAAAACAAAGTAAATTGACAGAATTCTTCGTCGTAGCGTCCAAACGAATGGTCCAATTTAGCTGCAATTTTTTTATATCTGAAAGCTGAGGTAAACGAGATGGTTCTTAGCTATAATGGGAGGGAGGAGGGGGGGATGGGGATGGGGGTTAGGATCGTTGATCTCCAACAAATGGATCGATTTTGATTCGGTTTTTTATGTTTGAAACTGATGTGATCGAGATGGTTCTTAACTATATGGGGTGGAGGGGAAGGGGGGGCGAGAAAAGGGTGGAGTTTCGAGAAAAAAGGGGTGATAATCGTACCTTTCAAACGAAGATATTTTATGTTTCAAAGCTGAGGTATACAAGATTTGTCTTAGCTATAATAAGGAGGAGGGGGGGGGGGGGGATATGGTGAAATTCATAGCTCCCAAATGAATGGACCAAATTTGATGCAGTTTTTTATGTTTAAAAAAAGATGTGATCGAGATGGTTCATCATGTTCCTTTGCTATATGGGGGGGGGGGGGGTGTTGAAAAAAGGGGGGGAGGAGTTGAAAAAAGGGGTGGTGGGAGGAGTTGAAAAAAGGGGTGGTGGGAGGAGTTGAAAAAAGGGGTGGTGGGAGGAGTTGAAAAAAGGGGTGGAGGGAGGAGTTGTAAAAAGGGGGGGGGGTGAGAATCGTATCTTTCAAACGAATGGACCAATTTAACTGCGGGTTTTTATGTTTCAAAGCTGAGGTAAACAAGATGGTTCTTAGCTATAATGGGGCTTTATGCTCGCTACGCTTCGCTCCCGCCTTCGTCTTCTAACCTATCACGACCATGTCGGATCGCCACTGAAGGCTGTTAACACAGGTAGGTAGGTACCTATATTGGTACTTTTGGTACTGGAATAATTCATAGGATCATTATATCCCAGAAAAACTACCACGCGAGCAACGCTGCGGGCACAGCTATAGGCAATAATAACGTAAAAGTCTGTACAAAGAAGATAATTTTAAAAAATTGGTCTGAGCTACTGAACAAGAATAAAACATTTTTAAAATTCGTGTCGGTCTGTTTGTTTGTCTGTATGTTTGTTCGCGCATCACGTAAAAACTATTAGACCGATTGCGATGCAGTTTTCAGTGTTGGATAGCTTAGGGGTTGTCCAAGACCTAGCGTACTTGGTATCGTAATCCAATGATTAGATGCCGAGCAATCGATAAAAAACTTTTAAACGGCTCAAGGAATTTTGATCAAATGTATGTTGTAGGTCTTGGAATAGCACATAGAGTACTTTTAACCTAGAGAAATGACCACGCGAGCGAAGCCGCGGGCACAGCTAGTTTTAAATATTTTGCTAAGAAAACCTACAAAACCTTGCAGACGAACGGCACTTATTGATGTCAACTGCAACCAGCATCAGTTGGAGTGACGGCAATAGGATGTTAACCTATTTAAAGATAAACAATAATAAGCTACATATTCACCTTCGATTTGCTGATGATATAGTCATCATGGCTGAAACTCTGGAAGACCAAAGCACAATGCTCAGTGACCTCAATATTGTTTCCCAACAGGTGGATCTTAAAATGAACATGGGCAAGACGAACATCATGTCAAATGCCCATGTCGTACCCATGCCGGTTTATGTTGGGAACGTTATTATCGAAACTGTTGATATCATAAACTCTAAATAAACTCTAAATATCATAAACTGATTTTAAAAAATCTTGCATTTATAAAAAGCTTCATTACCAGCGAGTAACATGGGCAATATTTTAGTATTCAAAAAATTTGAGATCCCTACGAAAATTGCAATAATGCTACTCAAGGTATCAAATATATGCAAAAATGATGATTACTTACTATATAAGGAACGTAATGACATGTTGCCGTGGAAAATAATAAAAGTCTGTCAAGTACGTAAGTAGGCACCTGAGTCTTTCGTCCAAAACCACTACTGCAAATGATTTTTAATTACACTCAGTGCTGTTTTTTTTTTCAGAAATTACTACATATAAATGCTAAATGTGAGAAAATGCCGCGATGTGAGAGCTTAACGTGTAAAGCCAGGGCGAATCACTTGTAAATCTATAAAACAGAACCGCTATGACCAAAAGTAGGTATAGCACCAATGCTCTTGAAGTTTTTTGACAGACTTGTTATTTTATTTTCATGGAAACCGTTCCTTACAGCGAGTAATCAACAGTTTCCAGTTTTCCCGTGAAAACTTACAATTTTCCTGGATAATAAGTCCAAAAAATCACATGTTTTATTCCAGGGTAAAAGCTATCTACATTCCAAATTTCATCAAAATCCGTCCAGCCTTTATTGCGTGAAAGCTCTCCAAACAAACAAACATACATACAAACACACAAACAAACAAACAGACAAAATTTCAGTTTTATATATTGGTATGGATAATTTTGCAATATATATATATATATATTTTTTATTAAGAATTAACAAATATGGAAAAATGCCTACCTTTAAAGTTTCTTGGTACTCTCTTCTCTAACGGGTGTATTTCCAAAGCACCGCTAGAGTCAGAAGGGTATTCCCTTTTCCAGTTTGAGATTTAACTCTGTTGGCATATGAAAGGGAAATGTCCTTTTCAAGCTATACAGCTATGTTTTTTTATGTCAAAGCTATCCATAAGTGAAAATCACATCAAAATCGGTGAAGTAGTTTTTAGGTGATGCGCGAACAAACAAACAGACGCAGATAAATAGACAAACAGACACACGATAAAAAAAAGTAACATGTAGGTATTATACACTAATTTATATATTTAATGTCATTTTAATAACATTACAATAGATTACTGTGCAATATTAATAACAATTTACATTTCTTGAAAAAAAAAACGATTTCCTTGTTTTTTGGTTTTGTCCAGATTACAGGGAAACTTTTGGTCCTACAAAGATTCACTTGTATATATAATATGAAAGATAAATAACTTTCTTCAACTTTTTTTCATTTTTTTTTCTCGTAGAATGAGTAATATAGCCGATATTCTGCTCAGAAGGCAGCTAAAACTAAAATTTTGAACATTTTAGGAAAAATTGCCAATGTTTGAAGTATTGCATGCATCTCAAGTTTTTCAAAAAATAACAGAGCTGCGGTTGAGCTCAAATAATAGAAAATGTTGTTTTTTCTATGTGTGTAGATAACTTTTGCGTGGAAAGCACTTTTTAGAAGTTATAAGCCAAAATCAAAGAAAAGTCAAATTTCAATGTTTTTCGAGCACCACAAAGTTAGCTCAGAGCTAGCAGTCTCGATATCATCAGCGATTGCTTTACAAAGAAAATCAGTTGCAAAGTCCGTTAATAACGATATTTGTTAGTGTCTGTCAAATATCGATGTCAGTCCAGATCAACGACAGTAAGAAATGTCTATACGACTACAGATACCGATGAAAATCGATAGCTTTTGACAATAACTGTCAAAGCTAACGATTGTTGTCGGTATGTACGTAGGTACATACTCACGTCTACGGTATGTACCGATTTCAGTTGTAAAACAATCACTATCACGAAACTGCAGGCCCAGGTCTTTCGAAGCTCCAAATTTAGTTTTGCACTACTGGTATCTATCCTAACAACATCATAAAAATACAGGACGGTACAGATTTTTGCGACCAAATCACAAAATAAGCCTAAAGCGAGTTTTGTGTCTACATAATCATCATCATCAGCCTATACCAGTCCACTGTTGGACGTAGGCTTATCCCAATAAACGCCACTGAGCTCGATCTTCAGCTCTTTTTATCGAGTCGCTGCCAGCTGTCTGTCGCAAGTCGTGTCACCACCTGGCTGTGTTTTTTGTCTACGGTGGCCGTTAATCCTGAAGGATAAAATGCGAGGGCCAGTTTAAGATGAGCCGTACATTCAAACGTTCCTGCACATTTCGGGTTTCAAGTTATTTGGACATAATACTGAAATTGAGCTGTCTGTACTGTACATTATTAACTACAAACCCTTGACATATTATATGAAAATATTTAAAGTAGGTACCTCCTTTCTAACAAAAAAAATAATGAATGAAATCGGACTAGGCGTTCATGGATTACAACTAAGTATGAATGCCAATACACGTCAGTTCATTTTATACTACAGCTTTTAAAAAAATGAAAAATAATAAAGAAAGAAATTTAAAAAAAACTGCGCTGTTTATTATCTACAATTATTACGCTACACAATAAAATAAGTTTTATTAATGCTTCCAAAAACCACCACCTTTAAAAAAATGGGTTTTACTCGCGTATTATTCTAAAACTAACGGCACTTTTACCTTATATTTTTTACAGTAAATACAAAAGCACTTTAGTCTTCAAATTAGAGCTGTTAAGTACGTACATACTTAGAGCAAATCATGCTGGCGCTTAGCTTACCTTGGTATCTGAATCAGAATAATATAAGAAAAATGTCAGATTGGCCAAGCGGGTAAAAGTCAGTTTTACATGTTGATAAAATATTGTTTTGATTTTGTGTTGTTGAAGGAAATTATGTTTAGTCGAAGACAATTATGTTGAAAGATTTTTGTCATGCAATTGTGTAGTGAGGCTTAATTTTGACCTGGATACCAAACTCCAATGAATGACTATACCGTGTGTACAGGATCGTTGAAATGAGGTTCGGTTCAACTTGATGATAACCTGGAACTTAGTGTAGACAATTATGAAGATTAAAAACTAAAGAACAAAACAGGAAAGAAAAGAAAAAAGTTGCCAGATAATTAAGCTGATTGAAAAAAAATAAAAAAAATATTGCCTCTATCCGCTGGTCGGTTACTTGTTTGGTGTAAGTTCAAAGTCAATAGCAGCAATTGACGGACTTACATGTCTATGCAAGTAGCAATAGAGATGGTTAAAATTTCTACGTATCGATATCGATAAAATCAAAATTCTTCAACATGGATAAATATTTGGTGTGAAAATAAAATGACTATACACATGATGATATCAAAGTTAGTTGTATCAACAGTATTTGCGAAAATAAAATAACTATACACACGGTGATGCAAAAGTTAGTTGTATCAACAGTATGTGTGAAAATAAAATCACTTTTAATATCGATTTAACTACATGTATGAACGATAAATTACAATAACATTATAAGCATATTTTTTTTAATGGTATGTTACTTATTGTAAATATAGAAATGTATAAAAATAATACTTGGTACATGTAAATGTTATGTATCCAGTTTTCAGAACGAAGTATTGACTACTTTAAAGAAAAGTAAATTACCACGTGTAAACTTACGATGTATGTCATCCATCACTATGAAACATCTGTATTATTATGCCATAATTATTATAATGAATTCCAAATGTGTTCTAATTAGACATGACTAATGTAATTAATAAAGTAAATGGTAGATTTTCGTTGATCTGTTTTCAAACGACTCGAATAGCTCGGACGATGTCGGTAGTCTTCGTCTCGGATGACTTCTGACAGCGTCGGATGTTCGAAAATGTTATATAAAGGCTCTCTCGACTTGGCAAGGTTTAATGTTCTTGTGGTCGCCGCACTGAGAGGACCTTGGCAAGTTAAGATTTATATTACTTTATTGTTCTGCTACTGTTTCCTTATCTCATATTTACTGTGTGTAACGGAGTATTTTGCAAATAGGTACCAAAGAGTATACAAATACTACATAGGTACTGTCGGTTCAATGTGATGTTATTATAACCAATGTGGTCAATGTAATTGTGTCCGAAATGATTAGATCAGGATCACTTTGTTTAAATGCTATTATTGTGCCAGGTGTAACTGTTGTGATTGTAAAATAATAAGAAAATATAACTATGACCAAGTATCACTTATAGGTTGTTAGTATGATAATAATGATGTGTTAATTATAATTGTAAATAATGATGATAAAACTATATTTGCTACATAGTTTCTTGCCCGTTCTTCTATGTAGTGTATTCCGAATCTGGTGGTAGAATCAATAAAAATATAACAATTACATTTCTTTGTTTCTATGAATACTCCTTAAGTTATTTATTCTGTAGCTGTAGCTACTAGGTACTTTAGTTGGTGCAGATAAGTTTTATCTCCTACTCGACAAACCTAACCAACTGAAGGCCAACATTACAAAACTTAGGTTTTGATAAACTTACAGTACGTATAATTATTATACATATGTTTATAAATCTCACAAGCGTTACCGATACACTCAAAAAATACTAACCAATTTAAAAAAATCTAAACGCAGCGTAGATGTTTCACGACAAACAGCCGTGCGCCGTGACACAGTCCCAATAGGTGTTTTAAACCAAAGGAGGTTGAATACGCTTACTGGCGTTAAACATTATAATGAGAAAAGATTTGATTATTGTATGTTTGTTTGTTTGTAGTAACACAGTAGTTTAGGTGTTCTGTGGTAACAGGAGTTACAGAGCAAAATCAGACAAATTGATGTTTTTGTGATCTTTAATTTGGTGTAACTCACGATTTGTACGTGGCGTAGGCGTTCCACGACAAACAATCAGCCGTGCGCCTCGACACAGACACATCCACTTTTTGAAACCCAAAGAGGTTGAATTACGCTTACTTCCCACCCGGTTTTTTAAACCAAAGGCGATTGAATTACGCTTAATGGCGTTAATAGTAAGGAACCCCATTTAAACTTAATTCTAACTTTTTACTAACTTTGTAACTTCTATTTGTCCAAACAAAGTACCCACTAATTTTATCTTTCTATATATCTACCCGTGCAAAGCCGGGGCGGGTCACTAGTGAAATATAACAACGTGCTTTAACTGCTTTTTGGATGAACCGATTTTGATGAAACATAGATAAAAACCCCCGCAATGCTCCAAGGAATACAATTCAGCAAACGGTTTTAAAATTCATCTAGTGTTATTTGCAACTCACATAGTATACAGACATTATCGTTTTTAGATGTTTTATTCTAAAAACGATAATTTTGGTAAAACGATGCACAACATATTGACGTTCATTACAAAAACGACTATTTGTGAGGTAGATACTGCCAAATTTTTAGGTTCAACCAACAACTAAACTGGAAAGCACATATTTCAGAACTGTGTAATAAAAAAGAATTTTTAAAATCGGTCCGCAAGTGGCGGTGATATTGACCGACATAAATAAAAAAAATAAAAAAAATTACACACATACAGTCGAACATATAACGGTCTCCTTTTCTGAAGTCGCTTATAAAAAGTAGCTCAGCATACGCTTTATATATATTGGCTGCGATTGTCAATATAGATGCACAACTTACAGCCTATCATGGGCTCGCAGCTTCATTACTAAGGTATTGCATTACCTTTTGGGGAAACTCGACGGATTATTAATTAGTCTTCAAATCACAGAAACGATGAATAAGATCCATGTTTGGACTAAGGACAACAGA
The DNA here is from genome assembly GCA_946251855.1 of Alsophila aescularia. Lineage (NCBI taxonomy): Eukaryota > Metazoa > Arthropoda > Insecta > Lepidoptera > Geometridae > Alsophila > Alsophila aescularia. The sequence goes on along the minus strand of OX276377.1, from coordinate 67,328,256 downwards.
CAGCTGTAAACCATACTTCAGCGAGTACAAAATTTTGACACTTCCGTCCCTCTACATTTTAGAAATATGCATGTTAGTAAGAACGAATCCAGGTCTATTCCAACGCATGTCAGAAGTTGTGAAACGAAACAGACGCGATAAAGATAAGTTATGTTTACATGCCGCCAAAACAGCTATGATGCACAAAAGTGTGATATGTATGGCTCCGAAAATCTATACTTATAATAAAACTGTAACGTGTCCAATTCTATACGGTGAAGATATTTTGATCATGCCGAAACTACTGAATGAATTTAAATGAAACTTGGTATGATTTGAGTTCATACTACGAGGTAGGGATATGGGATAATTATCATCCCAAAAATTCCCGCAGGATAGGGGTTGAAAGTTATTTCAAAAACACAGTTGGCACAGTTATAGTTTATAATTATGATGTTTTATGTATATAATTGAAGACACTTTTATCCCGAAAAAATAAAGAGTTCCTGCGGGATACGGGCCCAAAGTTATGAAGTAATATCTTTCTTTGGAGGGTACTCTATATTCGATTCTGAAGCCAAACATTATGTTTTTCTTTTTTTTATGGTATGTTAAATGGTATGTTAATTTTTGGTATGTTGTAATATTGAAATAAATCCTGGAGTTCATGACTAATTAGTTGCGGGCTATTATCTAGGATTATGGTCCCTGGAATGCCATAAGCCATGAAACTAAGTTCTTAAGTATATGTTTAATTACAGAAGAGGTAGCTCGCTTCATGGGGAATATAAGACAAAATATTTGGAAAAACAACATGTGACTACAAGAATAAATCTATTAAGTTTACGTGTCATTGGAAAGGACGAGAACAGTGATTAGGTTTACCCATCAGACCAATGGTATTTTGATACTGATGCTTGTAAGCGAGGCATGTTTCACATTTAGAAATATGGCTCGCAATGTCTTTGTACATTCCTGGCCAGAAGTATTTTTCTTTAATACGACGGTATGTTTTGAAAGTGCCAAAATGAGCTGCTGTTGGTAACGAATGGTTTTTGTCGATAATAGCTGTATGAAATTCAGCTGGGATTACTTCTTTCTAACTTAATTCTGAGTTTATGAGGGTATTAGAACAGGTGTACCTGTAGAGTTTATTGTATCGTATCATATAATCAGGAGTTGATGTGGAATTTGTGCTTCACTTGGAGTATACAAGAGTGTACCACGAATCAGAAGTATGTGTTGGATCATAATTAATCACATTAATTATTTTAATACGAGACAATGTATCTGGGACCAAAGGTTCCTTTCCACGTTTATATTTAATGTCAAAATTAAACATCGATAAGCGTATGCTCCAACGGGCAAGTCTACCTGTAGGATTATCTAAGTGTAAGAACCATTGAAGTGCAGAATGATCGGTATAGATAGTAAACTTTTGGCCATTGCCTGGGTAGCAACGCCAATACTCTAATGCTGTTATAACGCTTAGGAGTTCACGTTCAGTGATCGAATAGTTTATTTGGGGACCTGTAAGTAATTTTCTCATGTAAGCTATAGGTTTTTCAACTCCATCGAAGTCTTGGCGTAAGCGTTGCTCCAAGTCCAAAAGCGGATGCGTTGCAATGAACAGCAAAACAGGTTTAGAAAAGTCAGGGCAAGTTAAAATAGGAGTTGATATTAACGCTTGTTTGATTTTATTAAAAGCTTTATCAGCTACAGAAGTCCAGTTGAAAGCGGGAGCTTTTTTACTGTTAGACATAAGTTTAGTGAGGGGAGCAGCTAATGTGCTAAGATTGGGTACAAAGCGTCTATACCAAGTAGCTGTACCGAGAAACTTCTTCACTTCGCGAGCAGATATGGGAGATGGTATTTCTAAGATTGCTTTGACTTTATCAGGGTCTGTGTGTAGACCTTGATCATTAATTACGTAGCCTAGGTATTTAAGTTCATTTCGGAAAAATGTACATTTTGGAAAATTTACTGTTATACCTGCTTTTGAAAGTTTTGCGTGTAATTTGTTAAGTAAACGTACGTGTTCCTCGTACGTTTTTGTAGCTTTTGTAGATTAAACGGGTCCCCCCGTCCCTAGTGGTACTATTCTCTCGCTACGGTCGGGGTTGCCAAGCATGCTGTAATACTACGAGTGTATTCTTCACCATGAAAAATACTTGCGGTGTTCCGCATTGCAAAAGCAAACGGAGTAGTGTTAAGTTACACCGTTTTCCAAAGACTGGGAAAGGAATCAAGGTGTGGAAAATACCTATAACTTGTGCTAAATTGAAGGAGCTCAGATCAGAGGAGCTACAAAAGTTGTTTTTGTATTACAAGTTCTTATTTTATTCTATCATATTGGCCATTTGAATCATATTATCATTCATGTTAACCTAACGAACCTACCTAGATAGGTGGGTTCACTACGCTACTTCGAAACACGTTTCACCTAATTTCATTTAATATATAACGACTCATCGAATACTTATTTTATCTTTACATCAATTAACACAATGTTTGATACATCGAAGTACGTTTGTTACATGCATCAAAACAGGTCCTACTTTTTGTGCGCGCAATTCCATAGAACATGATTTTACGTCTTTTATTATATGAATTAATTAAATTTGCTTACATATAAAATGTTTGTTTTAATTCTTATAAATTTAAATAAAAGCGCCAACTTATATAATTTGTAGCTTACGAAAGCAATATCGTTTTCTTTGAATACCCAGCTGTACGAAGTATATAGGAATTTATTTTATGATTTCTACCTTCAGCAGGACTAAACAGAAGCATTAGGGGCCGGCTGAATTGTCCATACAAACGTAATTCCAAATTCATTCATTTTTAAGTAATTGATCCATACCTATTTCCACCTTAATATTATGGTATTATTCAGATTCGGAATTTTATATAGCTAGGTTTCCAACTTTTGTGTTTTTTCAGAATGCATGGCAAAAACAAAGTGTAAGCGAATTGTACGTTTGTCGAAAAAATAATTTCTCTTACATTTCGTTTTGAGTAGGTACATAAGCATTTTGAAGAAAAGTCGGGAAAATAGACAATTACTATCCGAATCAGAATAGTACATAATATGGTAAAAATTTGCTTCAATTATAAATGTTTTTGGAGTAACGTTTGTTTGGGCAATTCATTATCGGGCTTGTAAGGTGGGATAAAACAAAGAGGTTTTATTACGCTTACTTTATGCCTAATAAAACCTCTATGGTTAAAAACTAAACCAAGCATAGATAAAACTAGACTGCAAAGAAGTGTCAAAAAAATATACGTCAGCCTCTAAACTACCGCCATAGATTATATAATAATTCTGTCGGAAGTACTCGGTATTGGTTGTTCGGAGATTCTCGTCTGATCCCCGTATCTTCTTTGTCGTTTGTGTATTCTGTGCCAATAATGTCACCGGCAATGAGCGTAATTTTTATTCACAGAAGTATTCATTTTACTTTGTGTAGTCCGAGGTAACTCCATTTTTATTAGTAAAACTATAGGAACGAAGTTAATACTTGGTTAATCTGGAATTAATTAGTCTAAGTGTGACATATGAACACATTAGGATTAAGGCATTTTTATTAATAAGGCAAAGTAAGGTAATCCTAGAAAAATAATAATTAATGTCAATAATTATACAAATATATTCATGTCAAATTAAATAATATGTTATAAGGGGTTACTTTAAATAGAAAGAAAACATAGTTTTAAATTACAAAAGTATTAGTTAGTAGTTTATTCGACTTTTCTCAACATTTCTGAACAGCCAATAATGGAACTCCTGTAGTTACTAGTTGTACCTACACCTGGTACTAACCTTAGTTCGCTCTAGCAGGAAAACACCACGTTTTATGAATTGCGCTGGTTTTATTTTACCAAGGAACAAAATAATATCTTTTCGAGAATATGGCGCCATTGCCGCCATATTCTCGACCGAGCCCAAAAACAAAACCAAAAAGATAGAATGTTCGACTGGCATTGAACGTCGTGACTGACATCCACAAATATTGATTTAAGATTATGTAAAAAGGTATTAATATTATGATGAATTATAAAGTATCCTTACAGTTTGGCCATCCTGCTAAAGCGAGTCCCTTCACGTTTTAATTTTATATTTAAGCTATTTACACTGAAAAACATATTCTTACAACTTTTGAGTTTCAATCATTATGCCTTAAAATAAATTGAAAACTCTTGCAATACATTTTCTTGATAAACTAACATCCATAATAGAACGAATAAACTATAATACATTCATATTAAAACACAAAAAAAAACATTAACAATAATGATTAAATAAATCTTAATTCTTTTACAGCTCAATAAAATAATAGTAACATCATGCTGAAGAACATTATATAGCATCATAGTATAAAGGGAAAGTCATGCGAACTGTAACCGAACATGTTATTTTATTTTACTTGAGTATTTGCACGCCTTATTTCAAGGCCGAACATAATGGACATCAACTGTTTTTTAAGACCTGTATTATTTCTCACATATGTTTATTGAAATAAATTTGATTTGATGTCTAAATTACGCCTTTTTAGTACCTACTCAGACTTTCATCATCTTTGTCTGACTTTTCTGATTCAGAGCTCTGTCGGTGTCAATTTTTTGTTGGAGCTAATCCACTGTTTTAATTTATCAGTAGCCATTGACATATATTTTACCGATAAACAAGAACATTCATAAAAACTATTTGTTCAAATGCTGGTGGGTTGGAACTAAAGTTCGCTGCAGTGCTGCATTACATTTTATGTTGTCTAACCAAACTATCACGCAGGTCTAACACGCAGCGCTAGATCGCTTATAGTGTTACACCCTGTCGTCCCTATAGATTTTCCACCACAGAAGTAACATAGCTTTTGTACCTACAAAACTTCATTAGAATTCATACTCAATTTCAAAATATTTGTATAGTTAAATAAATGAAAAAATATATGTAAAGTAGAAAAGTAAAAGAAAATGAATTGTTATGCATTTATTAAAGCTCAGTACGTTAACAATAGTTTGAAATCAAATTAAATAAATTGGTATTAGTATACACGTAAGTAAATACTTTTAATGAATCAGGAGTGTGCTTTAGCATCAATGAGTTCTACTTCAATAAAAGTCAAATAATTAATTAATATCTCATTTTCCTTCAAATAGGATTAATTTTGTCAGTTTCTGTCTTTTTGTTGAATAATGAATCTCGGGATCTGTTTTGGCCTCGTGGTGTAATCTTATTTCGGCGTGTTTTTCAACCACTGCTCTGATTAAATGTATTCTGTGATTTAGTGTACATGGCTGCTGCAATGAGTGTGAATATAGTGTGTCGAATAACTTGGTTAATAAATGTTTTTAATGTATTTGATACAATTGTATCTATATTACTAAACATCCTGAGTTTTTTTTTATTGTGTCCTTTATATTTTATCAAATGACGTATCAGTGTTTCCGTTTTCAAACAAATTTTGTATACATTTTCTGTTGAATAGCACCGCCATTCCTTATCTTTTAGCTGAACCAATTTGTGATGCCATATTCGAACTGACTAACCAAGCTAGAAATGCAGACTTCATATTTAAGTTTTTTATTAAATTTTCTTGCTACTTAGCCCGTTATAGAGCCCACAATCAAATTTGTAGCAATTGTTAATTTTTCCGTATTTAAATGATCAGTAAGAATTGTACAATTTGTATCCAATTACTTAATTACAATTACTTAAACAGATTAAAACACTTTATAAACACACCACGTAAAATCCGAGTTCAGTCACACATTTTTACCTACAATCGGTTTTGTAATGAAACATCTGCATATTTTAGACTATGATTTAAATGGCGTGGCACTTTAATGAACATATTTTCTATTTTATATTGTGCTATTACGATATTATTACATATTTATTCATTTGAGCAACAAATAATATTAGTTACTTGACTACTGAATTGTTATTGATGTCCCAGGTTCACACTTTGATTTGAATTCTCGTATTATTAACGCTGCTCCGTACGCGACCACATTGCGTGAATTTGGAACAATACTAAAGTAACGTGTACGGATTGCAGTACAGTTCAGTTGAACAGAGTGAGTGTTCTGATCGAGAAATCTAGTGCGTAGTACATATATATATCGATGTCAATAGATATGTTTTTATAACGTTTTCCGTTTTTCCGCGTAAGAGGCGTATCTTCTTTCAAGACATCTCTTTGTGATGAGCATATTTGAGGCAGGAAGGACCTGATGTACTTTTTCACAAAACGTCTCTTTTTCGGGAATCAAAAGGAATGTTGAATACGTGTCAGTATCATTTCAAAACCAAAATGCCCTATGTCGTCATGGTTCATTTAGCTACTTGCCACCCGACACCTTTTGGTACGACTAATCGAAAATGTTCACTATGACCGCCAACCAAACAATATACCTTGCCGTTCTTTAGTATATAGTTTTTTGTTTATTTTCAGCTATTTTTTTCGAAGTTTGGATCATTTAAAATTTTCTTTATCCGATTCGATTTGTAACGGATCTCGAGATCCGATGGGAACAAAATCTAATATTCATTTGAGTTGCAACGGATCTCGAGATCCAATGGGAACGCTGAGCGATATCAGTGAATTAATTAGTAATTCTGAGATCGAGATCCGTTGCGAAGTACCTGAGAAATCTCATAACATATAGTACGTCTAATACGTGTTCCTTTATGGAAAAGATGATTCCCAAATGAATTTTGCATGTAACATCTCTCCCACCATGTCACCTCCAAGAGCTTTTTCTGCATAGGACATTTGGTACGGTCTGTACATAACTAGTTTAGCGCTATCAAGCTGAATCACCATTTCTCCGGCTGAAGTAACACCTAAATCTTTTAGCCCTGATGAAAAACTTTCGTTATATTTCGACAAAATTGCATTGCATGAAACTTGGCTTCATCAAATACAACTGAACCACACGTGCCCCTTTTTTTGATAATGATATAATCGTTCACCACGCGCTGTAACCCAGTATCACCAGGTAACAAATAAGATTCCTGGTTAGAGTTGCTTCTCCTTGAACAATTAACGTAAATCTAGCCAGTTAAATCAGTATTATACAGTTTAATGGTACTATGCCAATTACACTAGGTATAAAGTGATATCATTTTTAACACGTATTCATAATTTATTACTGTTTCTTTTTTCGATAACAATTTCTTTGGGTGTCTTTGTGATTTGGGGCATTTCTGTAAACTATCTTTGACAATAAACATTTCTATGTTCTCATGAATACTTGCACCATGACATCAGTCTAACACTTTCCTAAAGGTTTTACTGATTACCACAAATTATTAGTGCAAGCCCTTCGTAATTAATGTCGATGTTCAGACGTTTTGCTTTTCTTCTTAAGTAGAATCATTTTTCAAATTTTAGCTATTATCCTGAACACCGTCTTTATTGAATCTGCAATATGTATTCAGGTGGCCGACTCTTTTGCATATACCACAATTTACTAGGGATTTCTTGCATTCAAAGCTTTTATGACTCACTTCATTGCAATTATGACACAAAAAAAGCATTATGACCGGCTTCCTATTGCTAGATGAAACTAATACACTTCCAATAATTCACTTTCAATGGCTTCCTACCCTGCCTTGCTTTGTCCATTCTATCACTCGAGTCTCTACCTGTACTAGCTACTTTTACGGTTTTAAGATATTTAAGTACCTCCTCAGGTTTGCGAAATTGAGCTGCTTGAGCACCAACGCGAATAGCCTTATCCTAAATACCATTAAGAATGCAATCGACAGCCTCGCGACCCTACCTTATCTATTTAATAAATTTGATTTTTCATAGAAGTAGTGTTCAAGTGTAGCTGTATCGCTCCTTTTTTGCTATCAAAATCGTTAACAGTTCCGCATAATCATGACATGGAAATGACTCCACTAGCTTTTTCTTCCATTCGCCCCACGTGTAAAGGACTGTGTCGAGATCCTGATACCAGGATTTAGCTACACCAGTAAATTTTGAAAGCACAAAATTTATTGTCTCCTTTTCGTCCCAGTTATAAACCTCGGCACACTCCTCCACCTTCGTACGCCACGTAAAAATAGTCTGGTTCTTGACCATCAAACTCCGGAACAGCATTAGTCAAGGAAAGCTTGGAAGTAGATGAACCTTTCATATCTTTTAAAATATTAAAAAAATTGTCCAAAATTAAGTTAGTTTTATTATTTCGTTTAGAATAAGTTCTGAGTTTATCATGCACCCGCATGATAAACTCATTCAAGCAGTAGAGAGCTGACCTTGGTTGCTTAGAGATATCATCTGGATTGTAATCCACACGGCGTTCTCTACTCTCCGTAGGAGTATAACGCTTCTTTATAGAGGATGAACTCGAGAAGAGCAAACTGTGGCGGTTATGTTTGTGACGACTCAGTTCGTAATCTTTAGAATTACTACGCGAACGCTCATAATAACTGCAACGCTGAGCATAAGATGACCACTCGTCTGCATCACTCAAACTATCTTACTTATACGATGCTCGTGAGACCGACCTAGATCGACGTTATGTGGATCAATATCGCAACCAATAAAAGTTAAAAAAATAAAAACTGTACAATGTCATGTCTACGGTCACGTCACCATCCACTCTTGTTCAATCTAGTTGGATCACGCGAAGCACGCTCAAACTTTTTATAATATGGTTGTAACAAACGAACTTTGGAATGAAACTGTTGAATATCCACGCCCTTACGACGTTTTCTTTGTGGTTCCACGCTTGAACAACTTGTTGAATCGATTGTATAGTAAAACGTAAGTACGCAGCTTTGCCTAGCTGTCAGGCTCCCTTCTGCACCATATCTATGATAAGTAGATTGATCGTTCAGGCTCCCTTCCACTATATCTGAGTCGTATGCAGAGCGTTTGCGGCTTTGCCATCTGTTTGGCTCTCCTCCGCTCCCTTGCTCATTATTTAAGACGTTTCCAACGAACATCTGGAGTCTCACACTCACTGTGTTTGCTGCGGACCCGATGGTTCTCGTCGATATAATACGATTGACTGGTATCAGCCGCTCTCTCATAGTCGCCAGGAGTCTCACACTCCTCGTCCAGATCGTGCGACGTGCCACCCATAACTGCAACTTGTAAACATTCACTTCATTACAATACATCAAATGCAGAAGTGCCCTTTTACGTGCCATTGATTGTATTAATGATCAAAAAACACAAAGAGATGGACCAGCATCCTAAAGTGACTAACCGTACTTTCATGGTACCTACTAGAAATAGTTTCTCAATAACTTACTGACTTTTGACAACATGAATACGCATCTAATAAAATTAACTTTTCAATTCAGTAGGGGCAATATCGCCCACGATGTTATACTGATTCGAAATCTACTTTTCCTTATGTTTTTAATATTACACTTTTGTTCATTATTTACTTGGTTTGCAGTGAAATGTATCGTCAGGTGACTTTGGAAAGAAATGAAAAAAAATACTTTCGATGAAAGAAACAGAGTGGGTCAAAAAAATAATATGTAAATAAATGCTCACTGTCGGCCGTGCCGACTCTGCCAATATTTTTGTCACCATTTTCCATATTTAAATTAATTCTTTATTGAGTTCCATTATTGCTTTAGAATAATAAATAACGAGAAAAAAAAAATTGATAGTCGAAAGGACGCAGCAATCTGATTATTGAGCGGAAAGAAGAAAATAGAAGAATAATATTATGTATTATTTTGATACCTTCATAAGTTCATGGGCGAGATAAACGAGTGATTTACAGTAAAATACCCGTCTATCCCACTTCTGAGTTATAAGGGGTTACTTTAAATAGAAAGGAAACATAGTTTTAAATTACAAAAGTATAATTATTTATTCGACTTTTCTCAACATTTGTTATAACAGCCAATAATGGAACTCCTGTAGTTACTAGTTTTACCTACACCTGGTACTAACCTTAGTTCGCTCTAGCAGGAAAACACCACGTTTTATGAATTGCGCTGGTTTTATTTTACCAAGGAACAAAATAATATATTTTTCAATAATCTTTTTTCTGTTGCGCCATTGCCGCCATGTTCTCGACCGAGCCCAAAAACAAAACCAAAAAGATAGAATGCTCGACTGGCATTGAACGTCATGATTGACATCCACAAATATTGATTTAAGATTATGCAAAAAGGTCAATTATGATGAATTCTATAGTATCCTTAAAATACTATGATGTCAATTACATCTTCGTGCGGATCACGCGTCTGTCACAGTGTCTGTCGCACCCGCCGACGTGTTACTTAATAAGGGAGTGATGTATTATATGTCTTAGTATGCGTAGATTCATCAGCAATCTGTTCACTTCTCATTAGCAGCATGTAGCTCCAACATGAATCTCGACATTACACTGACGCCTGCGGCGCCGCCCGCGATCATTACCGCGTTACACGGCGTGTCGGTACACTTCGGAACACGCGGCCGGAGCACTCACATAAACTACTGTGTGGCCACTAACTTAGAGAATAAACAGATACACTCTTCTATGAGGCATCTACGATTTATCTGGATGAGCACCGGTAGAGTCAAAGAGGTGGTTTCTTTTCCAAATAGTAAAAAATTAAAGAAACGAATAATAATTTTAAAAAAATAGGTCTGTGTGAAGCCTGGAGTGATAACAGTTAATAGACGGAGAGCTGAAGACCGAGCCGAGCTGACCCTTCACGCCAATAGGCGTGGAAGATCACCAAGGGGTTAAACTACTGAACTAATTGTGATGGAACTTGCACTGTAAACTGGAACTAAACTAGCCTAGAACCCTAAACCATAGAACCCTAGACCATAACCCAATCATAGACTATTTTTTTATTATCTTTGTGCAGGGCTTGTTTATTGCTTTACGTTGAGATATTTATTACATCAAAATTAATGTAACTTTTGATCCCTATCACGCAGGCACCCTTTATTTTTTCGGTTTAATAAGTATCCTCAATTTAACCTATAATATAAACAATGACTGTGTCAACTTTCATCAAAATGCGTTTAGTAGTATTAGACTGATACGTGTGCTTTTAAATGACTTTTAACCAATATCCTACGGGAACAAAAAAAAAAATTTTATTTTCAGTATCATACAAAGAACAACCTCATTTTTTTTTACTAAATATCTTCAATGTACAGAATTTGGCCCCTATCCAGCTAGAACACTTCATTTTTTCAGAATGAAAAATATCCTCAATTTTCCCACATCATATAAATGATGACTGTGCCAAGTTGCAGAAAAATCAATCTAGTAGTTACAGCATGATACGTGTTCGTTTAAATAACTTTCAACCCCTATCCTGCGGGAACCCTCTAATTTTTTGGGATGAAAAGTATCCTATGTCCTACCTTGCAGTATGAACTCAAGCACGCAAGCAAGTGACACACAGACATAAAGACATACAGACGGAAAAAAATAAAAGAGATACAGTTTTTTCTTCAGTATTGAATATAGAACAGCCTACAAAAATTTTAACAAAATATCTTCAATGTACAAAATTGGACCTGTTACAGTTTTGTTAAGTACTAGCTTTGTTAAGTACTAGCTTTCTCGCCCGCGACTTCGTCCAAGCGAACCACAGTTTATCGCGAAAGAAAAGCATCCCATATTCTTCTAGGACATTAAAAACAAATGGAGGAACAATTTTTTCCAGGATAAAACCTGGAAAAAAGTTCTTTGTTTTATTCCAGGGTAAAAGCTACCTCCATACCAAATTTCATCAAAATACGTCCAGCCAAAACAAATAAACAACGTTTCACTTTTATATATTGGTATGGTATCTATCCATACCAATATATAAAAGTGAAAATAGTTTGTTTGTTTGTTTGTTTGGGGAGCTTTCATGCAATAACCGCTGGACGGATTTTGATGAAATTTGGAATGGAGACAGCTTATACCCTAGAATAAAACATAGGATACTGTTTATCCCGGAAAATTCCACGAATTCCGTAGAAGTTTCAACGGGAAAACTGGAATATGTTGAATACTCGCTGTAAGCAACGGTTGGCATGGAAACGAAATAACAAGTCTGTCAAAAATCATCAAGAACGTTGGTGCCACAGATTAAGTAGTTGATGCTATACTAACAACAAGTCACAGAGGCCACAACCAAGAAGTATAAGTATATATAATATATATTCGGGACATTTCCACACCAATTATCTAGCCCCAAACTAGGATACCCTGTGCTATGGGCTCTAGATAAGTCTACTTTTGCATTGTTTTTAATATCCTAGAACAACGTAGGATGCTTTTTTCGCGATAAACTGTAGTCCGCGTAGACGAAGTTCCGGGCGGGTAAGCTAGTACATAATAAAGCAATAAGTAAGTAGGAAGCTAGCTTAATAAATAAAAAAACAAGACTGCCTGGCCAAAAATGAACTTATGCCTATAAATTATATAGTGTTGAAATGTGGCTTCAATTTGATACCCATAGAGTAAGAAATATTTTTCAGAAAAAAAACGACTTCATATTAAATATGTTAAATTGTAAAAAACCACTAAATTGAATAAAATAATAACAATTGGACCAGAACAATATCACCGCTTTCAAAAAACTCTTTCTTATCATATGTTGTATTTTTGCATTATTATAACGTTGGTAATTTCGAAAAAGTCATATTGTTCTATCACAATTGTAATTATTTTATTACCTTTAGCGGTTTTATAAAAAAACAACAACTACATTTTTAATATGATATCGGTTCCTTATTATTTGAAAATATAATTTATTTCTTGATTTTGAGACGCCGACGCAAACATCAGAAAGAAAATATGACAAAGAAAATAGTTTAACTCCCTTACGACTCAAGGCGTTGGTAAATTAAAACCAAAGATGAATAAATAACCTACAAAAACAACTGAATTAGTTTTGACGAAAATTCTGTTTCATTTTACTGGAATAAAAATATGGAAACACATCTCGTTGATATGAGGAAACGATCACAAAACAAATTGATTTATAAGTTGTAAATATAAAAATCCTTTTTTAAACCAATCTAAATACACCACTTATTTATTATTTATTTATTTAATACTTTATGTACAAAAACAGGACTTAATGCTATGACAGCATTTTCTGCCAGTCATCCTGGTTGTGCAAGAAATATGTGTATAGGCGTGCACTCGAGATATGGACAGTAAAATGAAAATAAAGATAAATTTATTGAAATGAATTCTTAAATATAAAACTTTGTAAAATATGTGTATACAATTATTATATACATAGATATGACTAACTAAAACTTAAGACTAGAGAACTCATCGACCAATCAAATAAGCCTAAACTCGTAGGTGTTCCATCATCTGATTGTTGAGTTCTTATGACTACCTTCCAACTCCATCATCTGACGCTGGATACGTAAAAACAAAGAACTCATCAAGACAAACCAAATAAAACCAAACTCGAAAGGGTTCCATCATTCTGTTGTTGAGTTCCTGTGATTACCTTCCAGCTCCAACATCCCTGGATACAACATAAAACCAGAGAACTCATCACGAAAAACCAAATGAGCCCAAACACGAAGGGGGTTCTATCATTTTGTTGTTGATTTCGTGTTAATTCCTTCCGGCTCCATCATTAGACCCTGAATACCACATAAAACCAGAGAACTCACCAAGACGAACCAAATGAGCCCAAACTCGATGGGGTTCCATCATTTTGTTATTGAGTCCCTGTGACTACCTTCCGGCTCCATCATCAGACCCTTGATACCACATAAAACCAGACATGATCTCATCAAGACAAACCAAATGAGTCCAAACTCGAAGGGATTCCAGCATCCGATTGTGTAGATCCTTTGACTACTACTACTTCTCTACTACTACTACTTCTCTACTACTACTACTACTACTACTACTACTACTACTACTACTGTAGTATTTTCTGACTCTATCATCAGACCCTGAATATCACATTAAACCAGAGAACTCATCAAGACAAACCAAATGAGCCAAAACTTGAGGTGTTCTATCATTTTTGTTGTTGCGTTCCTGTGATTACATTTCGGCTTCATCATCACACCCTGGATACCACATAACACCAGATAACACATCAAGACAAACCAAATGAGCTCAATCTCTAAGGGTTTCAATCCTTTTTTTGTTGAGTTCCTGTGACTACCTTCCGGCACCATCATCAGACCATGGATACCACATAAAACCAGAGAACTCATCAAAACAAACCAAATGTGCCCAAACTCAAAGGGGTTCCATCATTTTGTTGTTGAGTTCCTGTGACTATCTTCCGGCTCCATCATCAGACCCCGGATACCATATAAAACCAGAGAACTCATCAAGGTAAACCAAATTAGCACAAATTTGAAGGGGTTCCACCATCCAATTGTTGAGTTCCTTTGGCTCCATCACCAAGTCAGCTCAATAGCTCAGTATCTACCATAATTGTCATCAGAACTACACCAATGTGCAAAACTTCAGCATCTTTGGACGTCGTTAAATGGTTCAAAATTTCTTGCAAACTAGACCCAAGCTTAATAACACAGTGAATTAAATTGAAACAAGTTTAAAGGTACTAAACCAATTTAGATGAAATTTATAGCGTACGACACTAGAGGTCTTCTTTTTCAAGTAAAAACAATTATCTAATTCAGTTCAGAAATCTCTAGATATTAGAGAACAAAAACTAAAAAACAAATAGATTTTCTTATAAAACTTCTGAAATAACCGTCTTCCTTTCTTTTGTGAAGTCGCTTAAAAAAGGAAGGATTTTTTTTTGCATTGAAAATGGAGGCATACTGCTGCCACATTGTCGCAAAAAAATAATAGCCAGTGTTACTCGGGGATGTAAGGGTTCTAATGATACCCCATACGTCTAAATCTGTTCAGGCATTTAACATTTATGGTGGAATACAGAAACTCACATTACATATCGCACATCTTCTGAAAAACTGTCATAACACAAAAAATGTAGTTTCGAGAAAAACGCAATTTAATATTTTTGTAAATTTTCGCACACTACTGTGATGTCAAGATTATGGATTATTACATTATTATATTTTTTATTTGTGCAAAATGTATTAAGTTATAAGAGGAGGATAGTAGTTTTTTTATTATAGCAATAATTATTTTTATTGTTAATAAAAACTGAAAAGGTCCAATTATAAGACCCTTTTTTACATTTAGTGTGAGAATAATTTCTATGTAATAAAACAAAATATACATATAATATATTTTTAATAATCAACTGTTTTATTACAATTTTCCCAAAAAACTTTAACAATTACCTACTTTTATGTATAGGAACTATCAAAATCACAATCAAAATCACACATTTACTAAGAGATCACTTGACAAAGAATATAATTTATGTCAGAATTTCTAGACTTAATCAAAATTGAACAATAAAACTGTTATTTTTTTATAAATTTTGCATAAAAAATTTATGTACATAAACTATTAGAATTACTTATAATTACTAACTTTGAAACTGACGATCTGAGACTGGTAGTTTCTCTACACAAGTGATAGAGCTCATCGAAATCTTCATTTATCATGACAACTGTCAAACTTATAATGGCTTTAACTCTGAAATTTATGAACCTAAACTAGTAGTTTCTCTACTGAAGTAATATATATATATCATCGAGATATTCGTTTTGGATGACAACTGTCAAACTTAAAGGGCTCTATCTTGGAAATTTTTGATCCTAGTTTAGTAGTTTCTTAACAGAAGTGACAGATCTCATCGAGATCTTCATTTCACATGACAGCAGACAAAATTTTAAATGTCTACAACTCTGAAACTATCGACCATAGACTAGTAGTTTCTTTACAAAAGTGATAGATCTCATTGGATCTTCATTTCACATGACAGAAGGTCAAACTTAAAAGGGCTATAACTCTTAAACTAACGATCCTAAACTAGTTGTTTTTTTACAGAAGTGACAGATCTCATCGAAATATTTATTTTGGATGACAGCTGTCAAACTTAAAATAGAGCTCTATCTAAAAAAATATTGATCCTAGGCTAGTAGTTTCTGTATAGAAGTGATAGATCTCATAGAGATCTTCATTTCCCATAACAGCTGTTAAACTTGAAATGGCTACATCTCTAAAACTATCGACCCTAGCCTAGGTAATTTCTTTACAGAAGTGATAGATCTCATCGAGATCTTCATTTCACATGACAGCTGTTAAACTTAAAAGGGTTATAACTCTGAAACTAACGATCCTAGACTAGTAGTTTCTTTACATAAGTGATAGATCTCATCGAGATCTTCATTTCACATGACAGCTGACAATCTTAAAATGACTATAACTCTGAAACTATTGACCCTAGATTAGTAGTTTCCTTACAGAAGTGATAGATCTCACTCATATCTTCGTTTTGGATGACAATTCAGATACTTAGAATTTTCGCGATGTTTCGTAGTACCATATTAACATTTGTTTTAATGCCATCATTTAGCACGAATCAGGACAAGTGCATTGTTATCTACTTGGATTGGGACTAAACTTAATTTTAGTTTAGTTAAGTCTAGTTTGTGCCAACCGAATTGGTACCAATATTGATTGGTAGAGGATAAGCAGACCTCAGTGACCTCACACTATTTTAAAAAGTTATGATGGTTCATTGCCGTCGGTCATGGTTGCTACTTGGATAGTAGTAATTACGCCCTTCAGAGGCTCTTGGGCAAACCAACAAACTCTGACCCTAAAGGTCGGCACTACCTTATCCGACATTCTGCGGACTTGCTGGCTCCACCACGATAGTTAGCGCGTCACCTCGCCGCGTATCACGCCCTCAAACTGTAGTTATCGGCGGCGGCGGTGCGGCACAATGCGCTAATGTCGCAGATTTACATATAATTGCCGAGGGACACATTAGTCTCTGACTTCTCCCCCTCCCTCCGCCAACGTTGCGTGTGTTCCGCTAAGTGGACCGAAAGTTCCCAACAAAGGTCAATGTATTTATGTACTGGCCTGTATAGTTTGATGGCGGTTTGACGCAGTTTTGAAAACGTTTCATACTTCTGTAATGCAAAAGGGTGTTGCGAATGTGTTTGGATTTAGCTAGTTTTGTAGGGCAAAAGTTAAATAGGTCAAATCGGTATCCAAGGGATTTGGTTTAAATTGTGTACCTAATTTTGATAACCATATGTCGCACTTTCAAAATTCTTAAAACTTGAATGACGTAACTTTAAGTTGTTACGACAAGTTGAATCACAAAAATAATACGATTAAGTTTGGTTTAAAACTAATATTATATTATGTACTGTGCTAACATGGTCACAAACACTAGAAGAATAAACATTAGAAACGGGATACCCGTGACCATTGCTCTTGCAACAGTGCTGAAATATCGGGAACGCAATACAAATAGTATCCATGGTAAATATCTCGTTTCTAATGTTGATACTCCTAACACTAAGTTTAGCTTATCTGTAAGCAGATGAGTTATGTATAACAGTTAAAAAAATCGGATCACATCAGCTCAAGGGTGTAATTTCGCAAAAATTAACCAGCGGTTAAAGTTAGCCGGCCGTCAGCGTCACAGCGTCCAACCGCTAATACCCTGGCTAACAGCTTAATCGCATAATGAACGTAGTGTAATGTGTAATGAGCGAGGGCCGTTTGTAACAGCATTATGTACTTAGCAGACAAATTACCGTGTTTAATTAGTGGCCACGGCACGAGTATTTATCAACAACTGTTTGGTGACACCTCATTTGTTAGCAGTTCAATTTTGTCGACGCAAGCACCAAAAATAAATGAGAGTGCGACAAATTGATTGTTTAGCTGGTTGTGGACTGTTTAATTTAGGGTTTCTTTCACATATTATGTCCAAAATTGCAAAATATATTAAAGTGTCGTTAAATTTGGCATTATTTCCGTCACTTTGATGCAAATAATCTTGAAATTACTACTATTACTGCGCATAGTCTTCAGTGGCCAAAATTTAAAACCTATGGTATTTGCCATCAAATATGATTATTTAACTAATGAATTAGTGAATATTGATGACAAAGAATACGTCTAACTGCTGAATAATTGTTTGGGTCATAATTTCTCGCCAGCTCGCATTAATGAGATTATTAAGATAATCAGTATTAAGTTTCTAACGTATTTGGGATAATGTATATACCTTATGAATCCATGCTCGATCTACTGGTTTGTTCGTGAATCTGGGAAAAATATTTTTGAGCCTAATAATTATTTATTTTATATTTTTAATAATCGGGTGGTTTACAGCTTTCTAAGCTAATTGAACAACTAACATAAAATAAAAAGCCAATAACAGCCTAAGATAGAAGAAAAACGTCTTCAACCAGTGAGTCGTACCTGTTATAATATACGGAGCCTAGTCGTGGACACTCACGGTAAACCAATTTAAAGTCGCTCAGCGGGCTATGGAAAGGGCAATGCTTGGAGTTTCTTTGAAAGATCGTATCCGGGATGAGGTGATCCGGCAGGGAACCATAGTTGTTAATATAGCCCTTAAAGAAAGATAGAAAGAAAATACATTTAATCAACAATCACAAAAAAATAATAAGATACAAATAATTACAATAATCAAGGAATAAAAAAGAAAAGGAAGTACAAAGAATAAATAAAAAGTAGAAAATAAAAGTGGTGCTGAAAGGGCCTTATCTCAGCATTAGGCTATTTGCCGAAGGCACGCAGCGCTGGTTTTCAGCTAAAGCCCAAAGGGGGCGAAAAAATATATTAATTAAGAATATATATAAAAATTAAATAAGAATACAATATATACATAAATAATCCATATATATTTAAATACAAAGATAAATAAATATTAAACTATAACATTTATATAATGAGCAAATAAATCTTACTAAAACAATTATTTAGTAATAATAATAGTAATTATATTAAGGAAATGAGAGAGAAAACATATAAGTATATCATTTTGGAATCGAATATTGAAGGTGGAGTGACGACTTGCGAAAGATTGCTGCAGCGACTGAAAGAGGAGAGCCGAAGATCGGGCTCAGTATCGTTATCCTTAGGATTATTAAGATGAAAAAGCAGTGGGCTGGTCATATCTATCGAAATACTGATAACTGGTGGGGTAGACGTGTTCTTGAGTGGAGAGAGTGACTCGCCAAACATAGTGTAGGGCACCCTCCAGCCAGGTAAAGCGACGATATACGCAAAGTGGCTGGCAGCAGTTAGAAGAGAAGAGCCAATGATTAGGCTCAATAACGTTCTTTGAAAGAGGCGTATGTCCAGCAGTGGGCTAACACGGGCTGATGATGATGAACAGCCTCCACAGATAGACCTAATGTTGGTGCACTCTAATGCCCGAATGCACAAACATTCAATCATCGGCTGAACAATGCAACGGCTACCTGAAGTTAAGAGGATAGGGACTACAGGGTTTGCCTTAGATTTTCCGTGATTTTTGCTTTTTGGGAAAAAACATTTCTACCATATTAAACTATAACCAAATCCAATAATTATTTATATTTAAAAAAGAACTTGATAAGTAAAGTTTTTGTTTGTGAAAGTGACGTAAACAATCCCACCCAATTTCTACTATATGTATGCCTTATTGATTTCTCTTCTATTCATATCCTTTGTGTTTTAAACAATAGCTATCTACTCAAGAGATATTTTGTACTGCTTTCTATCATCAACCCCTGTCGACGGCGTTAGTTACGACTAACGGCGCTATACCGCCGCAGCGTCGCCGCCCATCAGACCGCGCCGTAAATTAACGGAATCCGATGCGGCGGCAACAATCAGCTAAATTTGCATTATAAAGGCAAAGAGGGATTTTCTTACACTTTTCCCGAGTTTTTGGAATCTCCTTGATCCGCGCAATGAGCTCGCAAATTACGGGGGTGTTCTATGCATACGAATTACTCGGGGCCGCTATAACACTACCCGCTTTATTGCCGGCTTATTGCAGCCTGATCCACCTCGTTTCAGTTTTATTTAAGGTGGGAACAGGTGATGGCGTTTAATTAATACGGGTAGAGTCGGCGTCACTAGTATCAACGAGTTTTGATTGGAGATCACTACGTCACTAGTATCAACGAGTGTTGATTGGAGATCACTGCGGCTTGAAAGTGGAAGTTTGCTTGATTTGCTTGATTCACAGTGAATCCGGAAAGTAACAAGAGATACGTAATTTCCTCAAATTTAAGCTATTAATATATATCATCGTTACCACCTATGACGACCTATAACGACTATACATTGTTTACACGTCAGCATAATACACAATTTGTATCACCCTTTATTGCAACATTTTGTTACCCTTTGCTTTGATAATATCTTTACACAGAGCACAACATCATACGATAGAACACAAAGTCCTTCAAATTTTAAAGCACTCATTTTACATTATAGGCCAAACGAAATAGCATTGAAAATAAAAACCATCTACAAGCTGGAATTTACCTAATTATTATAAACAAGAAAGATTTATTTTGTATGCTTTTTTGTATTTTAAAAAATCTTTCATCTTTAGAAAGCTACTTTATCAGCGAGTAAAATGGGATGTGTTTATTAAAAAAATTAGACATCAAATTAGACGTAAATTGCAATAACTATTAAGTAAATATGACTATTATTCACTCTATGGAACGGAATAGCAAGTTGCTATGGAAACTAAATAATAACAAGTTTGTCAAGTACATGAGTAATAATGCAGTTGTATATGGTCAAATTAAGCACCATGATCTTCACTGCCAAACATTTTGAATAGCTCTTACTGGCGTTTTTTTTAAGTTACTACAGATATAAAAATGATAAAAATAAGAAAAATGCCGCGGTGTGAGCGCTACCCATGCGAAGTCAGGGCGAGTCACTAGTCATTTATATCACAAGTCAAATACGTTAAATGACTCACGTAACAAAAAATCTCTAAATATTATTATAATTAAACTAAATCAATAATGTATTAAGTTTACTTTTATGGGATGAGTTTTTTTTATGTGCCATTTTCGACATGAATTTGGCACAGGAAAAGGATAACATGTGATACAAAATACCGATACATATTGTCGGTCAGCAGAATCTCCGAATATCGCAATTACTTTTTTTCCGGACAATAGCGAGTAAGAGAAGCAGCAAACCGTATTTCTGAAGAGTGACAAGTCATTAAAACCGTGGAATCCGCACAGTGTAGAACAAACAGTGACTCGACTTCAAATTGTGCGTTTTTGTAACTACCTTTAAAGTGTATATCCAAGCTGTAGCTAAAAAAGGTAATGAGAAAAATATATGCAAACATAAAGGCGTTCCTTTCTGTCTGCTCAAAAGAGAGTTTGAGAAATAATAGTTTAGTAGACAGGTGGATAGTGTAAAAAACTGTCATGAAACGAACTGCACATTATGTCTGCGAGGCTAATCAGGCTTTTGATCTTACCTCCGAAGTACGAACGAGCTTATGTAACAAACTAACACCAGGTGAAATAATAAGAATACAAAAAAAATACAATTTCAACTTAAGTACTGTTTACGTAACATTATAGTGTAACGGCCGGGCCGCTACGCCACACTGGAGCGAGCAGAAAAACGATCTAAGCTCCGTTATTGGTTTCACACGCAGGTGATCCGTGAACGCTGAATCGACGGAACCCGCAGCTACTGTGAAAAAGCGATAGAAGTTTACTTATATTGTGGACTAGTAACTCGCCCTGGATCCGCACGGGTAGCGCTGACACCGCGGCATTTTTCTTACTTTAGCATTTTTATACCCGTTCTAACTACTAAAAAAATATGACAGTAAGCGTAAGACTGGTTATTATTTCGATTCCACGGCAACATATCATTCCGTTCTTTACATCGAGTAATCGTAATTTTTTTTAACATTGGATATTTTATTTCATACAATATATCAATTTTTGTAAGGTATTCAAAATTTTTGAAAATTATGGTACTGTCCATGTTACTCGCTGATGATTGATCGAGCAAGCACGAAGCGTCTCCGTTTAATCTTGGGCCAAAATGCTTTTGTATGTCCGGCGAATGTCCAGCTGGTCATCTGTACAGGTCGCATTTCTCAACCGATTCTCGTCAAATTTTGTGAGCATAATTTATAATTATATGTTTATTTTGTCCATTCAGTTTCATGAAAATTTAAAAAATGTCGGATTTATGGGGCCCTAACAAATGTCTATATTATTAACAAATGTCTGTCAGCTTATGATTTTAAAGTGAGCTGTGAACATTTATTCAGGTTTAAGCTATGCATGCGTGTGCTATGTAGACTCGCGAGGTCTACAGCTCACAGAGCCACCAGTGTAGTTATTTTATAGGAGAAATAATTAATTTATTTATTTAATTCATCAATTATACGGCCTTGGCCAATAACTATAATTAAACACAAATGTCAAACACAAAATTAAATTAAAATTAGAAACAATAGAGCCAATTAAATACTACCAATTATATAATAAAAATAATAATAATAAAAATCAGACATTCATCCATCTTTCTCACAAAACCTCAGACACACTGACAGTATTTCCATCCATCCATCCGCAAACACATCGGTCTTAGGATTAGGTAGGATATCCAAGAGAGAGTTGAGTGCAGAGAGGGTGCGGAGATCTAGCACCTGCGGCAGTGCAACAGAAGGGCACGGCAAATAGTCTGTGTTTCCTGCCCCTGCAGTAGTTGTGACAAAAAAACGACACAACTCATCACTTAATTCCGAAGCATCTACCTTACCACGGAAATTTTTGCAAATAGTCAACATTTGATCGTTTGCGAGGCGAACTTCGAGGGAGTTGTATCCTAGACATCCCAAAAGGAACGTGGTGGGATACATAAAGGGAGACCGCGAGAGCGCAAAGCGTCTCTGAATCAGTTTGGGTAAAAATGCTTTTATAAGTCCAACGAATGTACAGTTATTCTCCTCTACAGGTCGCATTTCTCAACCGATTCTCGTGAAATTTTGTGAGCAGGTTTGATAAATATGTTTTTTTGACGATTTACTTTTTCGATATTTTTTCAAAATGGCGGAGATATGGGGCACATTAACAAAATATGTTTACACATTACATTTATTCAAGTTATAAGCTATGCAAAGACAGATTAGCGAGGTCTACAGCTCACAGAGCCACTAGTTTTTAAAATCGGTTTATTATTTTTTGAGTATATCCGTTACAAACAAACATAAAAAAACTGTATACTATTAGTGTAGAAGATCTTGTATCATTGAACAGTTTCAGACTTTACTATGGAGTTGAATGCATTTAATGTAAACTTTTTTATTTGTGTCTTGGCTAAATGCAATCTATGAGCTTCTAGAAACATATTTGCGATCGTCTCCTACCATGAAGAACTTCCAGAAAGTGGACTTAATAATTTGTCAATGCTATTCCCAGTGATTTCGATGACTTGTTCAAAATAAATTAATTAATTTCATGAAACTGAATGGACAAAATAAACATATAATTATGTTTATTTTGTCCATTCAGTTTCATGAAAATTTAAAAAATGTCGGATTTATGGGGCCCTAACAAATGTCTATCTTATTAACAAATGTCTGTCAGCTTATGATTTTAAAGTGAGCTGTGAACATTTATTCAGGTTTAAGCTATGCATGCGTGTGCTATGTAGACTCGCGAGGTCTACAGCTCACAGAGCCACCAGTGTAGTTATTTTATAGGAGAAATAATTAATTTATTTATTTAATTCATCAATTATACGGCCTTGGCCAATAACTATAATTAAACACAAATGTCAAACACAAAATTAAATTAAAATTAGAAACAATAGAGCCAATTAAATACTACCAATTATATAATAAAAATAATAATAATAAAAATCAGACATTCATCCATCTTTCTCACAAAACCTCAGACACACTGACAGTATTTCCATCCATCCATCCGCAAACACATCGGTCTTAGGATTAGGTAGGATATCCAAGAGAGAGTTGAGTGCAGAGAGGGTGCGGAGATCTAGCACCTGCGGCAGTGCAACAGAAGGGCACGGCAAATAGTCTGTGTTTCCTGCCCCTGCAGTAGTTGTGACAAAAAAACGACACAACTCATCACTTAATTCCGAAGCATCTACCTTACCACGGAAATTTTTGCAAATAGTCAACATTTGATCGTTTGCGAGGCGAACTTCGAGGGAGTTGTATCCTAGACATCCCAAAAGGAACGTGGTGGGATACATAAAGGGAGACCGCGAGAGCGCAAAGCGTCTCTGAATCAGTTTGGGTAAAAATGCTTTTATAAGTCCAACGAATGTACAGTTATTCTCCTCTACAGGTCGCATTTCTCAACCGATTCTCGTGAAATTTTGTGAGCAGGTTTGATAAATATGTTTTTTTGACGACTTACTTTTTCGATATTTTTTCAAAATGGCGGAGATATGGGGCACATTAACAAAATATGTTTACACATTACATTTATTCAAGTTATAAGCTATGCAAAGACAGATTAGCGAGGTCTACAGCTCACAGAGCCACTAGTTTTTAAAATCGGTTTATTATTTTTTGAGTATATCCGTTACAAACAAACATAAAAAAACTGTATACTATTAGTGTAGAAGATCTTGTATCATTGAACAGTTTCAGACTTTACTATGGAGTTGAATGCATTTAATGTAAACTTTTTTATTTGTGTCTTGGCTAAATGCAATCTATGAGCTTCTAGAAACATATTTGCGATCGTCTCCTACCATGAAGAACTTCCAGAAAGTGGACTTAATAATTTGTCAATGCTATTCCCAGTGATTTCGATGACTTCACTCGGACTTCAACTGTTTATTATCTATTTGAGTAACAAAAT
Organism: Alsophila aescularia; assembly: GCA_946251855.1. Classification (NCBI taxonomy): domain Eukaryota; kingdom Metazoa; phylum Arthropoda; class Insecta; order Lepidoptera; family Geometridae; genus Alsophila; species Alsophila aescularia. The sequence goes on along the minus strand of OX276377.1, from coordinate 67,303,534 downwards.
AATACTTTACTTTTGAGATTTGCAATAATTTCACAGTACCTTTCCGCCGTATCCCACTCGATTCTAATTTATTATTGTGCGGTTTAATTCTCTTGGAAATATGTGGATTCCTTGGAATAGATGATTAAGACTCAAATTAAGAGATTCGCATGACAAATATCCTGATAATTCAACTGACTCTACTTGTGATTCCTTCTTACTCTACCTGACGTTGAGCTTGCAGAGATTTTTGTTTATACTTTGTGTAATATTATTTTTATGAAATTAACTATTATCTCCCGTAGCAAGAGCTAAATGTAACAATGGCCCTGCGGGCTATACTAAACTTGATTGTGTGATTCTCATGAAGGTAAAGATTTTTATTTTAGTAAATCCTATGTGATGTCGAAAAAATATCATTAATGACAGATCCAGTGAGTGACTGTGACATTTCTTCTACTGTTTGGCTCAGCAATCAACTAACTGCATAATTTCTCAAAAAAATACTTGCCTAAGAAACACCTAAATTAATTTATTTTACAAACATCAACTTACAAAAGGTGAAGTCTTTCATTTTCAGATACAATTTCCAATTAATCTACTGTACCTACGTGTAAAATGCTTCAAGTTCAATCCGTACAGCACTGCAGGGCTTCATGCTCAGTAATTGAGTCCCACAAGCTGTAAATTAATTAACCCCAGTCCCGTGGTGGAGGTCACGTGGTGGCCGGGGCAGCTGCATCAGTGCTTACTGGAGTAGCACTCTGCTACATAAAGGAGTTGGGATGGCCTGGGAAGAGGCTGGCTGGGGGAAATGCAGAACGCAAGCCTTACCGTCCCCATCTCGAATATGAATAAGAGTCACAGGGCTTACTACAGGAGCTCCGTTGTAATAGATCTGTATATAATTAGATACTAGAACATTCTAGTATCTAATAATATAAGCAACGATCGCATTCGATCTTTCATATTTTATACTACTAACTAGTGACTTGCCACGGCTTCGCACGGGTAGCACCACTCACACCGCAGCATTTTTTTTTACTTTAAGCATATAATAACCATTACCCGTCGTAACTGCTAAAAAAAATGCGCTAGTAAGCGTAATTCAAACTTCTTGGCAGCAACGCTACGCGAAGGAGGTTGAATCATGCTTACTATAAGGAACGCTCGTGGTGCTTTTTGACAGACTTGTTATTTTTCGTTTCCATGGCAACGTAATTCCGTTCTGTTTTTGTAGGCAAATTTTTGATACCTTGGGTTACATTGTTGTAATTTTCGTAGGAATCTCTAATTTTTTGAAAAATTAAATACAGCATATGTAACTAGCTTTCTATACCTGAAAGCATTTTTTAAATCCGTTCATTAATATTTGAGTTTGAGCAAACTTACATAAAATCAAAAATTTCCTGTATATAATATTAGTGTAGAATCTTGTACTTGTATTCGTATCATTGACTAGGTTAGGAAATAAATAGTGGTGTTGGCAAACTAGGGGGTGACATACAAGAATAAAGGTTAGTGGTGTTGGTCACCCCAGTGGCCAGTGAAACGATTTAGTGGCGTTGTCCACCCCAGTGGCAAACAAGGGGGTGGCAAACAGGAATCAATAGTTTCAGACTTTAGAAGGGAGTTTAACGGATTTTATTAGTTTTTGATAAGCTTTAATTGTTAGTAAATGTCTGATTATGATGGTTATATTTTGTCTTGTCTTTAAAATCACTCTTATAACATATTATTAGCAACCAGAAGTGGGTTTATTAAAAAAAAACACGATCACACACACAAAGGTATTATTAAACTCAACAAAGTAAACTAAACACTGTTACAAAATCAAATGGGGGGGAATTTAAGGAACTCAAGAAATATTCAGGAACGTCCAACTGCTTTGACTGGCGACTGAAAAGTGGCGCTCCGCTCTCGCTGCCTCGCCAAGGAAAAGGTCTGCCCAGCTGGATCCAGTTTCAGCTAGTATTGCGCAAACAAGTTATCACGTGATGCTAAGCCCCGCCTCTAGGCTCCGCCTACTTCCTGTTTTTCTCCTTACAATTTGGTAACATGACTAAAGGAACGATCGTAACGGTACAGAGGTATATCGTCGCTCTTTTATAGCTCTGTAACTATAAGTTTCAGAGATCTAATTTTGATGTAATTTTTTAGCTTATATAGTCAGCTCGATGATTTCATATTATATATTTTATGTCAAAAAACTGAGGGGGCTCCTCTCCCTCAATATGATAAAAAGTTACCAATAAAACTATTAAAGAACAAGGGTGAAAAAATTAAATTACCACATAAGGTGCTGCAGCGCCTTGAAAGTCCGTGTTAATATAAACATTCGGTACCCTTAACTCCAGCCCAGAGTGAACGAGAGGTTTTTTTGGAGGAATAGATGTGATACTTACTGGCAATTTCAGGAAATTGCCTTGTGTAAAAATTTATATGCATATTTTTAATAAGGTAACAAAAAGTCTGTACAAATAAGATAATAAAAAAATGATCTAAGGGGCTTAAAATAAGCTAATGAACAAGAATATAACGTTATTAAAAATCGTGTTTGTCTGTTTATCTGTTTATTTGTTCGCGCAACACGTAAAACTGCTGAACTGATTGCAATGTGATTTTCTCTGTTGGATTGCTTAGGTACAACGAGTGGTCTTATTTCTAAAAGCAATCAACTTTGTATCTTAAAAACATGGATAGGTAAATATTTGATAATCGTTCACATGAACAAATTAAATTATCATGGTTCAATCGTAATTTTTCGTGATCAAACAAAAACAAATTCTAAGTAAATATCAGAACGTCGGAGCTATTTTACTCAGCACACAAACATCACAGACACGTTGTATGATAGATAATAATAAATTTGTCGATTTGCTCAGACTTGATTGTTATTCGATGCAGGCGCCTAGAGAAATCATTTCGCCGAGTGCTGTGATTGATCGCCTCAAACAATGGAAACTGTTTACAAAGCCTCTTATATTTTAGGAAAATATTTTTATTACAAAACTATTACAGGTTTTAAATCAGATAGATTGCATTGGAACCTACGAATAAATAATATTCGTAGATTGGAACAAATAAATGTTGTTTGAAATTTATTTATTACAGCTACCATACAAAGAAATTGGTAAATGAAATAGGTAATTTGAAGACACAAGTATTACCAGTACTCTGACCATGTATATTTTTAACAAATTGAATATTAAACCAACCACCCAATCACTAACCCGAAGACCTGGAAGCTTGCCAATATACAACCAGTACCAAAAAAGGTAGTCATACTGATCCGGCCAATCATCGTCCCATCTCGATAACCTCCTTACTCTGTAAGTGTATGGAGCGTGTCATAAAGATTAGGCTCTTGGCATACCTTGACAATGATCTTCTCAGTGACCGGCAATACGGATTTCGCCGAAACCGCTCTACTGGGGATCTTCTCGCGTATGCCACTCACGTACTGAGCGAAGCCATAGAGATGCATGATGAGGCGCTTGCCGTTTCCCTTGACATAATGAAGGCATTTGATCGGGTCTGGCATGATGGCCTTTTAAACAAGCTTTCCTCATATGGTTTACCTATTGGCTTATGCAATTGGATAGTTGATTTTTTGAGGGAACGATCTATTCGAGTAGTCTTAGAGGGCTGCTCGTCTGATCAAATGGCTATCAATGCCGGTGTACATCAGGGATCGGTTCTCTCGGCTACACTGTTTTTACTGCACATTAATGACCTTCTGAAGCCCGGTACCTTTGAGTATGCTGATAACAGTACAGTAGTTGAGAGATTCACTTCCAATGCTCAAGCCAGCTGTGACGCTGTCCAGTTTCAGAGAGAGGCTATGGTAGACCGTTTAAATTTAGCCTTTAAAGCCGTGTCCGCTTAGAGCGATGCTAACCTGGTTAAGTTTAATGCTACTAAAATGTAGGCGTGTTTTTTATGCTAAAAAGAGTTCTCTAAACCGATCTTCGCCTTTCCAAAGTGTAACAATACCAATAGGCGACCATTTGGAGCTTTTGGGTGTCGAACTCACATCAAACCTGAATTTTGGGTCTTATATTGAATCTAAAGCCAAGGTAGCTGCAAAAAACTTGGTATTTTGTCTAAGGTAAGGCGGTACTTCACACCGGGACAACTTTTGAATCTTTATCAAGCACAGGTCCGATCTTGTATGGAGTACTGCCGCCACCTCTGGGACGGTTCTGCCAAGTATCAGCTCGATTCTTTGGATTTCATTGAGGATAAAGAGTAAGCTTCAAAGTCTGTCGCATCGACGTGAGGTAGCCAGCCTGGCGGTATTCTATAGATTGCACTATAGAGAGTGTGCACAAGAACTGCACAACCTGATTCCCCCATCACCTTACGAATAGACGATCAGCAAAGCGCCACCCTTTTATGGTTGAAATACCTCGCACAAGAACGAAGCGTTACGCTTCTTCATTTATTATAAGAACTGCAAAGGAGTGGAATGCCCTGCGCTCGTCAGTGTTTCCGGTAAATTATAACCCCGGTGTGTTCAAGTCAAGAGTGAATAGGTATCTATTAGGCAAGCGTGCTACACCTTCGACCACATCATCGCTTTCCATCAGGTGAGATCGTGGTCAAAAAACTAAAAGGTTAGCACCCCAGCAGTGGCAACTTTACAGTATGAAGATTTAGTCCACCAGCTATAAAATGTTGAAAGTCCGTTGGACCCTGTCTCACGTGCACTCCCAGCATATTTCACGAGAATCGAATTATAAGCAGCTAATTTGGCGCAGATCTCATTAGCAGATATCTAAATTTATGGAAACGCCCGCCGCCGCGCTAATTGCTTTACAATGTTTTACGCGAGCGAAAGCGGTTTTGTTGTTGGCAGTCACATATAGTAATCTATGTCTTGGCGATATCATAACATTGATTATTTTATGAAATGGTTGGCCATATTATGAAAAAGTTATATATCATGAAATTGACATTGACATCATGAAATGGTGTGGCCAGATGAATGAATGATCAGCGTTTGACGACATGAACAGCTAAACGCATAGCTACTTCATCATATGGTTTAACATTAGTAATCATATTGTAAAATAGTAGGCGAGGGCGGAAACCCGACTTGGCCGTGATAAGTTAGAAGGTGAAAGCGGTAGCAAAACATAGCGAGCTTTTAGCCTTGAAGAACTATCTGTTTGTGATTATACGTCTTATGGCGGGAGATGCCTACGCTTCGCTCCCGCCTTCACCTTCTAACCTATCACGGCCAAGGTCAATTATCACTATGCACACTAAAAATGAACTTAAATAGTGGAAGTAATAATTACAATAGTCTTATTTTTTTAAATGTTTTTGCGGAACGATCGTCGTTTCACTCCATTTTTATAATGTTTTGCATAAGGAACTAAAACGCTTACTGAGCGAAGAAAATTACTATAATGCCTTGATAAAAATCAAGTATTTGGGATCTTGGAAAAAATATGTAGTACTTTTGTATAGCACTCGTCAGTGATACGTACCAACATTTTACACAGTAAACATAACTTCGTAATCAAGGATTTTATTGTAAACAAGCTTTCGCTCGCGACATAGTCCTCGGACTACATCGCGAAAAAACATCCTATGTTCTTCTAGGTTATTAAAAACCAATGCAAACGTATAGCACCAACGCTCTTAATGTTTTTTGACAGACTTGTTATTATTTCGTTTTCATGGCAGCCGTTCCTTACAGCGAATAATCAACATTTTCCAGCTTTCCCGTGAAAACTTACTATTTTCCGGGATAAAAGTATTCTATGTTTTGTTCCAGGGCATAAGCTATCTCTATTCCAAATTGCATTGCAATCCCTCCAGCCGTTATTGAGAGAAAGCTCCCCCAAATAAACAAACAAACAGACAACGTTTCACTTTTATATATTGGCATGGATATTGATGATATGTTTCATTTATACTATAGACAAGGAATGCAATGTCTCAACAGTATCGCCTCCTTACATATCGGATGAGATTTCAGTAAACTGCAAGCGCCTTAGACGTTTGAAAAACCTTTTACAAAAACTCAAACTTCAATTTGAGAAAGTAACCTGTAACCAAGAGCTTCATTCGCTTTGCCACAGTGGAGGAATTGAAAGAAAGCTAGATTGATACCTTTGTTTTGAATTATTTATTGCATTTTATCTACACTTATATTATAAAGAGGAAAGATTTGATTGTTTGTTTGTTTGTTTGTAATGGATAAACTCAAAAAAATAAAATCCTTTTTTTTTTTCACTTATAGAAAGCTAAACTATCAGCGAGTAACACTAGCAAGGTTTTATTTTTCAAAAAATTAGAGTTCATTTCGAAAATTGCTATAATGAAACCCGAGGTATCAAATTTTGTAAAAAAACTCGATTACTTTGTACCACAAACCAAAGAGTATATAAATACTACGTAAGATCACAAACTAAGAACGTTGCCATGGAAACAAAATCACAGAACATCTAATAATCATTGACGTAGGAAATGATCTATGCTAATAATACACGAAATAGTAACCGTAATTCAACCTCCTTTTGTTAAACAGAATAATACTTTAGACGAAATGGTACGTGAGTATCAAACCTGTAAACATTTTGTGTAAGAAATTGTTGTTGTTCTATTTGTCCAAATAAAGTACCTACCTACTAATTTTATCTTTCAATATATCTGCCCGTGCGAAATCGGGGCGGGTCGCTTGTTAAATATATTATACTTGATGATTAAACGTACTTACCTTAAGTGATGTTTGACCATAATTTTAGTGTACGAGACGTTAAATCCAAAGATATTTATGAACATTATGTAGTTTCAATTCTCATTGTTCTAGGTGTCACACATAATTTTTAGAGCTGATGAAATAAAAATGAATGTAAAATATTTTTAAATGAGTTTTTAAACTTTACCAAGCCTATCCGTCATGCTTCATTTTTATGACGTAATATGAGGAATAATGATGATGATGATGAAAGGTATCCTTTTATTTTTAAGTATGATGATAGCTTACATCCTTTTCAAAGTGTAAGGTATCTTCATTTCAAATTTCATTAATATCCGTTCAGCCGTTTGAGAGCAAAGTATGATGATGATGATGACGAGGATGATGATGAAAAGTATCCTATGTATTATTTCAGAGTTATCGAGTATTAAACTCCCCAAACAAACAAACAGGGAACGTTTCACTTTTGTTATATTGGTATGGATGTAACAATATTTTTATGTCATTATTTTTAGCTAAAATGAGAAATACTTTCGGTTATTTCGGAAGTTTATGCTGTTCGGACTTCTGTATAATCTGCGCTACTGTGTGTTTGTGGTCTATTATACCAAATCCTCTGGAAAACCCAGACTGCTACGGAGAATCCAGCTCATCAAGTCTTCTGGCGAAACAATTTGTGATGACCCTCAAAAAAAGCCTATAAACTAAGAAGTAGTTACTATAATCTCAGAAGTGAGATGGGGCGGTAGTTTTCCAGTAGAACTTTCTCACATTTTTTGTTAAATAAAACTTCCATACGCCTTTCATGCTGTTTTACGCCTTTCATGCTGTTTTACGCCTTTCATGCTGTTTTACGCCTTTCATGCTGTTTTACGCCTTTCATGCTGTTTTACGCCTTTCATGCTGTTTTACGCCTTTCATGCTGTTTTACGCCTTTCATGCTGTTTTACGCCTTTGGATTCAGAGTAGAATTAAAAACTTCTAAAGGTCCTGAAGTACAGGTTTACCTCCTGCCTTTAAGAGTACCGAACTGAATCGGACCTCACTTGGGGCTTTTCCATTTTTAAACTGTCTTAGTGCCATCCAAATTTCATCAAGACTGATTTCTGAAGACTGAAGTAGCGGGTATCAGCGTTGAGAAGGGCGAGCGTTGTCTCCAACTACAAAACCTTTACAAAACCAAATGCGGGTGCATTTGGTTTTGTAAACATTCAGAATTTGATTTTGAAAACTAACGCGAGTGATATTCATATTAAATATAAATAAAACTTTATGTACTATTGGTCCGATTTTGACATGCAAGGTGTCAATCGATTTCTCTTTAGGTATAGATTGTCAGAAACATTTATTGCCAGGCTACGGCAAGGAAAAGTAAGGGTTATGTGTTCAAACTAAAAACTTGGTTCGATTTTGAAAAAACGAGGTATCAATCGATTCGTCTTCATGTATAGAGAGAGTGTCATAAGCTATTTTTTTACCCATTTACGGTAAGGCAAAGGAAAGGTTATGTGTTTAAACTAAAAACTTGGTTCAATTTTGACAAGCGAGGTATCAATCGGTTCGTCTTCATCGCAGGAGTTTCATAGGCCTTTTTTACCTGACAGTAGTCGGGTTTTAGTTTTTGAACATGAATCTTGTTATTTAATTAGTATTAAATCGAGCCTTATTTTTACTTTGAACTAGATTTATGGGCTCAAAATAAAGTCATTAACTACAGTCATATGCAGTGTGATAACGCATTAATGAATCAGCAGCAGGAGATTCGTAAATAGACATATAATAGTTCTGGTGGATCTGCCTAAACAGTCACAGATAAAATAATAGTTACTTCAACTTATGTACTCCTACAAAGGTGTCCCTACTCTCTATAGTTTGGCGTGGCATTGTCTCGAGCGCGACGTCCAACCACTATCGTAATAAGATCGTGGCTCTTGACCGAAAACTGCACACGCTACATTTGCTACTATTTCTTACTACCCACTACATCTAAAATCCATCTTCAACTTTAAGTTTATGACTGTAAGGTTTAGAATGGGGTGAATTTATTTATCTACATTAGTGGTATGATTTTTTCAAAATGTCATTTTCGTCATTTCCATGTGGTGATATCGCGTGTCATATTTCCCCTCGCGAATGTGAAAGGGGGCGGAATGTTTTTTCTCGCGTTATTCGACAGGTTTGCAAAGTGGGGGGTAGGCTCCGTAAGGGTATAAAAGTGATCGGATGGCGGATATATTGATTATACACATATTTATATGTAGGAATTAATTACGGGGTGTTTTTTTTTTTTTTTTTTTTTTTTATTTAAGAATTGAATAAAAGTTTTAAAATAAAGTATAGATTCATTGAAAAATTATTGATGTATTATTAGCACCTTGGCATATTTTCATGTTGCAGATTTTGGTTAGTTTTCATATATTTAACAGCTAAATTATTGATGTATTATTAGCACCTTGGCATATTTTCATGTTGCAGATTTTGGTTAGTTTTCATATATTTAACAGCTAAATTATTGATGTATTATTAGCACCTTGGCATATTTTCATGTTGCAGATTTTGGTTAGTTTTCATATATTTAACAGCTAAATTATTGATGTATTATTAGCACCTTGGCATATTTTCATGTTGCAGATTTTGGTTAGTTTTCATATATTTAACAGCTAAATTATTGATGTATTATTAGCACCTTGGCATATTTTCATGTTGCAGATTTTGGTTAGTTTTCATATATTTAACAGCTAAATTATTGATGTATTATTAGCACCTTGGCATATTTTCATGTTGCAGATTTTGGTTAGTTTTCATATATTTAACAGCTAAATTATTGATGTATTATTAGCACCTTGGCATATTTTCATGTTGCAGATTTTGGTTAGTTTTCATATATTTAACAGCTAAATTATTGATGTATTATTAGCACCTTGGCATATTTTCATGTTGCAGATTTTGGTTAGTTTTCATATATTTAACAGCTAAATTATTGATGTATTATTAGCACCTTGGCATATTTTCATGTTGCAGATTTTGGTTAGTTTTCATATATTTAACAGCTAAATAGCAAAGAGTATAAAATTACTATACATGACATACTACATATTTTGATTGATAACTAGCTATTGATAACCCGCGGTTACACCCGCATGGATCATGATGATAATTATTAAAGTAGTAAGTATTAAAGCATATTATACCAAATTTCATCGAAATCCGTTCAGCCGTTTCAGCATGTACAAGTTACAAACATAAACACACACACACGCACACTCAATCAAAACGTTCGCATTTATAATATTCGTGTGATACGAGTATATTCATAAGCGCTAAATATAGAGACTTGATATTTAGTTAGTAATGTTTATAAAGAGGTAGTTAACAAGGTAGTTAGTTGGTTACAAGTTTTTAGTTTATGAAAAAAGTTACAACTAGTTTTTTTATTACGTTTTTCATTTATAATGGTTTTTTTCGTATCATGTTTTTAGTAAGTAAATAACGTCTGATTATTATAGTATAAAAATATATTAAGTGATATAAAAGATAAGGATAAAAGTTTCTGTTCTTGATTTGGTTTAATAGTACGATTGTAAATGAACCAATACAACTGAGATTTGTTTTTGTTTTATTTCAAATCAAAAATAGGTGGGTCCCGCGGACCCACGACTATAGAAGTGTGACTACTTTACACCTTTAGTTTTTATTACGTTTAACCCACGACTATAGAAGTGTGACTACTTTACACCTTTAGTTTTTATTACGTTTAACCCACGACTATAGAAGTGTGACTACTTTACACCTTTAGTTTTTATTACGTTTAACCCACGACTATAGAAGTGTGACTACTTTACACCTTTAGTTTTTAGTATTGACAATATTGTCATTCAATTCTTTCGGTATGAGCTGTCAGATGCCAGATGGCGTGAGCTCCAATATGTTAATCTTCGAAAATAGTGAAACTGGGGTTTTCCAAAATATTACATTTGCTATGCCGACAAAATACATTGTTGAAATACACAATCCCGGTTAATGAGGTAACAATAATCATCCACAAAGCTTAGCAAAATAAATTGAAATAAAATCAAAATACCTTTTTTTTTGTCTGAAAACTTCTTAGTGTAACATCACCCCGCTCCGTGCTTCAGAGGACACGTTAAGCTGTCGGTCCCATACTCGTAGCAGTCGTTAAGCCATGTCAGAAGCCCTCGGGTGGCCTTACAAACTCTGACACCAGAGACCAGCACTACCTCATACGACAAACAAAGTGTAACATTAAGTCATACTAATTATTTTTACATACTTTTATTAGTACATCTCTATCCAGAGTACTGTGACTGTTAAATGAAAGATAAAAAAAGTACAAAATGTAAATAACGATTGAAAAAAAAACAGAAAAAATATATTTTTGTTTTCTAAATATTAGAGATGCGCCGAACATGGATTTCTGAACCGAACCGAATAACGAACATGGTTCAGTTCATCTATTACCGAACGAATATTCGGCCGAACTATTCGGTTCCATTTAGGTGCGCTTTATGGAAACCGATAAATTTTTAAGATGGGCATCTTCACACTTAAGCAAAAAATAAATAAATTTCGTATTATTAGAGTACAATCAATCGTTCGAAACTAAGCGTAAAACTTCGTAATCAAGGATCAGAGGACCTTACGAAAAACAAAAGGTTACTGGGGTGAAGCTAATAAAAACAATTTTGCTTAATTAATTAAAATTTGATTATTAGTAATTTTCTATTTGATTGTGTTATCTGAGATTGAATGAATACATACCTACTGACTCTGACACCAGAGGCCAGAACTAACTCATACGATAAACAAACAAATCATTGTAATAACATACGTGAGAAGGAAAGTAGAAACAATTAAAACTCTACCTTAATTATTTCCACAAGTCACAAATATATCGCAATATTTCTTTTCAGGTAGCAGTGATAACAATAATGGTGCGCTTATATAGGCTCAGAGCGCGGCCCCGCTGAGAGTGTCTGATTTACGAACCAATCGCGCGGTGACACCTCGCCTGAGACAATCTTTACATAAAGCCAGCAAACCATCTCAACACCAGCTCCCAAAAGTATGCTTGGTTATTTCTTGGCAAGAATCACGGGAAAAATAAACGATCAATACATTTAATTGTTATTTCTGTAAGCGTCTGTCTGCACTCTCTTTCTTACAATCTCGGTTCTTCAGTTGAATACACATATGTTTTCAGCATATTAATCAGTTAGTTCAGTTTATTAATGTCTGTGTCCTTTTTTATTATTCGGCTGAGTGACGAAACGAACATGTCACTCGGGTGATGGTAAGCGTTATGCCTGCATATTATCATCAATATTAATCGTAGTGCCCAAAACCCAAAACTGTAATTGCAAAATCTTTCACGTCACTGCACTGCACTCATCACCTTGAGACATTGATTGTTAGACTCATTGCACAGTAATTTCGCTGAAAACATTTCCCTTCAAACTGAAAAAGAGATGTTTACACACTACTGCTTGGCGGTTGAATATTTGTGTGGTACCACACCACTACCACACAAATATTCCTCAGTCTGACTTTTGCACAAGAGGCCTAGCAGCCTACTACTGTAGTATTAGCACAGAATAAATAATAGTACACGGTAGTAGTAGTGTAACTTATTGTAATAAGTTTTTTTATTTGTGCTGGTTTTAAAGCATTTATTTAACGTTCAATATATAGTATACATATAGCCGCGTCGGTCTCGGCTTAGAATAAGACCCCTCCCAATCCTCCCGTGGATGTCGTAAGAGGCGACTAAGGGAATATACACCGGAAGATAGGCAGCAGCGTACTCCGAGTACATATTTGTAACACTGCGGTCACCAATCCGCCTGCCGAGCGTGGACTATGGTAAGCCCCCCCTTTTTGGGCGAGGCCTATGTTCAGCAGTGGACTCCTAAAGGCTGACATGATGATGAATGTTCAATATTTATATTTATGTATGTCTGAATGTATGCCTGTCTGTATGTAAGTCTGTATGTTTGTATGTTTGTATGTATGTTTCTTTAGGTCAATACTAGCAAGTTCAATAAGAACCACTTCCCCTTTTCCTATACGGAGTTGAATTTTTGCATGTTGGTTCGGTTCCGATGATTGTCATAGGAACTAAACTAACATGCAAAAATTCAATATTTTCAATATTTGCCATTTCTATGTTAAGCATGATAAAGGAAGTCTTCAACGGTCATCAACACAGTCTCGAAATTTTGTGTACGCATTATATTGTACTAGCTGTTTTGAAGTTTACGCATATAAGAGTGAGTGTTCAAGTCAAGAGTGAATAGGTATCTACTAGGCAAGCGTGCTACACCTTTGACCACATCATCGCTTTCCATCAGGTGAGATCGTGGTCAAACGATTGCTTAGTACGTAATAAAAAAATAAAAAAATTGTGATATCCCCTTCAAAGTTTTATCATGATATGGCTTCTGCATAAAAGCTTATTTTAAATATTTATTAATTAGCGTATTTAAATGAATCCAATGTAGTGAGTGCCGAGCGCTACAGTCGCCGTGCGCTGGGCATTGGGTTGTTTTTTTTAGAAATGATATGTGCTGTTGGTCTATAACTGACCTCTACAGCGTCACCAGACGGTGGGGCGGGCGCAAAAGCGCTCCGCCGCAATGCGTGACGCAGAAGGCGCACACCAAAGTTAAGTTTTTGGCCACTTGCTCAAGGGCACCCAGGGGATACGAACCTCGGCTTGGACAGTTGCCATTGATTACTTGGGGAGTATCGAACTAAACACCCCTGGATCTCTACTGTTAGGTAGTGATCGAGGGGGCCCTGATGAAATGGCTGGAGCCCTTTAAATGAATTGCATAACTGACCACCGATTCGGAATACACCTTCGACAAGAATCGGCAAGAAACTCGAAGGCGAAAAATATCGACATTAATTACGGGACCTTCGACCTCGCATCCGGCGAGGTCGGTGCCTGTGTTTAATTGTGTTGAAAGATGGTGAAGATGACGGAGTGGGCGAATCTATCGCTGCCTGCACTGCGGCAGCAATTTCATCGTCCGGATCGCTCAAGATGTCTCTAGGGCGTCTACGAAGGGGAAGCCCTAGTCGCGGCTTGTTGGCATAACACTCCCAGTCGCAGGACTTCGAAATAGTCCGAAGCTGGTCGGACTTTTTCCGATCTTTTATCGTAAGTTTTTAGCCGTTTTATTTATATACTAGCTGTGCCTGCAGCTTCGCAAGCGTGGTTATTTCTCTAAAAGGTTAAAATATAACAACATTTGATCAAAATTCCTTTAGCCGTCAAAAAGTTTTTATCGATTGCTCGGCTTCTACTGATCGGATTGAGACACCAAGTACACCAGTTTTTAAGTCAAACCCTAAGCTATTCAACAGTGAAACCCATATTGCCATATTCTGAAATTATTTTGGTTTAAAGAAGCCTCTATAGAATTAGGTGGAATTGACAAACGTGATCGGTGTTGCGCAAAATAGCGGAAACCACCGCGTGTAGTTATATATTTATGTAGTTACCTTACTGTTCCAACTATTGGAAACCATAACATACGTGACATTAAATACTGTAGCCTACTTACTGTGACAAGGCGTAGGATCGTACCGTAGGGACCTATTTGTTCGTTGAGCAACACTGCATCTCTAACAGCGCTCGCTTACCGTCGGCAAGACTGGACTGGAACTACGTAGGAACGTTTCCTTTGCTTTTTGACCGATAACAACACAAACCGATAATAGCACAATATTAATAAAATGAAGAATTATTATTGAAATGTGGTGGCTGAGCGGTTATATGTGCGTTTTACAAACCAATGACATTGGGTTCGATCACGCTTCCTTAACACGTTAAGAGGTCGATCTTGGTTGCTTGCTTGCTTGGTCTTGTGAGCAGTAATAAAGCCACATCATAGGCCCTTGGGCCTTTGGGCGGCCTTATATAACTTACATTAAGGAAAGCAAGTGCAAGTTATGAAATGACAGTGCAGTGGTCTGGTCATATCTACCGAAGAGCCAACAACTGTTGGGCTAGACGTGTTTTTATACGCTTCATATTAGCTTCACTTGTATGTTTGTGTGTTTGTAACCGACTCCTTTGGATGCTATTTTGACCCACTTTAAACGGTCAGATTTCATTCAAATTTTGCACACCTGTCAAAGACCGATGACAATGCAATAATTCGAAAAAAAAAGTAGAAAATAAATAATAGTTTAAAAAACCACGATTTTTTTGAAATAAAACATTTTTTTCTTATTTACACTAATATAATTTATTTTCTATTTTTTAGTTTGGTTTTCTATATAAAGCGTGTTTTTTAGTTTTTTTAAACTATTATTTATTTAGTAGAGACCGCGACATGCCAAAGTAGTGTAGGAGGCGCACCGTCCACCAAGGTCTCGCGAAGATATACGCAAGCAATAGTTCGAAGGAAGACCTGAAGATCGGGCTCACTGGTGCTCTTTGGAAGGGGTCTATGTTCAGAAGTCTTGATACAGAATGATTATCACAATGATGTCCAAATAATGAACACAAAATATAAATTAACTTTGACATTGACTCAGCAAAAATATTCTCTCCCTCTGTCAATATTTAACAAATCAACTTTATCCCACCTTCGACCTTCGCTTATTATCTGAAAAATGTTTCCTTCAAAGAAAACAAAGTACCGCTTTTATCTGAGCTTTAAACCTCCGGGGATTGGGCTCGTCTGAAGGAACGAAGTTTTATTAAGTTAAAATTTATCTTCCAACGTTCCTGTAAAATTCGCGTGAAATGACCTGATTCTTAATGTTATTATCTGTTCAGGTAGATACATATCTAGATAAATACTTTTGAGAGACTCAAGTGATTATTTTGTTTGAGATTTTGTTGATAAATTCATACCAATTTATAATATACGTACTAGATGCGCCTACGGCTTTTCCAGCGTAGTCAATTATATTATGTGGAAAAAGTATCCTATGTGTTATTATAGGACAAAAAATATAACACATAGATTTTATAAGTACAACAAGATACCTAGTAGGTGTTTCGTACATACTTCCACATAAATGAGTGAAACATTCCACACAATGCTCGATCCACCCGCCAGACGCCAATGAACATTTACTGGGAGAGTCGGTGCGATTTCATTTAGAAAAAAAAAACTGTTTATGCAGTGTAATCACATAAAAATATATATTACAAATAAAGAAAAGTGCACGAAAAACACATTTCCTAAAAAGTAGTCAACTTTCCCGTACAATTCTTGACGAAAAGATAAAAAAACGTGTTATTTTTTTGTGCCACCATTACAGCTGTTTCGGGTTTGCCAAGGTCATGAATGCTATTTAGTGCTATTACGAGTATACCCATGTTTTTAGCTACGCAAAAATGAAGGTTGATAAATAGAGTTCACTAACTTAGATTTCTACAAAATAACGTCTAATTCTATTGAAACTTATGAATATAATGTTGTACCCACACTAATATAAAAAAGGGAAACGTTGTCTGTTTGTTTGTTGGAGGAGCTTTCACGCGATTACGGCTTGGCCGAATTTAATGAGAATTAATGTGTAGATGATGTAAACCATAGATACCATATGATGCCTTTTGTCCCCGAAAATTGTACTTGCGGGCAAAGCTGCGGGGCGCAGCTAGTAAAATATAAAAGCGAAATACTACGCACTGATTATACATAAAACCTTAAAAAAATAATTAACCTATGGAACTGAAATTAGGCAGGTAAGTACAACGTAGGTAGTTTATAGGGACGAATTAAGGGAGCCTAATGGCGATTCAAAGATTATATGAATATTTTTTTGCTGTATATGCATGAAATTTAGTATTTAGATTAATAATGTAAAATAAATAAATACATTGATAAGTTTTTTTGACAGGGACGGATTAAGGTGGTCCAAAAATGATTTCAAAATGCAATGTTTAAATGTTATCGGGTGAACAGATTTTGATGAAAAGTATTACATAGATACTTTAGATCCTAGAATAGCACATATAATACTTTTCATAATTGTCCAAGCAGGTAAAACCGCGGGCCGCAGGTAGTAATATTATGTCATAGATAGAGTCCTACCACTTATACCACTATGACCACCACTACCACTACCACTTATGATTTCATCTCATTTTAATATTAAGCACCTGGAGAAAGCTATAAAATGACACCCGTATAATTTTATTAAAATTAAATCAAGTCCGCCATCTTTAATTTGAAAACAGATGTCACTTTAGTTATAAGCACGCCGAAAAATCTTAATAATGACACCCACATATTTTTTCTACAAAAAAAAACATGTCCGCCACGTTGGGTTTGAAAATGGATGTCATTTTCGTTATAAACATCCCAAGAAACCTCGAAAACGACACCCACATTATTTTACTAAAAAAAACATGTCCGCCATCTTGGATTGGAAAATAGATATTTTTAAGCACCTCGAGAAATCGAAATTGGCTCATCAAGTTAGCATTGTAGTTCAACTGGGCAATGCCACCAGCATGGTTGGGTACACTGCCAACAGGTAATGGGCAAGACCAACTGGACTTCTGAGGCATGCGGGTTGTCCCACTGTTTTATGTTTCGTACCTATACGCTATTACTTATTAGAATGCTATTATTTATTATGTGGTACTAGTTGAATTTTTTAGTAGTTAATAAACAAATTACTTGTACCATCGATTTATATTTTGTAATTTCATCTCATATTTTTAAACTCCCAAACTATAAAAAGTGCTTATGTTTTGCATAATCTCTAAGTACTGGTATCACTCGCGTCAAAAAGTGCCAAGAACCTGCTTCATAAATTGAAATGCGCTCAGTATTGAAATTTGGCCTCCGGATAACAGTGTGTATCCAACCTCCTTGATATAACATTTCAACAAAATTCGTTCAGCTGTCCAAACTATTTTATCAATTTCTCGGCTTCTACACATCCCATGGAGGTGTAATTATATTAAGTCAACCCCTAAGTTATTCAACAGGGCAAACCGCATTTCAATCAGTTCAGTTGTTTTTCCGTGATGCGCGAACAAACATAAAGAGAGATTGAAATAACGAAACGGTTTAAAAAAAAGGTGTACAGAAGCTCATTTTAAGTCCTTGTTACAATATTTTTTTATTATCTTCTTTCTACTATGCTTTTTAACTTACTGATTTATCTACACTAATATTATAAAGAGGAAAGATTTGATTGTTTATTTGTTCGTTTGTTTATAATGGATAAACTCAAAAAATACAGACCCGATTTAAAAAAACTTTCACATAGAGACAGCTTAATTATCAGCGAGTAACACGAGCAGTATTTTATTTTTCAAAAAATTAGAGTTCCTTTCGAAAGTTAATAATGTAAACCGAGGTATTAAAAATTTGCAATAATCTCAATTACTTTGTATATGAAACGTTGCCATGGAAACGAAATCAAGGAACAGATACACGAAATAATAACAAGTCTGTCAAGTACGTGAGTAATAATGCAGTTATCTAAAAAAAAAAATAACAAAATAAAAATATGTAGCTTACTTCCGCCAAAACAGTTATCTATGGTCAAAAGCACTGCTGCCAATGATCTTAAATTGTTTTTTTTTAAAGTTACGACGGTAAAAAAATGCTAAAATTAAGGAAATTGCCGTGGAGTGAGGTCTACCGATAAACTCAATATACTCAAAAAAAAACTTAACCCATTTTAAAAATTCTAGACTTGGCGTAGACGTTTCACAACAAACAAACGGCTGTGCGCCCTGACACAGCCACACCCAGTTTTTTACACCAAATAAGGTTGAATACGCTTACTTGCGTTAAACCTTAACTATTATAAGGAGAAAAGATTTGATTTTTGTATGTTTGTTTGTAGTAACAGTGGTAACAGGACGCACAGCGCAAAATCAACCAAATTAATGTTTATGTGATCTTTAATTCAGTATTACTTGCGATTTGTAAGTGGCATAGACGTTTTAAGACAAACAAACGGCCGTTCACCTCGACACAGCACCATCCAATTGTTTAAACCCAAGAAGGTTGAATTACGCTTACTTCCCATCCGGATTTTAAGCCAAAGGAGGTTGAATTATGCTTACTGGCTTTAAACCTTTTAACAGTAATCGTAATTCAACCTCCTTGCGTTAAACATAATAATACTATAGACGAAATGGTACCTAAGTCAATATCGTGTCAATATAAAACCTTTAGACCAAAGAGTATATAAATACTACGTAAGAGACGGGACTGACGTATATTGGAACGGATGTTGTGAATTTTTAAAACATACGCTGAGAATAAGTGGAACATAACAAACTAATGACCATAGGTAATAACACACTATATCGAGCATGTTAGCCAACATGACAAACAGAAAAAGATGTCTGCAAACATAGCACATTTTTATCGATATCGATATTTATCGAAAAAAATACGTATTAGGACTATTTTAATTTATATGGGGTTTATAATAATAATATGTTTTTTCTAAGCATGTGGTTTTTATTACATACAAAAATAATACATTATATAGTACACAACACAATTTGTGTCTTTTTACCTTAAAATAATGTCTAATCTTCCTTACTCCTTACTTAATATTACTAACTAGCAGTGGTCCGTGATTAATAGCAGTTAAGGAGTAGCAATTTTTTTTAAATTGGGTTGTTTCTTTTTGTAGTCGGTGTTTCGAAAATGTTTGCCACAGAAATATTTAATTCATGCAGCTTTTCGATCAGTATGTATGTCAAGTCCTCTTTATCGGTCACTTGTATCCGTTTTTTGCACCTGAAAATAAGTTTTTTAATGAAAATTAGAAGATTAAGTGGTTTTAGGCTACGTGACATTAGGTATTCTAAATTTATACTTTTACTACGTTTACTATCAAACTACTACTAGACAAGCGTGCTACACCTTCGACCACATCATCGCTTTCCATCAGGAGAGATCGTGGGCAAACGAATACCTAGTCAGAAAAAAATATACTATTATATAGCTTGGAATGCAGAAGGACTTAGAATAAGAATAGGAACCAAATGTCGAATAACGGGTTAGAAAAAATATCGATAACACCGGCACCGCACTAGTGCTAGCAAGGCTATGTTATTTTGTTGAATATTATGAAAGAAAAATCATTATTTTCTTGTACCACCTTCAAAGCATTAAATACATCAACAGACGGTAATTAACACAAAAGCAACTTGCCTAATAATTTTGTAAACAAACTTAAACCACAGAACACATTCATAGCGAAGGCGTGCAAGAAGGTCATGCATGTAGTGAAGTAGAAAAGATAGCCGCCATAGAAATTAGCTCACGTTTGATACAGCAGTTAAGAACAGTTTTTTTACTAAGCTGTTTCGCCTGACTGCTTTAGACCGTAGAATATACATGAAGCAGGAGGGCCTTCATCAGAACTCATACTCACTTATTCACTCTCAGTCCAGCGCTCGACGAGTCAACATCACCCGAAGATGTCTCGTGCAGAGGCGAAACACGTGTTGTATTGATATCAGACGTTTGGTATTTGGATAGAGGTATATGTGTTTTATTGTGTATGTATATAATGTAATATATGTATATTGTGTATGTCTTTTTTTCTGGCCTTGTCTTTCATTTCATTTATATTTTACGATAGTTCAATTTTGGTAGGGTTTGTTTAGCGTGGGGTTTTACTTTTGTTATAATTTAATTTTACCATTTATCATTTGTCTGACTTACAGTTTTGGCGAAAGTAAGCTACATATTTTGATTTTGTTTATTTTAAAAATGGATTTCCGTAAAGTAACGCCTGAATCTATCAACTTCATTTATTATTTTTAATGTTCTGTGGAAAACTTTTAATATAAGAGGTGCAATGGCATATCACGTTCAGAATAGATGACACTTAAATGCGAAAATCGTAACCCTCCTTCTTTACAGCCGGGCAGCAGCTGAACATAATATTATAATGATCCATTAGTACAAGTATTATTCATATTCTGTAAAAGAAACAAACAATTCGTTACTTGAATACCAAGAAAGTGAATTGTGTTTGCAAATTAAATGTAACATTATTATAACTTCTCTACTTTTATTACTTCACTGAAGCAGTTTGGCAGCAGTTGCTGTCGCCGCGCGAATTTGACAAACGCTGCCCCACCGCGGGAGAGCTGCCAAATAGAGTCGCAAGCACTGGAGACCGCATTTCATTAAAGTTTGCTCTCTTTTTATAGACTTTGTCTAATTTATTGTTTAACTAGCCTTCCTTGGCTTTGAGCGTAACTTCAGATTGTGGCATTTTGCAGAAAATTGACACTTTAAATTACATGCATTCTCGTTGCTACTAGTAAAAACTCTTGTGCTGTTTTCATAACTAGCTACAGCGACAAAAATCCACAAAAAGGTCAAATGTTGGGTGAGAAACCTGCGATTTACCTGTTCGGTACCGCTGTTTGTTGTTGAATGAATATGCAGATCCTCAAATATGCACTTTAGCATCACAACTACGAAGCTTCTTTATATAACAATTTAAACCACTTTATGGAAGTTGAAGAGGAGCCTGTTACGTTGTTTATTAAACTTCCAACGCTCCAACTTACACAGAATACGAATATTACATACTTCATACAATACACATGGTTCATCATACGCTTCTGCCGTTCAAACTATGTAAGTAAGCCTCTCAATATTTAATTAAAACTCCGATTTTCAAACTTCTTTTATTATCTCAGCTTTCACTTTGGATAGAAACGCGTTTTTAATTAGGTCTGGTCCGTTAGGACGGAATCATTTCAGCATCAATTAGCCGGCAGTTGTTAAATCCGGTCCGGCATGGTTCACATACCTGAGACCCGATTAAAATGTAAAAATCTGCATAGCCAGCGACCGGCCGCGTAAAGAGATTGCGCGCTAACGCCCAATAATACCCGTTAAGAGCGACCAATCCGTCATACTTTTCATACTAACGCTCGTACGTGATTATGGAGTTGTAGCCCATCTTTCTTTGAAATTTTTGAACTAAGGTATCTTGTATATTGTGTCCAAGTTACTAATTAAGCAAAAAAATAAATTGGAGAAAGAAATTCAGTATAAGCCTCAAAAAATCTGCTTTTTCGCACGAATTTTACCTGAACTTTGACCGTTCATAATGTACTCATAAATTGTA
This sequence comes from Alsophila aescularia, assembly GCA_946251855.1. Lineage (NCBI taxonomy): Eukaryota > Metazoa > Arthropoda > Insecta > Lepidoptera > Geometridae > Alsophila > Alsophila aescularia. The sequence continues at coordinate 67,281,717 of OX276377.1, read as the reverse complement.
AAAGTAACAAAAACATCTAAACTAAACGTAAAAACCTTTCACATGCAATGGAAATTCTAAATAATAAATATTTATTTCACAAACTAATAAGGATTACTCAAAAACGCGTATTTCCTGGAACAAGTTTCATGAAATTTCCACATAGTATTTTTCGTTCAATGTTGTTATTATTGTTATAATGCGGAAGTTTCCGAATGCCAACTGAGCGTTTAGAACCTATCTCTCTCTTTTCGCTATGCCTCTTTTTCAAAAATTGCGCTGGATGAAACAACATGCTTTTCAACCATGCTCGCGTTGACGATAGACGGACCGGGAAGGGCCAAACCTTCCAAATGCCCAATGCGACAAATGTTTGGTGTATGACTCTCTCGATATTAAAATATTGTTACGAGCTGGGGTTCTGTATATACTAATTAATTATCACAAAATATTCACTTCAAATCACTTCGATCGTTTCGTTCCGAATTCCAAATCAAGACTGTTCCAGGCAGCCAATGCGCGCTATATTTATACTGCGAAGAAAGTTTCTAGAATGTACTAGTATGTACTCACAATAGTCGGTAGGTACATGAATCTTTAAGGCTGGCGCCGCTTTTGATGTTGCCGCTTCGCATCGAAACCGTAAAACCTAAGACTGGAACCGCCTTTGATGTTGCCGCGTTGCGCCGCACCTTTATGTACCTTCATGCGAGCTCCAGAAACTTTTCATAGGTACCTACACGCCACAGGTTTGTACCTGTAGATGTAGGTATTGCTTAATCCAGCTGTGGTTCTCGAACATTGTTACCTACTGTTTTTCTAAGTATCTACGGGCGTAACAATATAGATTCGTTTGAACCATATCGATATTTTTAATTTGGACGAAACGAAATTGTACATTGTTCCTTTTAAACCTCGTTTGCAGCTGGTTTGTACAGTTAATGTACTGAATAATATATATAAATATATTTATATATCATCATCATCATCATCATCACCATCATCATCATCATCATCATCATCATCATCACCATCATCATCATCATCATCATGTTAGCCTTTAGAAGTCCACTGCTGAACATAGGCCTCCCCCAAAGAACGCCATGACGAGCGATCTTGTGCCACCTCCATCCACCGACTTCCTGCGATGGCTACAATGTCGTCGGTCCATCGAGTGGGGGGTCTCCCCACACTTCGCTTGCTTGTTCGTGGTCGCCATTCGAGAACCTTTATTCCCCAGCGGTTGTCGGTTCTGCGAACTATATGGCCTGCCTATTGCCACTTCAACTTGCAAACTCTGAGAGCTATGTCGGTAACTTACGTTCTTCTACGGATTTCCTCATTTCTGAGTCTATAACGTAGTGAAACACAGAAATGAGGAAATCGAATAACATAGCTCTCTCCATTGCACGCTGCGCAACTCTGAGCTTTTGTATGGGACCAATAGTTAGCGACCACGTCTCAGTGCCGTATGTCATCATTGGCTTGGTTCTTCTTGGTTCTTGGTGGTCGGGCTTCTTTTCCGCAACTAGGCCGATCATCAGCCCTTTTTGCGTGAAACGGGCAGCGACAGCGATGATGTGGCTGAAGGTGTAGCACGCTTGCCTAGTAGATACCTATTCACTCTTGACTTGAACACACCGGGGTTATAATTTACCGGAAACACTGACGAGGGCAGGGCATTCCACTCCTTTGCAGTTCTTATAATAAATGAAGAAGCGTAACGCTTCGTTCTTGTGCGAGGTATTTCAACCATGAAAGGGTGGCGCTTTGCTGATCGTCTAGTCGTACGGTGATGGAAAGGTGATGGGGGAATCAGGTTGTACAGTTTTTGTGCACACTATCCATAGTGCAATCTGTAGAATACCGCCAGGCTTGCTACCTCACGTCGATGCGCCAGACTTTGAAGCTTACTCTTTACCAGAGAGTCATCCCCAATGAGCCTGATAGCACGTCTCTCAATTGAATATACTTATACTTACTGTATTATTATTATTTATATATATACATGTCGGAGTGTCGAGCTGATGATTGCGTTACTTCGCTTGATGGGTTACAGTACGCTGAATAAATGGCGTCAAAGAGCTACGTGGATTTGCGAGCGTGCGCACAACGCGGCGACTGAGTCAAGACTGAAACATGTTTTTTTTTTTTAAAGAGATGTGCTGTTGGTTTATAGCTGACCTCTACAGCGTCACTGGACGGTGGGGCGGGCGCAAAAGCACTCCGCCGCAGAAAAACACGATTCCCGCGCACAAGCGCTTATAAGCACTCTTGCCACTGCCAAGTCACCGCCGTTCTTCACTGTTCGGCCGACTTCGGCCAACTCTCCTTTCAGGGTCCTCTTCGTAAATAACACAGAATATCTTCTTCGTAATTAACACCATAGACTGGGGGTCATCCAGTATTAATTTGTCGTCTCTGAACACTACCAGTTTCTCGGATTCACCTATACACTCCATTAAAAACTGATACATGGGGTAACTGGCGATTAGGAAACCGATGCGAATAATCTTGACAAGCAGCTTCACTGTTACCGTTGCAAAAGCCGGAACAAAACAAAATATCGACGTATTCTTCATTTGTGTAATTTTGAAACATACGCTGTTCATTTTGATCATGCTCTTCCATAGTTCAATTCAAATAAAAAAATAAACTACAATCGTGAGTTTATTCAAAAAACACGGCGCCAATGTGTAAAACAAAACCAATGCACGCGTGAAAAGTTTTTAAAATAGAAATCTTTGAAAACTTTTTTTTAACCTGCCA